>JAQGEP010000605.1:0-13206 GCA_028476805.1 Acrocalymma vagum
GTGGTGGTGTAGAGCTATTATACAAAAGGATACGCGCGTTTTGGTGGAGTGTCCAGGATACTGATCTGTCCAGCTTACTGATCCGACACGTTATCTAAACTTGGGGTTTGCCTAAACCAGGGGTTTACCTAAACTTGGAGTTTATCTAAACTTGGAGTTTACCTAAACCAGGGGTTTACCTAAACCAGAGGTTTCTGGCGAATTTCTTAATACCTAAGTTGGGATAGTGTCCCACCCTCTTGATACGGTTGCTGTTGATTTTGCGGTCAACCGAGCTCCTTACCACTGATGGCGTCGACAAGCTCGTCCAATACGCACAGCAGGGCCTCCCTGTGCTGATTTCAGGCGGCATCCCGAACCAAATCGCCTCATCAAAAGGGTTGTCAGCGGCAAAATCCAATCTCGAGTCGATAACCTCCCTTCCCAATGTGCACATGGCCCCTGCTGGGCGTCTAGCCTCAGCCGTTGCCTCAATTGAGATTCAGCCCCTTACAAAGGTATCAGCCAATCAGACCTGGTATACTTATTGGCGACAAATCAGCAAGGACAAAGAAGCCTACGTCTTCATCTACAATGACGGGAACTCGTCTTCAACAGGCTCGATCAGTTTCACAAATACGAAGCTGCCATTCTTCCTCGATGCCTGGACTGGGGAACAGACACCAGTGTTTCAGTACACAGTGAACAGAGACCGCACTACCATTCCTCTGACTCTGGCTCCCAAGCAATCAATCATCGTGGCCTTCCTAGGCGCCGACTCAGAACCCAAGCGTCCACTTTACGTAACATCTGGGCCTTCGGCAGTACTCGGATACTCTCACAGCAAATCCAATGGCCTGATCGTCAAGGTTCCCTTCTCGAAAAACAACCTTAGCAAGGGCGATGTGTTTTCCTTTGGCGATGGCCTCGTCGCCCAGGGTTTCGCCTATTTTCCGCAGGAGATCAATGTCAAATGTAGCTCCCATGGCGGTCGCAGCAGGGAACTGGACGCCAGGGACCTGTGATTTTGTTTAGTATGCATCAAACATGCATCGGTTAGTTGTGATTACATACTGGGTTGAAGAAATTGGCGCCGCGTAGTCCATGGGGTCCGTCAGATGTCTAGCCGATATTGTCAGCACAATACCAAAGGTCTGCCGAAGAGTCTGTGAAGGCATCACCCTCAGCTTACATGTATAATGGGGATTCCGAGCCGTTCATTTCCGTTGAGAGCACACCGACCAGCTCCGGTGAGCAACTGGACCTTCTCATCAAGGTCCAGTTTTGAGATAATGTCCTCAATATCGGCTTTGCTGAAGGCTGCTGTCATGGTGTCTGAATGCTGTAGAGAAAGAAAGAGAGAGAGAGAAAGAGACAGAGGAGGGGGAGGGCCTTATGGTCACAGTCAGGGTCAACTAGAGCAAAAATCAAATCATGGTTCTCTGGGACATTTATGCAATTATACAAGTACGCCTGCATGAGCTGGTAGAGCTCCACAGCTGTAGTAGTCTTTTTCGGGCGTATGACAGATCAGGCAGTGCCAAGGGGTGGGGAGTGGATTCCCCATTGTCAGCTCCGCAGTCCCTCACTTTAACCTTTTACCAGACCAGACGCCACATGCTTGGATTTGGACCGAATAACGGATCCTTGCATCTGCTTCATGTTTCGGGGTTGTTTCTACCGAACATGTGGATCTCCACTAATGTAGGTAATTCGGTCATCTGTGAACCTTGGGTGAAGCCTAAGACTTTTCACCGATCAAAATAGGTAGACAACTTCTACGGTAACTGGGCTCACGTACACAATACACGGCACGATGGAGAGCAGATTGTGGTTTAAACGATATCGAATTTGATTGATTTTTCGACGTTGGCCGGCCATTCAAGCCAATGTTTGTATTGCTGGTGGACGAGGACATGTACCAAATCTGGATAAGTTCCCGTTAGCAATTACCTGGTGTGATATGAATACGCAAATTTGAAAGTTTGCTCAGCTACTACTTACTTATAATATGTTTTGACCAACCTCCCATAAACCAGCTCCTTCGCATTGTTTTGAGCAGAGGTGCGTAATATGCAAGCACTAGTAGCGCTTTTATATCCTTGTTCCGTACTAGTTTGACATATGCATTGTCCATGAGATATAACCAGATCAGAACCATTTTCCATACAGGCGAACCAGTGTACAGCCCACACTCATTGCCATACGTTGCGTCATATATATTTCTCACGCCTTGGAGAGCAGAAAGACAGGTATTCGTGTCCTCTGAGCTACCGGCCGGGCCAGACTCAACGAAGTCTCTGAGATTAGCCAGATGACTGACCCAGTCAACCCTCCGATATCCCTCAGCAGCGCAAGTGGGGAGAGAATCCTCAGCGGGGTCAGAATCTTGGGTAGGGCCACTGGAATCACCAAGCGGATTCAAGAGCCCTGAAAACAGCGCAGAGGGGTGAAAGCTCATCCTAATAAGCCGCACGCCGGTAGCCAAAGACACCCATCTGCCTGGCGTGCCGCCAATCGTGTCGCAAATCAGCAAATCGCTTGAACCCGTTGGACCTACAGCAAATGAGTTGAAACACAACAGCACAGCAGCAACGTAGAGCGGGCCGCAGTTTTGGTCATTAATGCTTGGGAGTTCCTCGTTTAATTCTGCCAGCCCTCGTGCATTGTAAAGCTCGGCAAGGGAACGATAGCGACAACGCACACGTTCATCTCTGATCCCCAGATGGAGCAGGTGGTAGGCAGACAGCGATAAGGCCAAGTAGAGAATAGAAGGAGTAGCGAGTCCCAGCCGGGGAGCATTGCGTGACCAGAATAGGGCGATAGGATCGTCTGGCCTCTCGGTGCCGGCCAGACTCGGCCCGGCGAAGAGAACAAAGTGGTGGAGGAGCTCAGCCTGTGCAGTATTCAGTGCAAGGTCCTGGGTGGGCTGCCGTATGCGGGCGTTGGGCGGCAGATCTGGGGCTGCCGTCACATCTATGGCCACGGGGCTGACAGGACTGATGGAACGAATGGAACTGATGGAACTGATGGGATTGATAGGACTGATGGGTGCTGTGGGGCTTATGGTAGGTCTAGGTGCTCTGATACAGTGATTAGTGGAGGGAAAAAGAGCAGCCCAGTCTCGCCGAGGTCGGCCTCGCCCACGCTCACGGAGACTGGAGAGTTGCGGGGGCAACGGCAATCGCAGCACAGTTTCCTGAGTCCCATCATTCTTTGGTGCTTCTGTTGCTGCTGCTATCGCTGCTGCTGCCACTCTCCCTGTGGCGGGGAACTGGCAGGGTATCCTAAAGCGTGTACAGTTGCCACATGAAGGCTTCGCTTCGTCGCACTTCACCTTGCGGCTCTTGCAACAGATACAGCCGTGTCTTGATTTCCGGTGTCCTTTTCTCGGCCCCAGAGCGGGCGCATCCATGGTGCGGTCGTGGCGAGGCAAAAAGTCCTTGGAAAGCGAGAATTCGAGGTTTTTCGGATAGCTTTCCAGCCAAACCCAGCTTGGCCGGCGCCCGGCCTGGTTAATAAATAAAGCGCCCCTGTACTCACACTAAAGCAGGCTACGGCTGACCCCGCACTTTGCGGTTGCCCCGTACTTTTTCTTTCTCCTTCCGTTTCTTTGTACGCACTTCCGGTAGGTAAGCGGCGTTAGGACCTGCTTGGCGAACCTGGGCCGTTTCTGATCCGATGAGACCAACCACGTATCGGTAACTAACTACTGACATGTCCTCCAAATCCAGTAATCTTAAGCGGCCCATGCTGTGCTGTGCTGTGCCGCTTGCTCGCTGTGGAGGTACGGGCATTGGTCGAATAGCACCTGAGTGCCTATAGTTTCCTACACCGGCTGGGTCATCAACGAATCCTTAGAATCGTCGTCTTCTGGAGCCTTCATTCATCTTCACAATTCTTCACAACTTCTGAGTACTGCTGTTGCACTTCGATTTATTTCATTTCCTTGGGAGCTGCACATCCTGCTCTGCTGCAGAACGACAAGATGACCGACCCGAACAGCTTTCGCCTTCACAAAAACAGACCACGGACGTTTATCATATCCGACATTTCGAACGAGCCCGATGATGCCGAATCGCTTGTCAGATACTTGCTGTACACCAATGAATTGGACACTCGAGGCTTGGTGGCGTGCACTTCCACGCACATGAAGAATCAGACCTGTCCTCAGGATATGGTTTCCATCATCAATGGCTACGCAGGCGTAGTTGAAAACTTGAATAAACACGTGCACAGGGGCAATATGTACCCAGACGCAGCTCAACTTCTCGCCCTCGTCAAGTCGGGTCCAGAGGTCTACGGCAAACTCGCGCTGGAGCCCAACGTAGCCCTAAGCGACGGAACAAAACTCCTCATTGAAAGGGTTGATGAGTCTGACGAACCGCTATGGGTGCTCTGTTGGGGCGGAACAAATGTGCTCGCCCAAGCACTTCACCACATACAATCCAGTCGCACCAGCGAGGCGGGCATTGCATTCTGCTCAAAGCTGAGGGTTTATGCAATCTCTGACCAGGATGACACCGGCCTGTGGATTCGAGTGCGGTTCCCCCAAATTCTCTACATCTGCTCCGTTCACGGTTGGAATCAATATGGCCGCGCGACGTGGATGGGAATATCTGGTAGCGTGGATCGCGGCGGAGCCGATACTGCCAAAGTAACAAAAGAATGGCTCAAGGACAATATACAAATAGGACCTCTGGGGCAGAAATACCCCAACTTTGAATACATCATGGAGGGCGATACTCCGACATTCTTATATCTTATCCAGAACGGACTGAGCGCGCCCGAACATCCAGATTGGGGCAGCTGGGGAGGGCGGTATGATGCTATCGATCTGGCCCTAGCGGGAAAACATTACACGGATACAACAGATACAGTGGTTGGCCTGGATGGCAGGTAGGCTAGCCTGTCAATCTGAGAGTGATTCTACTTAAATGTAGGCTGACATGATTTTCTTGCAGGCCGTACAATAGCAACTTTGCGACCATCTGGAGGTGGAGAGACGAGTTTCAAAACGACTTTGCAGCACGAATGCAGTGGACATTGACAAACGATGTCACTAAAGCCAACCACGCGCCCGTAGTCATCGTGAATGGCAGTGATGATGTGGAGCCGTTGGTGTTGGATGTAGAGGCGGGCGACGCGGTAATGCTGAATGCCTCGGAAACTTATGATCCGGATAACGATGAGTTGGAATTTCGCTGGTTTCAATACAAGGAAGTGTCCGTGGCTACCGGGCTGATGCCTCCTCAAATTCCAGACATTGAGATAAGGAACATGGAGTCGCAGCGCCCGGGAAGCGTTGTAGAAATCACGGCTCCTCCTCCTGAGCAATGCGCGGTGGATATGTTGAGTGGAGAGCCATTGAAAGTCGGACATTCATATCACTTCATTCTTGAAGTCAAGGATAATGGCAATCCGCCGCTAGTGGCGTATAAACGAGTAATTATTAGGACTTTAAACAGTCAACTAAGAGGTGGGAGACGACAGGTTGTGCCCGTTTCAGATACCCAGTGTCAGATGCTGTCGACCGTGCCTTGTTGGCATTGGCGTTGTCGCGTTTCCTTCTAAGCCCAGCATTCTCCTCCACATAGCCCTCATCCGATAAGACGTTGTTTTCCCTGCGCTCAGCTTCCATGGACTGGGGTCATTGTTCCTTGCTGTCCTTCCGCCGTGGCGAGTGATGGTTTATATTCGTATACGTAGACTGGGGCGGCGGATGTCGCTTGTGTTATAGTGCTCGTGGGAATGGATTACGGGCGCGTTTCGGGACGGACGAGATGGGTGGGGCGAGGCTTGCTAGTCAGCGAACCATCCGTGGCTAACGGCGGAGTTGGACGTTGGGGGAGGACATTGCATGTACTGGAAGGTGCTGGAGTCGCAGCCAGATAAGGCGCTGAGCACGCAGAGCGAGTGTGAATTGTGGAGGGATGGCTGGGAACTCAACTGTTTGTTCATGGCAACGACGCGCGGCGGACGCGCTTAGAAGGGTGACGAAAAAGACGGCCATAGAATGAGCAGGAATAATCCATAATGGTTAATAATCACACTACAAGTAGGTCAGAATAGATTCGAGCAAGGAGTGGGGAGACTTTGAGGAAGCGGAAGATAAAGTGGAAAATGAAGTTCTCATCCCCGTGTCGGAGCCAAGCCGGGACCTCTGCGGCGTAACATGTCTAAGTATCGGGAATAATCTACCAGTGGTCTGGCGGTGGGGCACTCAGCACGAATCGATATTCGACCTCTGAACGAACGGCTCGGGAGAACAATGCAGCCGACTTCCATTTAGCTTCTGGCGTTAAAGAAAGCACTCGGTCGATGTACTTGTACTGTGGATTGTGTTGTACCAGCCCCATTTCCGTCCCGCAAGTAGATCACGTTTATAGTGTCCAATTATGGCCCACGTACAGTACACGACGGAGTCCGATTTCAACTTGTGGTCCTGTTTGTGTAAGGTCAAAATCTCTAGAAAATCGAGATTCGAAAAGCTACTTATCTGCGTTAGGCTTAGTATGGAGAGGCCCGAAAGACATATCCCTCGCCCCGTAAGTTGCTTACGTGCACGGACCGCCCCAAAATATACCAATAAGGTTGCTTGAAAACCTTCTGAAAACCCACTTTTTCGAGAGAGAACATGTAAATCATGGCCTCAGGGCTAGTCCTGATTCATTGATATCAGGTTGGTCCGTGCACGTAAGCAACTTAACGGAGCGAGGGATATTCTCGGGCCTCTCCATACTAGTCCTATATAGGATAGCTTTCTCCTGAGGTAGTTAGGTTTGAGCATTCTACCAGGAATCAGGCTAGAAATAACTCTAAAATGGCCCTGGACCCCATATGGCGTCCCGGAAAGCCACGGTCCAAGTGTGGTCCACTGTAGTGAACGCCAAGCTACAAACTAATAATAGAGTCTACTTCGCAACAACGACTCAACGGTTCATCCTCATTCACTATCGTCCTTCCCACTATTCTATCCATCTTCTTCTTCTGGCCGATTTGATGCCTACTAAGGCTCAAATTAGGCGCGAACAAGAGGAAGCTGAACTTCGCCGCCGACGTGCACAGTCCCAGAGAGATACGGCCAGGATTCGTCAAGAGGCTGTTGAATGGATCACACGCTCAGTGCAGCGATCTCTGACTTTAGCAAATCGAACAGCACCATTAGCTGGCATGCATCATAGCCTTTCTCCGGCATGAGGAGCCACGCCGGAAGAGGGGCTCCCTACAATGGAGATCCGTACAAGCAAAGTCATGCGAGAAATCACCAAGTATGGCCTCCTAGAATTCACATGGCGTCGGCTAACTTGAAATCCTTAGAATGTTTAACAATGCACAATACTCAGATGTTACGATTCGTATCCACGGCGTACCACTTCACGCGTACAAGTCTGT
This sequence comes from Acrocalymma vagum, assembly GCA_028476805.1. Classification (NCBI taxonomy): domain Eukaryota; kingdom Fungi; phylum Ascomycota; class Dothideomycetes; order Pleosporales; family Acrocalymmaceae; genus Acrocalymma; species Acrocalymma vagum. Next base: position 7,375 of record JAQGEP010000605.1, read on the forward strand.
TATCTGCATACAAAGCTCATATTTTGAAAAAGCGTATCAAGAAGGGTTCGAGGAGGGCAGTTCAGGGGTGCTTACATTCGATGAAGGCAGTGCGTCTGCTTATTAGAGGGTTTTGAGTACTTATACGCCGGCGACTATTCGGACGATCTGTCAAAAACTTTTTAAAGGCGAGCGAGCTACGATCATTGAAATCCCTCATAATCTAACGGCGACCAGACGACCCCCAGCTGCTAATAGGCCCGCGCGTGTACGCACTCGCCGACATGTTTTTATTGAGGATTTGAAAGAACTTTGCGCAAAAAAAACTTCGTCTAAAGTTAGATACCCTTTGGACAAGCGACTTAATCCCAGAATGTATTCGGGAAGTTTATGCATCTACCCTTCCAAGCGATGGTGGAATGCAATCTGCCGTAGTCTCAGTAGCGGCACGGTCTCTTCCCGCTTCTTCATCGTCCCTTGTCCAAACCTCACTCTTTGAGCTGAGAGCGAGAGAGAGTTCGCGCCGCAGTCCTCCGCCGCCCTCCCGACCGCCTGCACCACCAAATATCCCGTCCACTCCAGTCCAGTCCAGTTCAACGTATCCTCTTCCGCTCGCTCAGCCCTGCCGCCCCTGCATCGCCGCAGCTGTACTGTACGTACGTCAGCCTGCTACCGTTGCCTCGCCTGCTGCACGAATTCTAAAAGAAGAAGCCTGATTCATTCACCCCCGAGGGCGCGGTCCTTATCCTTCTCCTTCCCCACACGCCATCACGGCACCTTTCCCTCAATAGCACAGATCCAGAAAGAAAATATCTCGAAGCAGCCATGGCCGGATTCACACATTTTCTCAAGGTACGTCGACCCAAAAGACCACGCTTTACCTGCACCTACACCTCTCCAACCAACCAACCAAGCGCCTGCTATGATCTCCGGGTACCAAACATCAAATCTCGAGCTAACACACCCTCCCCCACCAGACCATCTTTGTCCCCCTCTTCCTCGCCGCAATCCTCTATATCCTTCTCGTATTCATCATCCTCCCCTTCATCCGCCGCCATCGCACCCGCTACAGCCAGTACCTCCCCATGCCTCGTACTCACGTCTACTAAGCTAGAAGGCTATCTTTCAGGACCTTATCAGCGAGGGTGGAGATTTTGCGGTTTATTTAATGGAAAGTATCGTCATATTGTAACCCTCTAGCCAAAGCTATATTTCCATGGTCCAGCCGTCTTCACCGGCTTTCAACATAACGTTACAGCAATTTGTTTTACGCTATAATCGGAGTGGTTTCTGCCCGGGGTTTACCTCTTATGTTTCTCGGCTTAGTGGGTGTCTTGACCCCAGAGAGGGATGACAGTTGGCTCAATAACCTCCAAAGCTAGTGATCCACTAAGTTCTAGAATCCGTCGCTCCTGGCATACGGGCTCCTTATTCTCAGATGTTCTCCGTACCTATAGAGCAGATATGGGCCTGGAGTAAGTACCGCTGCCACACATCCCAGAATCGTCAAAGTCCAATGTACACCCAACTCTTCAAACATTGGCCTTGCCGCCATGACTATCGCACCAGCAATCAAGTACCACACCATTGTAATGTTGGCCAACGCAACCGCTGCATGTCTGCCATAGCTATCAATGATATACTCGTAGGAGCTAACGTACATGGCAATAAGAACCACTCCGAAGAAAAAGCACGCTGTGAGGCCTGACCAGATTGATATACTTGGATAGTTTGTCCATCCGAGCCAGAACAGCGAGATAGGGAGCATAGGCGCCGCGATCATAGCTGGCCAGAGACGGAATTCCGGCGTTACTCTCGCTCCCCGGATATGTTCTGTGTAGCGCCTAGCCCAACTGTACAGCATCGGAACGGCAAATGTGAAGGCCGTCGAGCCGTCGCCCGTATGGTACCCGATCGCGACACACGAGATGAAGCAGCTTCTTATGCAGGCGCAGAGGATCACGGCGCAAGCGGTCATCAAGGCATTCCGCACGGTCGCGGGCGCGATCGCGGAGGTAGAGGCTGGTCTAATCCCCATGGAGCAGAGACTGCGCAATCAGACAATCGCGTTCTGGGTGTCGCTCCACAAGCTCGGCCAGTCGCACCCCCACTGGATGCTCAAGCGACAACGGCTCTGCACGAAGCATCGGTCGCCGCTGATGAGGACGGCAGAGATGTGCGAGGAAGTCCGCATGGATGATGTGGTGGAGGTAAAGCCGTATGCGTGCCCGCCGTGGGTAGCCAGGCCCGAGGTGGTACTGTGCGAGGACGAAGAACAGGCACGAGGCATCATCGACGACTGTAGGCCAGGACAGGTGGACATCTTCGTGGACGCATCGGTGCGGAATGGACGAGCTGGCATTGGCATATATGCGACACCGTCGGGAGTATCCATCTCGAAGACGGTAGCTAGCTCGGACCAGGCGGACGCGCATCTCACGGAGCCATTGGCGATCAACGAGGCAGCCAACTGGCCGTGGGATCCATCATGCACTGCGAGGGATCATGCTGGCTCGCCGGTGCCGGCCTCTCACGTACGAATCTTCTCGGATGCACAGTCGGCACTGCTGTCGGTGCAGAGTTGGAGGGCAGGTGCCTGCCAGGAAGTATTGGGCGAGATTATAAAGAAGCTCCGCATGAGCAACATCACGCTGTACTGGGTCCCCAGCCACTCAGGGATCGAGGGAAACGAAATGGCCAACTGGCTTGCCAAGAATGCAACGAGAGCAGAGAGCGAGGAACCTCCGCAGCGAGAAGGCCGCCCATGGTATTTCGTCAAACAAGCGCTAAAGAAGGCGGAGATCACAACTGGACCGCGTCTGGCTGGACGACCTGATGTAGGCAAGTTCACGAGGAAGATTGACGCGGCGCTCCACCTGGGCAAGGCGGCAGGACTGTATCAGCAACTGAATAGCGGCGAAGCTGCGATCCTTACGCAGCTCCGGACAGGCAAGACGAGTCTCAAGGTATATCTCCATAAGATCAAGGCAGCAGAGACAGCCGAATGCGAGTGTGGGCTGATAGAATCAATTCCGCACTTCCTCTTCTGCTGCAGGAAGTGGGAAGAGCAGAGACGGAAGCTACGACTACAGCACGGAGAGCGATTTGGGGATCTTTCTTACGCGCTTGGAGGTTTCTCAAGTCGACAGGAAGGAGGCGAGAGCATCGACGGACCGATAGAGCGATGGAAGCCAAACATTGAGGTGGGTATCCGTATTCGATCTGGATGGTTTACGATGGTAGCTGAGATAATTTTACTATTGATCTGTGATAATACGTTGCTAATTATGCAAGCTGGGCGTTGTAGAGTAATTCACAGGGCGTGAAATACCATTCGGACGTTGGCCTGCGTTACTGGGAAGGATCCGATTAGCGGTTGAAGAGGGTGCTCACAGATCGCAAAGGGACAATTCCGTCATTGCTCTTTATATTATACTGAAGCAACTTCGTATACTAATGCTGATGTCTACCGATGCCGATATTTCGCCAAACTCGAATCTGGAGGATGTAAAAGAAGTTCATCTTAAGGTATCACCGGTCAACATTGTGTGCACAGATCATGACAGTCCAAAAGACTATTGTGACTCTGATAGAAGCCAGATATACACTTACGGAAACTTGAAATAAAAGGACATCGAACCATTTTGTCTCGCCGGACTTGGTTAGCGCTGTGTGAGTTTTGCCCAGGGTTTGCAGGTTTTAGCTATCACGGCTTGAGATCCCTGTCAATCAAGCCATTAGTTCAGCTCAACCTTAAAGATTGGATTGATAACGGTGGGTGGAAAATAGAAAAGAAAAAGAACCACCTCAGCCTTCGCCTAAGACTGAGATCTGTTTGTTTTGAGCATTATTTCGATTTACATTTGGACGCCAATCCATGCCCGGGTAACGTCTGATTTCGAACCTCTGGGCAACTATAATGCTATCCCCGCGGGTTTCGGAATTAATGTGCTGAATCTGAGGCGCTCGCTACTGCTGTATTTGGACTAAGTTAGTGGCGGCTTCAGAGTGGTGAATAGACCCTCGTACCTACCTATTTATGATCCCTCCTTGTACTGGGGCCCAGCTCTTCGAGGAATATCTAGAGACTAGCCAAATTCAAGGATGAGAGGTGGGGGCTTGCGCACCCATTCGAAACCGTGCGGCGTCCGGCTGCGTGAACCTGAGCCGCCGCGCTTATCAACCGTATGATTGACTATGGCCAGCAGGCGCGATTAACGGGAGGCCCTGCTTTAGAAAGTTTAGAGTTTACCGTCCCTACAGGAAGACCACCCAATCGGGGGCAATTGACATATGCATGTATGGCTTTGAACATATGTCGTGTTACGGTCAGATGGAATTACGTACTGAAGAAATCGTCAGCTCCTCCCTTGTCTTTTCTTTGGCGAGTGAAGACGAACACACAGCTAGCATTGGGGTTTGAAATCCAACCTGACGCAATCTTCTTTTGGTGTTCGTGAAGTTCAAGTAGGAATACAAGCAGAGGCTCACTCCTTTCGCCTATTGTTGAGTAATTAGGCCCCGTAAGGAACTTCACAGTGCTTTTTTACTTTTGACGCCCATTCCGCATGCACATGCAGAACATGCACACACCTAGGCCAGTATTACGCAGTAGTGACATACAACGTTCAGCCATGCCCACGGAGCTTCCATACCATTAAGAGATCCCGCGTTGCCAAGAAAGTTTTCTGCGTTGGTATCATATAATGCCTCCCCAACGTACCGGAGATGCTTGTGTATTCATAGTCATGTACCACAGCTATTCCACAAAAGTAAGTGATATTATAGCGCTCCGCAGCATCCTGTTCATTTAAACATTGCCATTGAAGCCTTCGCTGCGTTTGATCACAACATCTTGAACCTTGTTTGCCTGGGTGATCCGGCATGAGTCTTCGCCTGAGGCCTATGGCTAGCCTTTTTTGGTGATATGGCGGCCGGCATAATGCTGTTGAGATGCATCGCCATCTGTGATGGACGCGAGATCGTTTCCCCGCCCCCGCAAAATGTGCGCCCACATGGTCCAGGTACATGGTCCTTCGGACAGCTTGGCGATATATATATATATATATATATGCCAAAGAGGGTACGTCTCTGAAAGCCCCGTTGTTTTTGTTGGCAAGCATCACCCCCATCAGATTCAAGCATTTTGCCTAAGTAGATGACATTGGAGTGATATTCCGGACCGACGAGTCTTCATTCCATCGCCGGAAGTTGCAGGCTAATGGGGCAATGCATTGCCATCTACGGTCCCAAGACGACCATATCCAACCGGTGGGCAAGTAGTGATTCCATCGCATTAGTAACCACCATCCGCACAAATCATACCTATGGCTCGCCGAACCCCATTATACGTGCTAACTTGATCTAGAGTACCCAACCATTAGATGTCGGCGATGCACCTATGCAGGGCAGGCTTACATCAACCGCACCGCTTCAGTTTAACACACGTTCGGATGCGCAACACCACAAAGTGGTACATCATCTTCCTTATTGCCAGCAAACAAGAGCCCTACCGACAACCGATATCCGGTTCAGCCATCGACCAACGCCTGTGCACGTCGACCTTCCCGAGCAAGAACCGTTCTGCACTCCACATGGGAAGATTGTGCCTGTCGACGACGAGCTGTTTATTCAAACCCTGGAATTCAAGTTGCGGGTGTTAGCACAAGAGCTTGAAGCTATAGACAAGATGGAAAGGGTATGTCTCACTAGTATTGAATCCGCAACACGCAAGACGGACATGGTGGACTCTAAACGCGGAGCTGTTGAGCCAGAATTTCGTCTGTCCGACTGGAACTGGCAGAGTACAGCTTGAATGACGGTGCATCGAGTAATGAAGGTAGTTGGAATAGT
>JAQGEP010000607.1:0-13130 GCA_028476805.1 Acrocalymma vagum
ATCGATTAAAAGAATGTCCGAGATGTATATCCTACTCTTTCAACAATCCGAAAGTCTCTCTTCGCCCTTCGCCACCTCACAAGGTCATGGCCGGTCTCTTTACCCCACAAGGTCTGTGCCGGTGCGGGTCGGCCATCCTCCCTGCTAGCGGTGGCGACCTAATGCATCTTTCCAGCCGCTGCGTTAACCCATCAGTGTACTTACGTACAACCATGTCATCGCCCACACATCGCTTGTAATGGGCGGTTAACCCCCAGATTATGGAGCAGTTGTCCCTTAAATTACGGGCAGTCGACCCAACTTACTAGCGCTGTTTGATTACATTAGTCAGCGGGAGGTATCAGCCGTGCATAGGACAGTTATTAGCAAAGTAAGGATATGAATCTATGACATTAAACAGTCCTAGCTAATATCAAATTCTAACACTTTCACCATACCAGAAGAAAGACCAAGCACAACGAGACTATCTTGGACCACTGAACAAGAAGGCTGATACTCTAGTGGGAGCCAAAGAAGTTTTAATTTTCCGAAGGTAATCCAATTGTCCTTAATAAAAAGAGCACTATTTTGAGTTGGTTTAGCCGCCCGTAACCCACTATCGATCGTAAGTGAGCCTTGATTAGTGTGAAGGTATAGACCATCCACGGAAAACATTAGGATAGAAGTGGAGCAATTCTCGAAAATGTAAATGGCGTGTGTTGATGCGTCCCTTGCTGCGTCCCAGACACGCACTGTGCGGTCGCGCGACGCCGAGGCGACTAACTTACCATCTCGTGAGAAGGCGACAGCGTTGACCCAGCTGGCATGGCCCTCGAGTGTCTTTGTACTGGCACCCGTCGATGCGTTCCAGATCCGCAATGTGCAGTCGTTCGATGCCGATACGACCAGCTTACTATTCGGCGAGAAGGCGACAGCCTTGATCGAGTCGGTATGGCCATTAAGTGTCTTTGTACTGGCACCCGTCGCTGCGTTCCAGATCCGCACTGTGCCGTAGTCCGACGCCGAAGCGACTAGCTTGCTATTCGGCGAGAAGGCGATAGCTTTGATCTTGCCTATATGGCCCTTGAGTATCTTTGTAGTGGCACCCGTCTCTGCGTTCCAGAGCTTCACCATAAAGTACGACGCCGATGCGACCAGCTTGCCATCCGGCGAGAAGGCGATAGCTTTGATCTTGCCTATATGGTCCTCGAGTGTCTTTGTACTGGCACCCGTCGCTGCGTTCCAGATCCGCACTGTGCCGTAGTCCGACGCCGATGCGACCAGCTTGCCATCTGGCGAGAATGCGATAGCTTTGATCTTGCCTATATAGCCATTAAGTGTCTTTGTACTGGCACCCGTCGCTGCGTTCCAGATCCGCACTGTGCCGTAGTCCGACGCCGATGCGACCAGCTTGCCATCCGGCGAGAAGGCGACAGCCTTGATCGAGTCGGTATGGCCCTCAAGTGTCTGTGTAGCGGTGCCTGTCGCTGCGTCCCAGATCTGCACTGTGCCGTCGTTCGATGCCGATACGACCAGCATGCCATCCGGTGAGAAGGCGACAGCCTTGATCGAGTCGGTATGGCCCTCAAGCTCAAGCGACATAATTTCATCAGGTGCGGTTTATAGATAGCACGATCCCCGCCGGCGGCCCTAGGTAGAGGGTCGTGTTCCTATCAATACGGACCAATAGGTACGCCTCATCAAGAATAACGTCCTGCGCTTTAAAGTGCGCTCCATTCACAATTTTAAGCCCCTAATGCGTGTTTCCATTGACGACCACGGGCATACCGGGCACGAACATAAAGATAGCGGGCACCGGGATCGTGCTGTCGTCCCCCTAGCCTATCATAAGGGCCTCCTCCTCAGTCGGCGCGCCGCCCGTCTAGCTGTAGGTGGCGAGGAAGATGCGCATCTGCACCTGCCGCTGCCGCTGCTCCTGGAAGCAGAGCGTCGCTTCGATAGTCAAGTGCCACCGGTTCCAGTTCAACGGCGTCACCATCGTCACCTCCCTTTCCCACGGGACCCGCCTGCTACCCTGGTAGCATAAGCTGTTTAGGAGGTGGAGGTCGGACGCGTCCTAGATCCCTTACCGGATGCGCGTAAGCAGCCGTTGGAGTCGGGCGTCGCCCGCCGCCCTCACGTGCCCCTTAAGGAGGACGACGGTCGTGAAGGCTTGCTATAGAGCATGCGCTCTGTCGTGCTGATATCGCTAGTTAGCCGTAGACGCCTTCCTGTCGTCCCATCGGAACGCTGCGCTGGAGAGGATCATAGACCGCTCCTGCACAGGCGGAACTGGTGGAAGTCCCCACAAAACACTACGATGGGGATCCCGCCGAAGCTCTCCGCGTGCCCGCGAAGCTTGCCCAGCTGCTCGTTGATTTTTCAATTAGAAGCTTGTCCACGAAACCAAACCGCCCAGTACGCTGGTGCAAATCCTGTCTACATCTCCTTTTGAAATAGCGTAAGCGCCTCGCCAAGGCGACTCGTCCAATAGGATCGGCTGCCGGTGCGAGTACGCCTCTCATATTGTAGCCCCTTGTCGCACGGCTGAGAGCTTATGTCGCAGGCCAAGGTATCATCAGCCATGGGAACTTGAGGAAGAAACTGCATTAGTAATCTTGCCATATAATCTAAGACGTGCGGGGTCAGATACACACACACACACACACACACACACACACAATACAACTCTGCTGTTCATAATCAATTTTTGGACTCTCCATCATTTTAGCACATTCAGTGCGACAGCTTACCCTGTCATAAACATCAACGGTACAACACATAGCACAGGGGATCATACCGGGCACTAAGAAAAGTGGGGCGATTTGGCTTATCTGGCGTCGTATCGTACAGTAGCAAGGTTGCCTCTCTCAGTTTTGCCAATAAGTTATACAATAGCTTAGTCGGCCCTCTCGTGATGGAGGTTATATGGTATGCAACGGGAATGCTCATCAAATTGTCTTAGGAAGTGAAGAGATTGATTAATTCTAAGCTGGTAAGGACTGTGTTCATGTATGCATGTTCCCAATTAGGCAACAACCCGGTGACTCATTCTGGTACATCCACAATCCAGGCACCCGCGACATAGCGAGATTGCCACGCCAACATCTCGCTTAAGGCAGACCTGCTTAGAATGATAGCCGGCAAATTTCCGCCATACCACTGCTTGGCGTAAAAATTTCCCATCTACCACTGTTTCGAGTACACTACCAAACACGTGACGTCTGCTCGAAAAATATCCCAAATGCCACTGTTTCTATCCCAGATGCCACTAATTCTGACCCACTAAAATTTAGCGGCCCCGTGACAACAGGCGGTTGACCCCCGGCTTATGGGCGGTTGCCCCCCAACTTACGGTCGGTTGCCCCCAGATTATGGGTGGTTGCTCCCAACTTTAGATAAGCGTCTAAAGTGCCATCTGCTATCTAAGGCTTACGTACTGCAGACAGAACTCTATGTGATCTGCTAGGGACGCAAGGAGGAACCCCTTCCGCTGACGCTCGACTGGCCTTATCCATTTTAGCTTTTTGTGGTGGTGATGATGATGATGGAGAGGAGGAGATGGTGGGAACATTGAGGCATAGCAAGGGAGGGCTTAAAAGAACACCGCGGAAACAATGAACTAAAGCACGTCAGTTCTAAACAAAGGAACAATGTAAGTGAGTATGAGCGTGAATATGAACGTTCGGCCACCCTTCAAATGTCTAATCATACTAGCGAGACATTCAACGTCTGGTCTCATTTGATTTTTGCTACAATACTCGTGATTAGTACTGTCAATTTCACCCGTACCTATACTTTATCCCTTGGACGAGATGAACTGTTTATCTTTCTCTACCTTCTGGCGGCTATATTTTGTTTTACTTCCTCAACTCTATACCATATCTTCGCTAGTCACAATGAAGCAGCTATATGGCAGCTTATCGATCACCTTGGAATAGCTACAATCATCTGGGTGTCTACTATGTCTTTTATTCACTTCGCCTTCGATGGTAACCAGCGCATACGACAAACTTATATGATCCTCGTCTCTACATCTGCTATAATCTCTATATTTCTCCTTATACAATGCCCGCTAGACCAACCAGGATATCGAATTACGATATACACTATATTTGGAGGCATAGCAACACTTCCCGCAGTTCACTTATCATATCAAACGTATCGGCGATTATCAACTAAAATAGAATTGTGTCTTTTAAGATCATTTTGGTATCTTGTGGCGTTTAATACTGCTGGAGGATTAGTATACGCTACTAATCTTCTTCAATATGTAGGTGAAGAGGTTAGCCACAATGCTATGCACGTTACAGCGGCTATTGGCTCTTGGGTGTATCGACAAGGCCTGATGTCGATTTATCGACTCAAAAATACGTTATAATTTCTATATTACCATTGTAAACAGTAATGATTATCTTTCTCCTTAACTTTCTTTAAAATTTATTGTGTTGAAAAACATTTTATTGTCTCGCCACACAGTGTGCCTCGCCACGCAGTGAGTGACCTTTGGTGCTGAGCGTCGCCATAGCGAGGCTTTGGAGAGGTGATCTTTGTATCCCCGCGTTCTGGCTGCTGAGCTCACCTGAGCGCTTAATGACTATTAGAGCGCCTTGGCCAGACTCGCCCGTCAGCACCTGGTTAAAACTAGTGTAAGAGTGACGGCAGACACGCACTAAGGTCAGGTGATCGCCCAAGGTTCACCCAGCAGAGAGTGTACCTTCCAACAGCACCTTCAGAATGACCCTATTCTTATGTAATTAGACGGTTATCAAATACCAGCTTGTGCAATCCGAGAACGTAGCTACTTGGAGTGTAAGTATCGTTGGCCCATTGAGCCTGTGTGGCCCATTGAGCTAGTAGGGCCGTGCTCCGCACGGCCTTTCTTGGAGAGAAACTGAGCATCAGCCGTAGGGGCCGAGTAGGCTAAATCGCCAAAAGTTTAGTAATATAGATGCTAACAAGCCAATCCAATCAATCTCCGGCTTTTAGGATTGATTGATTGGTAAAAATTAGTCTCTCGGATTGATTGGATTGATTGCTTAGTAATCAATCCTAACAATCAATCTTCCAATCTGGCTTGATTGTTAGCAACTCTGCTCCTCACGTCGCGCGATGCAGCTATGCGTCATATTACTGCTACTTTCGACTTATACCGATCTCAATTAAAAGCAAAGCTTCAGGTGGCTGTATCGAAGATCCATCTCTCAACTGATCTCTGGACATCGCCTCATCGACATGGCATCTTAGCCGTATGTGCTAGGTGGGTTGATAGCGGCTATCGACCTTAAAAGGCGCTACTGACTATGCCCGAATGTCGATATAGCCACAGCGGTGAGCGCCAGGCAGCTCTAATGGCCGAAACAATTGAAGAATACGGTATCGCGAAGCATATCGGCTATCATACTGGCGATAATGCCACCTCAAACAATACCTGTTTAATACATCTCTCTCAAATACTACAGGATAAATATAGTGTATGTTACGTAGGACATTAATTGGCAGAAAATTGATTAATTTTATCTAGATATCTTTCCATCTTAACCGCCGCCGAATCCGATGTATCGCACATATCATAAATCTCTCCCTTCAAGCCTTTCTCCTCGCGTCCTCGAAAGAAGCTTTAAGAGCAGCACTTGCCGCTGCTGGCGATGTCATCGGCACTGACATGTATAAACAATTTTACCTTATACTCTATGATACATCCGCCGATGAAGCTTCAGGAGAGCAGGCACAGACTTTATGTAAGATATGGAAGGGCAAGGCCAAAAAGGGCGCTCGGCAACCACCAGATTTTAAGGATAATGAGTTTAAAGGTTGGCATAACATCCCGGCGATGCGCAAACTGCATAATATTGCAGTCTGGCTTCAAAACTCATCCATCCATAGTGATCTATGGGAGGATCAAGTAGGATTGCGGCTAGGGATCGATAATGTCACCCGGTGGAATTCTTGGTATAAGCTGATCGATAATCTTATCCGAAAGCAATTACAAATTAAGCAATTTTTGCTTGATTATGATAAAGAGATTAACGATAATATTCTCAACTCATCAGATTGGGATTATCTTGAGAAAATGCATAGATTTCTCCACCCGTTCGCGTCGGCAACTCTATGGGCCGAGGGTAAGAACTCTACACTGTCACAAGTACTCACAATTATGGATGGTTTACTACGCCACTATGAAAAGAATAAGGTCTGTATCTTAAATAGACTCTAAACCTTAGCTAACTGGCTATTCTAGGAGTATTACTCGAAGCCAGAGACGCTTGATCGCCGTATCCTTCATTCAATTGAGATGGGCTGGTATATCCTCAATAAGTACTACACTATGACTGAAGACGTGCCCGTTTACGCCGCCGCCCTCCTTCTTGATCCTTCAAAGCGAATCAGGTATATTGAGCGCCACTGGCCGGAGTCATGGCATGAGAACGCAATCGCTGGTGCCCGTACAATTTGGGAGGAAGAGTATAAGGCTCAGCTTAAGGTTGCGTCTGTAGAGTTACTTCACAAATGCGGCATCTAAATGAGTGGGACTTTTTACTTGAAGAGATGGAGGTTACAGAGGATCTAGCTGATGGTAAGGATGATCTTGAAGACTTTATCAAGGCAACACCCATTAAAATAAGCGGATCGCCACTTCAATGGTGGTGTCATAAGGATCAGCGAAAGACCTATCCTCAGCTAAGTCGAATGGCTATCGATATCCTCTCAATCGCGCCTGAATCAGTTGATCCAGAATCTGCTTTCTCCGGTGGTCGACGTACCCTCTCTTGGGACAGAGAGCGGATGACTTGCAAGAATCTTGAGAAGGTTGAATGTATCGGTAACTGGCTACGTGAAGGACATATTCAGAAGACCACTCACGGTGGTATGGGTATAATTACTGATACAGGCCTTGATAGCGGCGGTGATGAAGACTCAGATATTAATTTTGATTGATTTACGGGTGTCTGGACTCTGGAGGTGTAGATAAATTAATTGTCTACATGGCTTATTGTGATATCATAGGTGCTAAAGTACTATAGTGATATCAATAGTGGTAAAATGCTAGGGTGATATTCTAGCACACTTTTTTCTCTTATGTGAATATGAATATGAATATCACTTTAGCGCGTGATATCACAATACGCAAGTTGTAACGGGTTAGCCGTTACATGCGCTACGCTGTGCGCGTAGCTGGCATCATGTGATTCCACGCTAGTTAGTTAGCACGTAGTATATAGTTCTCGGCACCCGAGCCTGCATTAGCTCTCTAGCAATCCATCTCGTATCAGGCATTAGCAGTCTTCTGCTTCGTGCTAGGGCTTGAACCCTTACACAAGTCTGCTTAAAGGACACATAATAGCACTCTACCAACTATCACTCGAAACCGGCAAACTACCACGGCAATGGAAAACAGCAACCATTATCCCCCTCAGGAAAGGAGGAACAAGAGGCTGGACAAAAGCTCAATCATACAGACCAATATCATTGTTAGCCACAATAGGGAAAGGCCTAGAAGCCGTTATCGCGGAAAGGATAGCCTACCTCGCAGAGAAGTATAACCTACTTCCCAAGAGGCACTTCGGAGCCCGAAAAGTCCGGTCAGCAACACAAGCGCTCACCATCCTACAAGAAAGCGCCTTTCAGGCCTGGGGAGACAACAAAATCCTTAGCTTAGTTAGTTTCGATCAAAGACTGAAAAGGCGAGGGATACCACAACCACTCGTTAAATGGATGCGTGACTTCTGTACAAGAAGAAAGGCCTCGGTAATTATCTTTCCCATATCGGGGTAACTACATTACTAAAACGGTGAAAGAAAAAATATGCAATTTATTTTAATAGAGCAGGGGGTGCAAAGTAAAAGCAGTTTCAAAGGCTCTGGAAAGAATAGTTGACGACACGATCAATAGCACTGTATTTTTGAAGCTAGTTAATATATAAATAATTGCATTTTAATGCTCAAGACTCAATAAGTCTCCGGGGGGAGGTATTACGTGGCCAAAACAACGGATTCGTTTCGGCACAGGTGGTTTTTCGCTACGGGTGGATTTCATGAGATAAAAGTGCCTAGTTAGTTAGTCGTTGAGATATACTTATGGGGTTAAGTTAGTTACTTTTCTAGTTTGGCTTTTTGGACTATATGCATAGAGTTTAGGGGTTATGTTATTCAACTTCTTCAGTACGCGAAAAGGGAATTAAAACTGGGGTATATAGAACTAAATTATAAAGCACTTGCGGAGGCCTTGACAGCGAATGCTACTAGCTAAATTATCCTCTCTTCTAGAGTCTGGCATTACGATTACTAGCCTGGGAAATGTAGCCTGTAGTACTTAATAATCCCATATTTATTTATATATTCAGTTTCTTTTTTATGATGGCGAAACCGCATGCTTTTCAGTATGGAAAGAGGGTGAGTTTGATGCTTTTCCACGGATAGGTCGTCTGTAGAAAATGGGATATTTACCCATTTGAGCTCTTTATTACTCGTTTCATACTTTGCGAAAAGCTTTCTTTGGCGTAGATCAATTTTATACTCATAATCTACAGACTCCACATACTTTTGTATGGTTTCATCCTCGTCTAGTTCGATAGATATCATATGGTCTAATTGTCCTTCACGAACCATTTGTAGAGCATACCCGGGATAATTATGAAGGGCTCTCCAATACTCATAGTACGCGTATGGCACTCCGCTAATTATATTATTGGCCACATTGTCTAGTGTAAACAGTAACCCATATTTTTCTTTGTCACGATCTTCAATCTCGGCATCCCATTTAACCCTAGGAAAGTTAGAGACCCTCTGTACTATAGTACCACTACTCACCATGTAACTGTCTCAAGTTTCTTCTCTAAGAGAATCCAGTCATCTTTTCCTAGTTCCTTTAGGTGTAAGAAAAGTTGTTTCCCAACGCCTGTGTAATCACCATCTTGCGTGCAGTAAATGTACTCCTTCTTATCATTGAAGCGTATTTCAATTAACGCTGAAGTGCCCATCTTATAACAGTTAGGAACACAGTTTGTTAGTGTTTTATATAGTATGTTGCATAGCTAAAGGTTGGTAATATTGGATACAGTTATACGAGAATCTTTACGTCAGGATGGAAGTAATTAACCCGCTAAATATTATGTTTTGTACGTTAAACAATCATTGATTGATCATTCGTCCCTTTTGGTTATGTGATGTGGGCGAATATGACTGGGTAGAGTGATAGCAAGGTAGTAGGATAACGAGTGACGATGGAATAGAGACGTCCACTGGTCCGATTTATTACGACTATCGCGTTGCATTGATCTGCTCTGTCGTGGCTCGATGGCCCGCCCGTGGATGTTAGACGAAGTACTCACCACACCGAAGTCGTTGCGAAGCTCGGTGGCTGTGCCACTATTTATCAATCTTACACTCAGGAGCTCGCCCGAAGATAACGTTTTTGGCTGAGCTGAGAGCTACTGTAAGCTCCTCAGCCGGAATAACTTTCCTCCGAGGAACTCAGTATATATAGACGAAATTCTAACAGGGAGCTCTCTTCGCAATCGCGATGGCATCTTCAGCTCACAGCAGCACAACAAGTACGAACAAAGCTACACTATATAGAGATGAGACAGGGCAAAACTTACACAGTCGTGCTGCCAGACTTTGCCTGATTTAGCAGAACGCATTCCATTCACTACAGGTAAGTATTCGCCTACTAGTTATTGCAAAAACAAGATAAATGCGACTTTGATTATGTACAAAAAATGCGGGATGCTTATGGAGCGTTCACTAATGACCGAGTCTTGATATTTACTTTATAAACTGCCTGTGAGGACTATCGAACTATGTACCAGTATGCATTTTTTTGCCAGTTGGTGCTCATTATTTACTATTGTCACGGGCCTCTCTGTCCAAAATTCAACTCACTACAGAAATGTGGCTTATTTTCCTGATTGGGTAAATCACAACTAATCGCTTAACCCACGGTACAGCCTAACCAGTCGTAGGCCATTTATGCACGAAATTATTACCCTCAAAGTCTCCCGGTATCGGACCTAACGCACATATTTTATGCTTTTGCTAAAGTTTCTACTAATGGAGAAGTAAGTTTGGGAGATAAGTACGCTGCTTTTGACAGACATTTTACCACGGACTCGTGGAATGAATCAGGTAACAATGTCTACGGATGTATTAAACAGATTTTTCTTCACAAAAAAAGGAACCGAAACCTCAAAGTCCTACTGTCGATTGGCGGGTGGTCCTACAGCGGGACTTTTGCTGCCGCCGTGTCTACACCACAAAGTCGCTCGAAATTTGTAACCTCGGCAATTGAGATTCTCACAGATGCCGGGTTTGACGGTCATTGCTTCTCCCCAATATCGCCTACAAACTTTATTGATAGCGCACAGGGCTCGATATTGACTGGGAGTATCCTGAGGGTATGAGAGGCTGTTTCCAGAAACGGTTGCCAATACTAACGTTCGCAGACAAAATCCAAGCTATGAACTTCGTTTCTCTTCTCGCCGATTTACGAAAGGTAGATATTAAAGCAAAGGGATAGATTGTAGGTGATAACAGTAAAAGGGACTTAATGAGAGGCATCCGGACTCTTTGCTTACAGTAGCATGCCCTGCTGGTATGTTTGCCGCTATTCAACACCCCTAAGCTTACCGGATTCAATAGGCCCGAATCATTATGAAAAATTAGAAATCAAGGCTATGGATGTGTACCTTGATTTCTGGAATTTAATGGCCTATGATTACGCCGGTGCCTGGAGCACTGCTGCTGGACACGCTTCTAACTGGTATCCATCGAAAACAAACCTAGGAAGCACACCTTTCAATACCGACCAAGCAATTCGTGCATACATTGACGCTGGTGTACATGCATCCAAAATTGTGATAGGTATGCCTTTGTTCGGGCGGTCGTTCATGGAAACAGACGGACCGGGCAAGCCATTCTTTGGAACCGGAGACGGAACATGGGAGCGTGGCATTTATGATTACAAAGATTTGGCAGATAGAAAAGCCGACTTTGATAACGAGACTGTTTCTAGCTATATCTACGATAAGGATCGACGCGAAATGATAACCTGCGACACCCCCTTTGCCACCAAAATGAAGGCAGACTTGATCAAGAGGGGTGGGTATGGTGGTGCCATGTGGTGGGAGGTATCTGGGGACAGGACAAAGAACGATAGCTTGATCCATCTCGTAAGTCTTGTGAGCTGCACTGCTAAGCTGTGATCGCTAACTTAGTATAGTTTGTAAACAGTATGGGGGGTAAAGGAGCCTTTGAATCGACCCAGAACAGAATTGAATACAATGATTCACAGTACGACAATCTTCGGGCTGGATTTCCAAATGAATAGCACAAATTGTATTAGCGGTGCTCTATGTGTTCTAAGGGAACGTGAAAGCATGGCTCTATTAGGATTGCTACTATATATAGTCCATCACTTATTTTACCTCACTCATTAGTTTCAATTGTTTGTTGAAATCTAGTGGCCCCAGGTGTTCTAGGAAGACAGCTAGGTTTTTTACATAAAAGTAAAAAGACTTCTAAGATATCAGACTCCGCGCATGATAATGGAGCCTGCGCCCATGAGAACTGTTGATCACTTATAGCAATGTTCCTGACGCTACCACAGATTTCCCGGTCATCGTAGCTGCAGTTCCAAGTTTGATTATGCCGCATTGGATAGAGAAAAAAGAAACTCTTGTGAGGCGAAGGGAGAGATGACAGAGTCAAGGAGTCTCCACTCTGCACAAGACGGAGTTGCAAGGTTGGAAATCGATCGATTTGGTCGTCGATCGGGTGGGTACCACATACATCGAATTTGTACTGGGTAGGCTGCCCAGTGTTCTGCCTACGCGTTGATCTCAGAGCAACTCCAGGGCGAGGGTTTAGACATCTCGATGATGCCAAGGTTGCTGTCAAGAATCATATCACGAATAAGATTATGCTCACGTAGCGCAAGGTTCGGGGTCCTTTTCTAGGGATCAACCTATACTACGAGAAACTGCTCTCTAGTAATAATCTATTGTGCTATAGTTTCCAAAGTGTGATGAACTATCGTTAAACAAATCTAGTGAGCCGACTGCTCTCTGTGTCATAGTTATTATGGCCCGCTGCCTCTCCGCTACCTCCTATGGTATGGAGAGATCACGTATCAAACCGTGTATATACTATCACTCGAACCCTTAGACTGAATAAGAATTCATCTTGCGACAGCTCACACCCTGCGGGTAGTTGGTTGACTAATTATCAGTTTCTCATTGGCTGCCACTCTGGCTAGTTGTCTCGATTAAGCGCCGAGTCGCACAACACTGTACCTGCATAACTGTTAAAAAAAAAAACCTACGAAAATTCTCTTTCACCGCCAAGCAGTGCTGGCAACAGTCAACGAATGCTCGAGATGGACAGAACAACGGAAGGCCCTGGTGGAAGTTGCAGGAAATCGATGGGGAGACTTGTCTTTCTTCTTGGGTGGAAGGTCAGAACAGAAAACAGCCAATGGGGAATATCTGGATGGGCCGCGGAAATCTTGGAAACCAGACGTGGAAGTCGTAAATCGAACTATACAATTCGCACTAGCTACAGGACGCCTTGAATAAGGACATCTCCCTGGCCGGCCGCTATCCCGATGGCCAACACGCGGGAAATTGCTCTACAAAGGCAAGGACCGAGAATGAGGCGATGGACCAAAGGTTTCCAGTGTTCGCACATCTGTACATATCTTTTGGTAGCTTACCGGGCCTATCGGCACCCGAGGCGTAAGAACAATCAAATCAAATCAAATCAAATAGGAGATCGCATGAATCCGCACGCCACGCCAGCTATAGGGCAAATGGTAGTTTTATAACATCAGAGCCAGTATCTAGGGGTTAAATAGATCCATTTACGGGCAATCCGAGAAAGTAGAAGCTTTATGGTCGTATTATATAGAGAGAACATTATTTCGCTATAAAGAAGGCTCCACGCGCCAGAGGCGTAAAGGGGTGGAGCACCATAGTACTTCTTGTACTAAACTAAATACAGAGTATCTCAGGGAGGTAATGAAAATATTCCGTGAGAGCTACGGCAAGACCCAGCTATTTTACAAAAGTTGTGGTTGCTCGAACTCAATGTACCCCTCTTTTGTCCCATAACACCGTGCGTCCCACCACGCAGGGATGCATCTTAGATGATTTC
>JAQGEP010000608.1:0-13117 GCA_028476805.1 Acrocalymma vagum
CGGGAGCCCAGTCCCGTCTCTAAATAGCCTCGATAAAGAGATTAACAGCAATAACGCACATGCTCGGGGAACAGTCGAGGAGCTACTCCATTCCCTAAGACAATCCATCACTCCTTTGAAGGAAGTGGAGGGCAAAAAGAGCAGAAAACGCAGTGATAATGAAGCTGGGGAAAGCCACGAGGACGAACCCGATCAGGTCGATGAGGTGTCTGGTATACCCTCGGTGAAAACTTCTCAACGAAGTAAACGCAGCGATCGTCCAGCCCCGAAGAGGGGGCGCGGTCTATCACAGGCTACTCTTAGACGACGAGGCTGGAGCATGGTGCCTACGAGGACATCGCGAAACGTAATGTCATCCCAGCCCTGTCAACTGTCTACCAGAACGGACAGCTCGACTTGGTCTTGCTCCCCACGAACATCCTCTCCCGGAAAGAAGGCTGAAGGTGGACCTAACAAAAACTATGGACCCACCGCCAACATAGCTTATCAGATAACCGATCTCACGCATTGCCATGTGCCAGAGGGCTCGTCGATTGTGACAGCAACTGTGCGTTGCAGCGAGTCGAATTTGCCTCTCAATCAGATGGCCCTGTATCAGAAGCTCCTCGGCAGTGAAGGCAAGGTCATCCGTATGACGCAGCTATCGCCGGATTCGTGGATGCTATTAGGATACCGATATAACGATGGTGCCTCAGGCCCATGCACTCGTGGAAGTTCGAATACGACCCGGATGAGCAATCACCATAGTCATGCTGCCAGTCATGAAACGGACTACCTAGACGACGACTGGGACGAAGAGGACGAGAACGGAGAGGAAGGCGTAGTTGAGTACGAGCCTGCTGCCCCTAGCAGTGATCAGGAATTCAGCAGAGTCGCTACGCATTTCCGCCCACGAAAGCACAAACCATGGTTAGAGTCGGAAGAAGAGCGATTACTTGCATATAGAGACAGAATGAAAATGGAGTGGAAGGATATTTACAAGCGTTTCCCAGATCGATCGAATGGCGCAATATACCTGCGTTATTATATATTACGCAAGAAAGATGTATGAGTCTATTGCGATATCCTCAATCTGGATATCTACGACCACCCTCCACCAAGGTCTCCTCAGTGGGAGGTTAGCGTGTTGAGGGTGGACAACTAGGCACTCTGGACGGAAACGTTCACGCTCCGCGTTTGGTATCACGATCTGTAAATCACTATGGTTTTGGTTAGGCTTCTATTAGAACGAAACCGACACACTGCGCATCGGTTATTTTCCCTTATCGACTAGACTCGGGAGGGATTTGGTTGGCGAAAGTGCTTTAACTCATGGGGACATAGCAGAGCAGCTTCCTGACGCCGTCTCTCTCCTAACGCGTTGCTAAGATGAACTAGACATGTGTAATCGATTTTTTTTTTCTACTTAATTCTAGTAAATGGTAGGGACTTTAAAAATGCCGCAAGCGCAAGAGTTAACAGCCAATGACGGTATATTCGCTATGCCTATGAAGAACAAGTATACCCAATTAATCCTGAAAGAGAGACTATAGCCTATTCACCCACCGAACTCACTTCACGTAACTTGGCTTGGTGGTCGGGTATGTACCCGAATCGCCTTGTCGACGTTAAGATGCCCAAAATTCTTCATCCAATTTCTTCTTATTCCCCACAATACGACCTGCTTACTTCAGTAGGAGTTTGTCTAGGTTTGTTGACCACTCACCAGCTCCCTTAGGGTTTCCTAATCGTTTCTCAATTTCTTGAACGTCGTTTGTAGTGTAGAGGGCGCGATAGGCTACATACTTTTTGGTTGCACCGAGTCTGGTTTGGGATAGGGGCTTCAAGCCCTCGAGAACTGGAGAATATGTGTTGTGAGGAAGGAAGTAAGTGCATTCCATTTTGTCGTTGTCGAGTGGGACAAGACGCAGCACTCTCAACGGTGATTCAATCCTTGGTTCGGCCGTCGGCCCGGTTTCAGGAACTAAGATCACTTGGTAGTTCTGAGGATCGTAGATACGTTTGGCTTGTTTATCCGTTTTTTGGAGTTGAGTCAAAAGCTTTGTTCCATTCTCTAAAGAATAGACGTTGCGCCAAGTGGTATAGTCGGGCCATGTGTTGAGCTGGACGCAAGATATGTACTTAATATCCCGCAGAATATCAAGATCCTTGCCATTCGGTTTGACATAGGTCAGTTCGAGGTTCCCATGGTCTAACGGGGTCAGATCGATATCAAAGTCGCTGAGTGAAGAACTTGACATATTGGGAGGCCTACGCCAGTTAGAGACAACCGAACACATAATATTATAGGCTGCTTACAATTGTAATGGATGACAAGAGTGATGAGAAGGAAGATTGGGACACAAAACCAGTTTGCTTGGGCTATATATGCACGAAGGGGTATCCGTGAATCAGGCAAGGCTATCGCTGAATCCTGTGGCGTTTATCATTCAATACTGCTGCTGAGGGGTCGCTGCCTTATTCGGGAATCATGCGTATTTTTGACAAATGGGATTGAAGTCACATAATGCGAGACCCAAGACCCAGACTCCAGCTTCCCTGTGAGCCGTTAACAGCCAATTCCTTATCGGCGATGCACAGCATATCCGGTCCGAACTCGGACAGGCGCAAGGAGAACAGGGAAGGCAGTGGTGGAGAAGACCAAAGGGCGAAGGTCACATCACGAGGATGTGCATCAAGACCTGAGGGCAAATCTCACTACACTAAAAGAGCTGTGGAGATTGACATTCGAGTGCCACAGAGTCCGGCTCCTGGTTCTTCCTCAAAAGGAAGATGCCCAATCACATACGCACGAACAGTCATTCTCTTTATAAGCCAAATATTAATAGCTTGATTTGCCTCCTGTCCTCGGAGCAGCAGATCGGTAACTGAATGTGCGTGGCACAGGCTAGTGCATGGAACAATGTTGAGTTCTTAGGCCATCCCCACTCAACCCCTAGAGCTGGCTTTCTCTGGGATGTAGTCTACCATTCGGGGACCGATCACCACTTCCCTGTCTTCGATGCTTGTGGTGGCTTTCTCTCCATGCTTCTCGGGTAAAATCCTTGGAAGTAAGGCGATATGGCTGCTTTTGGGGTGTCACTATCAGGCCGCCACTGGCGCCGTGCCGTCCCTTGTCGACTAGACTCGGGAGGGATTTGGTTGGGGAAAGTGGAGGAGGTACGAACCCCCCAGGGTGACCGGAGAACTTTGCTGGGGTCGCCTCCCTCGTAACTCGTAGCTGAAATGAACCACACATGTGTGTATTACAGGCTAATGCATCAATTGCTTTAGTGGGTGCAGGAAGGCAACCTGTGAAAGACAGGAGGGCGGTAAGGCAACTGGAGGGGCGGTTGAGATTGATGGATCAAGAGCGAAGGATGTTGATATGCGCTCAATGCTTGACATAGGGTCACATCACCGGGATATGCATCGAGATTGCCACTCGCGGGCCAGATCCTTGAAGATGCAGTGATATGGCTGCTCTTGGTGCACTTGTTTCATTAACATGCTGTTATTGGGCGCTGTGCCGTCCCTTGGCGACTAGACTTGAGAGAGTGAAGGACGACCAAGGCCACATCACAAAGATGTGCATCAAGACCTGGAGGGCAAATCTCACTGCACTAAAAGAGCTGTGGAGATTGGCATTCGAGTGCCACAGAGTCCGGCTCCTGGCCCTTCCCTCAAGAGGAAGATGCCCAATCGCATACACATGAACAGTCATGTAATGAAATTCTTTTCATTGGTTGGAATGCTACGCATTTAGCTTAGATGGCGATGCTCAAGGGTAGAACTTAGTACCCTCTGCTAGGAGAGTTGAATTATCCGGCTGATGTGCGGTTGCTGTTTGGTGTGATACCCTTTAGCAGATAAGTTGTCCCAACTCTTGGTGACTTCTAGCTGAACGTGAACATCTCCTCTATCACATATTCTACACAGTCTTGGTGTAAATCTGCTGGGTTTTAGGCTGCCGAAGATAAGAAATATGTGATCTAAGGTTTCCGCGGCAAACTGGGGCGCTGCTGTCCGCTCATGGGAACATCCTGCAATTGTGCCAGGGTAGTAGTGCCCCAGAGTTTGATGGTTTTCTATACGTCAGTCCAGATCTTTGATCTCTTTTGCTAATCTTGGATATCAGAAGTAAGCAACATCATACGACTCATGTGTCTGACTTCCATCTTGATGGTAGAACAAACAGATTAGACTGAGCAACCCAGCCCAATTTCCGCGCTGGAAAGGGTCTACTTAAATGTGTCATCCGCAGCCAGTTAATCTTATATTCAAGTCGATATGTGCGACTCTATACAAGCTCACTACAACTGTACTCACCTCCGATACACCGTACGGGCGTGGTGCACGAAGTATCAGGAAACCTACAAGAGATGTCCACAGTAACAAGGTCCGACTTCGGCTCCACCGTCACACCCTTCCTTTTCTATGTTGATCCTCCTGTATCAATGACCTGGAGATGTCAATAGGCGGCCGAGTGCCGACCTTAATTCCCAAGTTTCCTTTCCGGGAACGAATCAGTTCTGTACGAAGGAGGTAGGGAGGTCCAGTTCCCAGTCGCTGAGGCTTGCATGCTCAAGATATTTGCGGAAAAATCTTCAGAATCTAGGCAAGCGACCATGCCATCTTCACTGGTTAATGCCCAGCCGTAAATGAGGGCGTCATCTATGTGAACCGCCGTCTGCCGGTCTGGTGGAGTGATTTGGGGACGCTGGGTCTGGCTGGAAGGCGAGAGAGGTCTCTGTTGTATGTCCTTATTGCGAGCCTTTTCTTCTAACTCTCGAACCTTTTCTCTCAATTCCCGAACCTTTTCTTCTAATTCTTGAATGTATTCCTGTTTACGAGCGCGACAGCGTCTTTGATTATCGCGAATTCGTTCTAAACGCTACAGGTAAGATTAACTTTAGGGCTAGCATCTGATAGATTGAAAATACCTGGGTTTTCCCTTCCTTCCCCTTACTTGGTTTCCCTTCCTTCCCCTTATTTGGTTTCCCTTCCTTCCCCTTATTTGGTTTCCCTCTCTTCGCCTTATTTGCATCGTCTTCGGGCATAATGTACACTTAAATGAGGGGTAGGTCAGTGTACGCGACGTGCTGAACGGAGCTGTATGCAAGCGGTGGACCGGTCTTGTAGGAAGGTGGCCGATAAAGAGTGAGGGACGTCTCAGCCCTGTCAGGGAGAACGTGCACAATATATCAGCTATCCCATCCCTCCATCGCTCTTAGGAAATTGTTAATTTCCATAGCGCACGAAGATCCTAGAAAAGCAAGGCCGTTTTGCTATTAATAGCTATAGCTTGATCTGCGCGCTCCATACAGCGGATAGGAAGAGGATTACGAAGAGGGTGGGTGCAACCCTAAGCGGGAACTAGTATTTATGGTAGATTTCCATAGCTCCGTTGGGATATTTCATTTACTGATTGCACCCACTTTCCATAATCTCCCTACGGTATTCCAATTATTCCAATGTGTGATCATACTGAAGTTCGCTACAAATGTTTGCACCTCCGGTACACTGTTCGGACGTGGTGCACCACGTATCAGGATACACAGAAAAGATGCCCCGCAAATGTTGTTGCAATGTAAGAGCAGAATCCAATCCATTAAACTCGACACTAATGCGTCACCCGAAAGCGTAGAGGTCGCAGTCGACTCCTAGCTCGTCCTCAGGTTCACTAGGATAGCACTGATAAAGCAGTTCCGGGCAGTTGAGATACTGGAATAACTTCGCGAACGATTTGTCCTGACAGCAATAATGAGTGCCCGTCCAGAATCTGATGTTAAGGATGTAGTTGACGGAACATGGCAGATTAGCAATACGCTCGGCTGCTAGCGGAAATTGCGCATTTGTGAGCGGGAGTTGGACATTACTAGACCTTGTTAGCGGGAATCGCGAAAATATAAGTGTATAATACATAGTCAGTACTTCTCCGCCGGCGCAGTATCCGTGGCTCGGCTTGGAAGGTGAGAACGTTAGCCCTAGAGTAGGGCCAATAAAAGTTGAAAGGGGCGATTCGCCTTCGGACGGTTCAAGTTCACCCATAACCCTAAGGTGGAGGTAGGCTTCGTGGATTGGTGAAAGAGAAGGCTGTGGTTGACCGTAGCTGATATAAGGAGCTGTAGGCGCCCTGGCCTCGACCGGTGTGACTACCTGCAAGGTGACTACCTGCAAGAGGCGACGGAGGTAGGCTCCCATGCATAAGTGCCCCAGACGCCGATGGGGCCCTTCAGAAGCAGGCTTCAGCGCACAGGCCGTGCTCCCATGGATTTTTCACTCAGAGTTACCTCCTTCGATACCGTTAAGGGTTTGCGCACAGAATTATGACTGAACGTGCAACAGCAGAGAGCGAAGTTTAATCTTTATTAAGAGATAATTTATCCTTTGAAATGAACTTGTGTGAAAAGTTCTAACATGTGTAGCGCTCAAAGCTGCCTGGACGAAGGGGAAACACAACGAACGACGTTGCTACTTAAAAAGGATCAGGGTGATAGGCACCCGTGCTCTGCAAGGCCAGGATGGGTGGTAATGAGACAAAGGAAATTATAACAAAGGACAGTATATACAAGGCAATGATACAGGAGGGGCTGCGCTTGTGTGGGATGGCCGATGGCTGGTGAAGGATTGAACGATGAGATGAAGATCCTGGAACAGGAACTCAATAAAAAGCTAGGACTAGAGTTCTTAAAGAAAAACAAAGGAGAGGAAAGTACAAGTTCTGGCTAAGCAAGTAAGTTCGCCGCTGGAGATGACCACCGAGATGAAACGTATATGTAAGAATTCAGGCGGTCGAGTGGAAAACAACAGAAGAATAGCGGATTCGTCCATCAGGTGAAGGCGCAGAAGAATCTTCAGATTGTGTTATGACGGTGACTGGAATACGTAACCCACTGCCACTGTTTGACATAGCATTCCGCTTGGACCTTTCCCAAGTCGATGAAGAGGAAGGGAGGAGCCTTGAGACTAACTTAGCGCGCGATACAGCAGAAAGATGGCAACTGGAAATATAAGGTGAAACTAGTAAACAAAGGAGACTTAAATAAGTTCCGCCCGCGCCAAATATTTTAGGAAAAGGACGAGCTCCATCAAATGGGAAGAATAAATGAGTGTTTGATGGGTTATCAAAGCTCTCAAAGAGACAATTTAAAATGACTCATGCTTTGAGGTTGTGTTCAGGGCTAAAAAGAAGTAAGTAGAAGTAGGGTTTGCGACTGATAAGAAGGAGAGTTAAACATCGATTGTCTTAATTATTAGGCTTGAAGACACTTTTGGGTTAATAATAAACATCCTCACCAGCCTCCAGTAACTCGCGTTCCGCTTCGCTGATTATGCTCTCTTCTAATGGGTAGCCCCGGAATATTGGCACTGGGAGCGAACCAGCAGTCTCCTGAAAAAGAGATGCTAAATCGTAAGCAGTATCGCCGATGAATGCCTTCAGTTGAGCTTTGGTTCCCTTATTCTGATTAAGCGCACTGAAACTCACGTCCTTTAGAAACCGAAGTGCGCCAGTTTTGGTGCGAGTAAGCAATCCTTCTACGCGAACATCATTGTCGGCCGGCGCCTTGACATATTCGATCGAAATGATGCTGCTGATGTCTTCAACATCGTTTACAAAATACGCTGACCGCGTAAGCGCTGGACGTCGACGAGACTGAATCCACTGGCTGTAAGGCATAAGAGACTCGGTCGATGGTCTGCTCAGAATAGTACCCGGGGGGGCCAAACCGCTTTCCTGGGCAATTTCTGCGTCATGCTTTTGCATGTGCCACATGTGAACTTCTGCTAAACTCGAAAATCGGTCGCATTTTCGGCAGTAGAAAGGTGGGCTCGATAAGGAATAGCAGCTAGTGTAAATAGAAGTTTCTGCGGTTTTTGCGGGCCTTGGTGGTTGTGGGATTACGGAGTCGGAGGGAAGGTCGCCACGGGTTAGCTGAGTGGGATTCCTTTCGCATCTTGATAGTTGTGAGATGGTGCTGGAGGGTTTATTGAAAATCTTCATGCATGTCAAGTTTATAGCTGAAAGCCATCCCACGCAAGATGATAACACTTCATCTTCCTCTTCCTCTTCCGTTTCCATATCTTTGAAAACCTTCAGGGCAGCGTCAGCGCCAGTCAAGCTTCGGAAGTCGTCCAAGCTAAATGTGTCTTCCAGTTCCCACTTCTTATTTATGTCCTCGACGTTGGCTCTAACCTTACCATCACGCATCGTGCGGATGGAAAGAACTCTTGGTGGCTTCTATGTCATGGATTAGATCTGAGTGCATGATCTGAGTGCATGAAGGAAGATTCACATACATGCGGGCTACCGGTAGGTGCAGATACTGGAACTTGATCCATTTTGTGACCGGTACCGGCCCGAAAGAAGGCAAACGGTGGGTAAACCCCAGAAAAACGGTTAGGCAATGAACTGAAGGGCTAATTATTAGACAAAGCTACAAAGGCGGCCGGTGAAGGACTAAGACTCGCTGCAAGGGGAAGAGAAATGCCAGATAAGGCGGAAAGTGAAGGTCGAGAGCGGAGAATGAAGGACGTCTCAGCCTTGTTGAGAGCATGCATATATAGAGGAATTCTTCTGCTATCTCGTCGATCAATCGGATGCCCTCCTCGAAAGGGTCCTTCACTTTTGGTAAGCACGGCTTCAGCATAGGGATGTTGGGCGGGAATTGTCTCAAAAGTAGGTCCGAAGCGGGCAGAGGGTGTACGATCAAGCTGTTCGTTTACGGCTAGATAGGGATGGACATGGCGCGGATGACGGCGCTCCCACAGTAGCGCCACCTGTAAGAGGCGTAGTGAATATGCATTGATTCAGAAGCACTACAAACCTATCGCGGGGGTTCGGCTAGCGCCATCCTCTCGGCAAAGGACAGGGGTTTCAGGAGGATTACCCTCCTAAAACCCCTGTCCTTAAGTACGTCGTGCACTGTCCTGTCTAAATCCCTCCGGCCTCATTATGATGCACGACGAACAGAGTGTGGAGCGCATTGTGGAGCATGCCTTAGGCTTGGTCTCGCCAGCGTACGCAATTCAATCTAAGGTACATCGCTATTGATCGGACAAAGCAGCTTTACTTATTATCTCGTAGGCTATACAATTAAGCTTCCGGAAGTTCTTCGCACGGGGGACGCTGCCCGAGTGGGAACAACTGCTCCCGGAAGGTCACCAGCTCTTGCCCTCCCCAGCTCTCCCTCCGACAAAAGCTGCTATTTCAGCAGGACTTGAATCAGATCCAGCTACTACTTCATCTGATCCGGCTGCATATTTCACAAAAGAGGGGGTCTTGCCAGAAAAAGCGGAGTTACTGAGTAGAGTCGTCGATGGCTTACAAAACGCTAAACACCATGATAATGAAGAATACGACAAATTATGGAATGGCAAAAGCCCAACGTTCCAATCGAATAGCAACGATACGTTTGAACGTCTGCAGAATCTATTCCAGGGCATAAAAAAACTTGAAGACGACCGTTCCCTAGTTGATTGTGGTATCCGGCTTAGCTTGCTTTTTCTCTTACATGATATGGACCACATTGAAGCCACCGTAACCAAGGCGGACGTTTCTAGAGGACGAGGCAAGAGAACTATAGCCAAAGATAGGGTTGCTGAGAAGTGTAATATAGAGCGGGAGAGACTGTCAGAGTTACTTAAGCGGACTAAAACCTATTGGTTAGTTGCTCAGAATTTGGGCTTAGGATCTCTTCTAGAGTTGGGCGGCACCCCGACTATGTAAGTTAGTAGCTTTTTAGATAACTCATATGCTAATAAATTCTTGTAGCTGGGAGGGCCTTTTGGTTGATGAAGTGAACCTAATTTGTAAATACTACGAGGAACACCTCCTTCATATTAAAGCTCGGTCCCAGACGCTTGGGATAACCGCTGCAACGACGATAATTGCAGGCCTTAAGGCATATGGTTGGCAGGATGATGAGCTTTCAAGAGGGCAAAGTGAGTTGATGATTTTGGTTGGTAAACACATAAACCTAAAGGAGCTCGCCCATGGGAACATCAGAGCATTGTCAGCGTGTAAGTGCACTAACTTATGTCTGAGTTTTACTAATCTCTTTGAGCAGCTACCTCAGGTGCCGAGCCACACGAGAATGAACGTGGACGAGATCGCAAAAAGCGTCGGATAACGTCCGCCACCACAGGGTCAGCTTTTGCAGCAAGGGAGAATGGCCAAGGAAATGTACGGTCGGATAGCAGAGAATACGATACCTTGGGTGTTGAAGGAGGGGCAAGAGGTACCTCCAGACAGTCACAGAGAACTGGGCCGAAGAGAGCGAACGATATTGGGGGTACCGTCGTGTCAGGTCATCGAACGGAGCAACGGCTGGCAATTCTAACCTCGGAAGAACCCGTCACCCAAGAGCAACGTACACCTTCTATCTTAGGGACATTCGAGACAAGCCGGGAAGCGGTACCAAATATGGTTACGAGCAGTCCTTCCTGGACATACGTTGACCTTCAGTCTGGGGTTTACGCCCACCAAATGGATGATACGATTCACGGCTTCGAACGGGTTGCAAGAGGTAGATTTCCACTTATGCTCCTTATTATTCGCTTGCTCACTATCGACAGACCTAACGCCACGACTTCCTCCAATCCTAAATCCTGTAGACGGTTTGATCAATGTGTCTCAAGCAACCATCAGCAGCTCTCCACCATTGGCAAGGACACCATTGGCAGCACGAAGAGCTGCACATCAAGGAATGCAGTCATTCGCGGGGACAGAAAGCACATACACCCCAACAGAGGGAGGGAGAGAAAATGTCTATTCATCCTTCCAAGAAGTGTCACAAGGTGCGCCTGATCTTTCTCCTTAAAAAAAGCTTCATTGCAACCTCTAATCGTTCATAGGCTCATATGCGTCGACATCGCAGAATACTCCGTTAGGTTTGCCCAGAAGTGAAGCCTCAGAACTGTTCTCGTACGCGCAATACATTGCGGAGGATATAGATGATGCCGACTTGGTCCTGCTGGGGATTCCTCTGAACCCCTAGGACCTTAATTTGCTAGCGTCGCGATGTTGGATGGAGATAAAGAAGTACTAGTACGGGAGCCGAAAACTCAAATCGAACTTCTGCAGAGAGCAAGATTATCGTATATGGAATATATACTTCATCTCTGGAGATCACGCCTGCTTTGTTCTTAACTCGAATGTTGACTTTTTCGGATGTCTGGTCGAGAATCGGTACAAGAGCGCCGGCTTCATCTGGTGTGGTCGACAGCCAGCCTTTTATATAGCGAAATAGAGTAGGTCTCTTTTTTGGGTTATGCAAAATTACTTCGCGCATTGATTCCCGAACGATAGGGACCTGTAATTGTATTAAGTTCGTTAACTCTATCAAAAACTACAAAACATACCATGTTCTGGTAGTATTCCTTGCTCAGACTCCAGTACACCTCGATCTTATTCTCATTATATTTGAACACCTCCATTCCCTCTGCCAGAACTTTTTCGCCGTCCTCTGGCGATAACTCTAGTGATGATCCGGCTAATTTGTCAATAAGTTCTTTGAGACATTTGGTGGGCTGGAGGACCTGGGAATCGGCCATTGGAATTAGTATCCTATCTCACGCGGTAGGAACTTGAAATGATGGACTGTGGATAGGAGCACAGAAATGTTGGTAGTTAAGTATTGAGGACTAAAAGTGACAAGTTTGTGCAATTACTAGTAGCTATGACGTGGAAGTCCGTGCTTGGCACGTTCGTCCTGCAAACAACGCAAACATGTATGTCCCGTGACCTATGACCATCACCAGAAATGAGTTTAACGAGAAATACCCAACTTCTCCTTATCCTCGTCAGTTATTGGCTGTGATAGGGTATTTGCGGCGACCGCACGCTGACTATCTTCTTGGGCTTTGCCATTGCTCTCAACATGTCCATTGACGACTGCACCCTGCTGCTGACCTGAGTTGTTGGGAGTATTCGGTGGAGCGGACGGGTTGTCGGGCATGATGCGACGGGTCTGGGAGATGGCGAGTACGGTCCTATGTAGTAGTGAACATGCTATTCGGAGGCGGGCGTTGGCTGTCTTCACCTTAGTGGCTGTTATCGCGGTGTAAGGGTATGCGATAGTTTCCAAGGTGGGTATATCTCTGACTAGGAGTGGTTGGTTCCTATGCAAACATAAACATGCCGACTGGGAAGATGAGCGTTGTTGTTCTTACCTAATAGCTTCTCTTGTGTGATCTAGCAATGGTGCTTGTGAGGAGAAAGGGCTCAGAAAGAGGCTCCGTTGCTGGAGGGGGAGGATAGGGAAGGAGAGGTTCAACGAAGGTACCAAGAGAATCCCTAGGACGATATAAAAGACAAGCTCGACTTAATTACGATAAGGCGGCGACCTGTGATGCTCTGTTAGATAGAAGTGTAAACGGAGAAGGTAATTAGGAGCCTTTATATCTTTCCTTCGGCCTCTTCTACAACGCCATATACCTCTGTACTTATCTCAACTACATTCGACCGTATCCTAGCAATTATGCAATGCAAGACTGCATCTATGCACGACTGTAATAGCTGAGCAGTTCAGACCCCGCAGAAGGGTGGTGTATCTTCGAGTTATGAGTTATGCACGTTCATATTGTTGCGATGCGCTTCAAGGCTTGATGTAGTTAAAGTCACAGGAGCATTCATCCTGGATATGTTCGCGGCTTGCATAAACAACTGTGATTGGTCTTCATAGCAGTGATTACCAAGGGTGAAGGACAGTGCCCTGGATGTGCGTAAAAGAGGCTGGAATTGCGTTAAAATTCGAACGTGTATGATTGGCAGACTGTGGTACAAGTACTGTTGCGGCTGATACGAGCTATTGGCTAAAAATATTCATGGTCTGTGTTTCGCCAGCTCCGGTCTGGTCTGGTCTGGTCTGGTCTGGTCCGGTCCGGTCCGGTCCGGTCCGGTCTGGTCTGTCTGGGTGGATATAACCCTCTCATTCTTGGTCTGGTCTGGTCTGGTCCGGTCCAGTCTGGCATCTACACCTCGCGATCTAATTAGGTCTGCTCCGCTTTCTTCGGTTTACTCAGAAACTCCGCTATGCGTTCAAGCCCCCCCGAATCAACCCCCCCCGAATCAAGCCCCCACGAATCAAGCCCCCCCGACTCATGCGATTCGCTGTTGGAGAGGGTCGAGAAAGAG
>JAQGEP010000609.1:0-13045 GCA_028476805.1 Acrocalymma vagum
GATTACGCTTAAGGGGATATCAAATCCCTATCCGTTATTGCCGACACTGCGCGGCACCCCTACAATAGACAAGGCGCAATCGCACATCTCTGTAGTAGGCACTCGTTTGATGCCAATTCTCTTCCAACCCTTAAGGGTCTGTAGGGCGGCAATCAACTCAGGCTTCATACGCAGCCTCCGGGCGCCAATCAAGTCTCCAAGCTCACTAAAGGTCCTCTCACAGTCGGCGGAGGAACAGTGCTCCCACTAGTCCACCCAGTCCGTCCCTGACCTTGGACTGGGTGGCTGATTAGAAGGACTGGGTGAAGTCCAAGGTTACCAGTCCGTCCCCGCAAGGGAACGGACGGACTGGCAGTCCGACTGGAAGACTCACAGTCTAAGGGGGATTCTGCCGAGAAGAATTTTGTATTAGTAATAAATCTACCACATTTTAGAGTATAAAGTAGTGGATATACTCTAATGAAGTAGAAGTTGTGGTTTAAATATTAAGAAGGTCTGTTGTCATAATCAACTAATTAACCGAGCAACGGAGTAAAAAACAACACATGTAACTACTAACTACAATATTATTATAAATAAAATATTCTTAGGCCTGGCTACTCTCAACTAATTTACAGTTTCATTCGCTACTATCTTGACTAGGATACTCAAACTTGACCTCAAAGTCACTGTCAATAAAACTGATATTATCAGTCCGCATCCATGATTTGAGACACTCAATTGCCTCAACAGTATCAATCCCAAGAGAGCTCCGGCGATCACAGATTGTAATCTTACAACTTGAAAACAACCTCTCAACTTCAGCTGACATTGCTGGGCAGGAGAGCAGGTCTAAAGCCATCTTTGAGAGGTTTGGATAGAGCCGTAGCTGTGTTGGTTCCATCCACCATGCCCGTGGATTAAATCGATCAGTCTCCTCTTTGTTAAGAACAATTACCGATGACTTGATATATTGTTCATACTCATCAACCAGGATTGGTGAATCAAGTGTTTTCTCTTCCCACGCTGAAAACAGGTTCTTCTTTCTTGGTAACGCCAATGTCGATATAGATGCCTCTGAAGTTGGTAATGCAAGATCTGTAGCTAGATCAGATGTTGAATGAGGCTTGTAATATTTCTTCCAAACACCATTAAGAACCTTCTTCTGTGCCGCCTTGATCCACTGGGGTTGCCATCCAACCTTCTCAAAGAATTTACACTTTCGGTTTGGGCACATAACAACAGCAGCAATATAAGCTTGTGATTGATCACTTAGCTTGTAATACTTCTCTATCTTTGCCCACCCATACTTGGTACAGGGGCCTATGAATGGATGTTCAGCATACTCGTCCTTGCCCTTCTCTAAGATATCAAGTAGGAACTCCATGATAGGAAGGATACGCTCAACCGTAGCATAGTGGCCTTCACAAGCAAGTGTCGCGTGAGAGTAAGCCTCTAGAAACTCCATCAGAAGCTCAAGATCATCCCATTCAGCGTCGGTAAGGGTATCTGCCTCCATATCGGCACGCTCCATGTTGTTGAACTGAGTGATTGGCTCTCTTAGTCGAATGGCTCGTTCTAATCTTGTACCACGAGTTCCAGCGTGTATCATTATCTCGTAAAAGGCGAAGGTTTTTTGACAAGTACAAGAACCGCTCGAGCCGTTGGTTACTTCCTTCAATGAAAACTGCTGTATTATGCAGCTTGCCTAAGGGGCCTTTCTGTCGCCACTGCTCGATCTCTTTCTTGGTATATTCTTGTAGAGGAAGCTGGCCATTAATAGCGGCTTCGAGTCTCTTTTCTTCTTCTTCAGGAGAGAGTGGTTCATCATCGAGTTTTGGAAAAAGGAAGACTTGTGCAGAAAGATTGATGATATGGCCATTACATCGTAGACGTCGAAATACTGGGTCCCAAACAACGTCCTTGTTCTCTTTTAGCCCTTTGATAAGATAAGCCACTATTGAAACATAAAAGGGGGAGAATCAACATACACTTAGAAAGCGAGACACACATAGTGTCATTCTTTGAATCATTATCACCAACGTAGAATCCAAGCACCTTCTCAATCTCATAATCACAAATAACAGCTGCAATAGCTTGAGCTTGATTCTCCCCTGCATGAGAACCCTGAAGCTCTCGTACAGCTAGAACTTGGTGTGTAAGCTTGTCATGCTCATCAGTATAGTGAGCTACAACACCAAGTACAGATTTGTGATTTCCAGACGACCACAGGTCACCAGTGATGTGAATCTCCGACTTTGCAAGCTTTAGTTGTTTCTTGATTAAGAGTTTCATTGCTTCGTATGTTCGCATCGTCCATACTCGAATGGTATCACCAGAGCCTGGGAGATATTGATCGACATTAGAGTTCAAGTAACGTGTTAATCTATAGATGTTTTGTTAGTCACTGATAAAGCAAGGAGAGATCTGAGTAACCAACGCTCGAAATTCCTCACGCGTTACCATTTCAAATGAAACACCACAAGCTGTAACCCATTGCACATACAGATTCTCCAACATATCAGGGTCAATATCCCGCCCTGCTCGACTGTTTTCATTTGTTGTTTCCTCCTCTGTGCCCTTGCCAAGTTTACGGCGTTTGTGACTCCCTTCCTGTGCGTCAACACGCCATTGGGCTAGATCAATTCGCCCTTGATACTCTCCAATTCGCTCTTGGTGATATGTGCGTAGTTTGGAGCCGCGATTTGTGTTCAGGTGGTTGCGCTGATTTTTAGTCCCAGTATCGACGTATTCTTGTGTGCAATAAGCATAACGCCAAATACTCTGGCCTTTCGTATTACGGTGAACTTCAGTGCGAGGGTAATAGGAGTGGTCCCATATCGAGGAGGTTCTCTTAGTTGCAAGCTCCCCTTGACTAGCAACTAATGAAATTGTTGATTCTCCTCCGCATTGTTGAGAAACTGATGATTCGGGGCCTGGAGATGAGGGAAAAGATATTTGAGAAGCCATGTTAAGCTTAGAAACACGTAATGACTCGTCACAATCAACGTTGGTAATACATCATGAGGTTTCTAAGGTAAATTAGATGACACAGTGTCCTCATTCCCTAACTATGAGCCCTTGCTCTAACTATTCTTAATCGGGGAAGGCCAGGACTACCAGTCCTACCAGTCCCAGCCCGGTAGACCCAGTCCGTCCTGACTCCAATCAGTCCGTCCAAGACGGACGGATTACGTAATCAGTCCACCCAGTCCGTCCTCGGACTAGTAGGAGCACTGCGGAGGAAGCTGGGATGGAGTAGATGTCGAGCGCAAGCTTAGCTAGAGTAGGAACCTGTTTCTCATGAAGAAGCCAGTACCGTATAGGATTAAGAGAGAGCGGGTCGTCTTCCGCTAAGGGCGGTTGACGCTTCCAGACTTCGTACTCGTCGTCAAGTGCCTCCTCCACTTGGCGGAGGGCTGCCTTCATGGAGTTCTCCAGGAAAGTTGATCGACTAGATGAGGACGATACACGTGGCTTTTTGGCCGGACGTTGGTCGCTAGGTCAGCTTCTGCCCGCCTCAACAGCTATCTTCTCCTTGTACGATCGGTAGCGCTTTATGAAGCCCTCATTGTTACTTAGCAGCTAGTCTTTCTTATGATGAGGGCCATCCTTCTCCTCATCGTAATTATCTGGCACTCCCCATAGAGCCTCTAGGTGGAGCTTGTGAGGAGAAGAATCGTGGAAGTATAGTAGACCGGCGAGTCGTCAAACTTACGGTAGTACTCCGAGAGTTTCGCGTGCGCTAGGTTGACGTTGATCTTCAAATGATCCTCTGGAGCATCAGGGTGGTTGTAATCCACCTGTGAGAGCCGATCTTTCTGCTCTTCAAGCCCGTCAAGAAGCCACTCAAACGTAATAACTACTTCCCAGATAGCTCCATGGCGGCCGGCGTTACCTCTACCTTCAAGAAGCTTCGTAGCTTCTAAAAAGGGCGCTAGAAGCCTAATATACTCATTTATTGTCGCCCAATCCTTGGTCGTCAATCCTCCTTCTTGAATATATATCCTAGGCTCAGCCCTCCGCGATTGAGTATTCCGGCGTTGAGAGGCTGACTAAGCTCTAATTTCTTCCATCTTGATATGTGTATAGTCGTCAATCGGGCCGTGTAGTAGGGCAGCTCTCTGCCTGGCTAGGAAGTAAGAGTTCCAGCGAGTCCTTACTCAGCGGATAAGCTTGTAAATCTCCGTCGACTTGTTAAGACGCTTGGCTTCTGCAACTTGTAGTCTCTCGAATAACTCTCGTGTTTGTGCGGTGCAGATAGACGCGATAATATCAAAAAGGACGCCGATAGGACCGTACTTACGCCACTCATCGAGAAACGCTTCTTCTTCCTGTATATTTAAGTTCTCGTTCTCAAAAGCTTCCCTATCCTCGCCCCAGATAACTAGCTGGGCGCTTAGGTTGAGAATATGGCATGTACAACGTAGTCGTCGGTGGGGAGCCCAGAAGTTGTACATGTCAGCCAGGGCCTCAATAGCAGTATCGTTATTCGTGGCGTTATCAAGCACAAAGTAGCCAAGTCATGTTTCGTCAATCTCAAAAATCTGGAGAATCTCACTGTAGTTTTTCCATGACAATTTGGGAAATTATATCTGTGCACTGGAGTGATTCCAGTGCGTCTTCTTTCGAAGAGACTGCCAAGCTGACTAATGAATAACCATTGTTCCGTCGCCGCAACACTAACGGCCTTTGTGATCCACAGACAACCCAAAGCTCGTCCTGAGTCTGGACATGATATGTGCATAGAACTTGGTGTCCAGTCGGGGTGAGAAACACAAACAAATCGTCGTTAACTGTGGGTGGTCTAGCTACTTTAGTTTGCAAGACATCAACAAACGCGCCCCATGCTTTCAGAGCGATGCAATTTCCATCAGTGGCAGCATACTCGAAGGAAGCATGAGCTTTTTCCCAGCATGGTACTCACCACATGGGCGATATTCTCGCCACTGTGGCAGCCATGGAGTTGAGGTAATCCAAGTACGTAGTCTTCGACTTCGCCCTGCTCGCTCAGATGGTGTACGCAGATTCCTGTGAGGGCGCGTTTGCCACCGTAGGTAGTCCAGTTGTCAAAGGATATGTGGATAAGCGATCGAGCCTTCTTTAGGTGTTGTATGACTGCAGGAATCATGGCGTGGTATTCGGCGAGGATGTAGGCGCGGAGAGAGTTGGCACTCCTCCAAACTGACTGCTCTGCAAGCGGATTTGCAGCAACAATCATCTGGCGGAAAGACGGAGTCTCAATTACTCGCAGTAAATGTCAAGCGGCTCTAATCATACAGACGCTGCAGAAGTACGGCATTTCAAGACAAATCGGCTACCGCACTAGAGATGATGCTACTTCAAACAACACTTGTCTACAACATCTATCTAAGGCGCTACGCAACGAGTATAATGTAAGTTTAATGCATTGATTAATATACAATAAGTAAACTGATTAGGTAAACTTTAATCCTCAACGGCGACCCTTCCTCCTCGCGTCCTCGAAAGAAGCTCTAAACGCAGCGCTTAATGCGGCCAGCGACTCACCATATACCTAGTTATGCCTGATTCTGATTAGCCGGCGGTACAGTCTAATACGACAGATGGATAGCGGCATACTGGGGGAAAGGTAGGAAAAAGACAGAGCTAGCCGAAATCTGCTCAACCGTCTTCAAGCGGTGGTAATAATGACAACTTTAGAGGCTGGCAGGCGAATCTTGCACTACGCAAACTCTATAATCTTGCTATCTGGCTACGCACATCGACAACCTTATTCGGAAACAGGGTAAAGTCAAGCAGTTTTTATGCGTTTCATGTAAAAGGTTCCATCGTATTCTGCTTCGTCTTCGAACCACATTAGGTAAAGCTCCGACAAGCGATTATTTTCTAGGCTTATATTCGGAGTCACTCCCAGCATCCGCGTTTCGCGTCTTTGTGCGCTTTCTTAGTTTGCTTGCTGACAGGGCAGTGTTGTTTCTCTTACTCTTATTTGTTCGCTCAAGGACAGGTCCTTTGGGAACCGATCCAACCAACTCGGCAAATGCGTAACACTGTGTTATCATATTTTCTCGAGTGGAAATGCAATTGGTGACCTGGGAAAATTTGTCCCATAGATCCTGATCCGGTACGCAACTACTTCGTTGAGGTCGATCTTTCAGGGGACTCGCTTGTAACACGCGATGGCCGCCATAGCATCGGCGGATGAAGGACAATGTCTCCCATATCATGTGAAGGATAACGCAGGCAACTGCCAATTGATGGAGTCTAGTGTCTTCAATAGACACAGGACTACATTGCACTGATGGCACTACAATGGATGCGGATCGCCGTTGTTGTTTCGGCATCTCCATTTCAACAGCAAGAGCAATTATAGGTCCAGTAGTATGAAGTACGATAGTTTCAAGACCCTCAAGAGCAGTAAAGATCTGTTCATAGCGCGTGAATCTGAATAAGCCTAGGTTCTCTAAGCAGAAGCGGCTAAAAAGAATTCTGTCTGGAGCCGCGGCCATGCTCTCCCACTCGGGTAAGTGGAACTCCAGTTCTTTGCATATCTTCTTTATGAAGTCTCTTAATGCGAAGCTATTTTCGTCGCTCAATATCTTCAAAAAATGTTGCATTGTAGGGCTATATTTCGATGGCCCAATCTCATACATACCGCGAGGCTCCTCAAACAACTTTTTCTGGTACTCAAAGGCTAATCTCACGGCTGACAAGTCTTCATCCTTAAGAAGAGACCCGTACGCAGTGTAGATCCTCTTATACTCGATGGCAGACTGGGCAGCAATTTCCTTGCAGGTTGAGGTACTCAAAGCGACAAGAACGGGACCATATGTCTTCGGTGGAATTAATCCTTGTCGACTTATACTAGTAAGTATAGTCGTGGCTATACGTGCAAGATCATTATGACTTTCGAGTGCGACATCAGAGAACTTTTCAAGAAAAGTTTTCGCTAAATGCATAGTGGCGCAATCGTCGTCGGTGGCAACACATGAACTATCAAGCCATGACATCCCGCCAGTGTTCACAGCGCTCCCAGTAACATTTTCGGATCGCTGCTCCGCTAAAGCGAAGTAGTCTCTGAAAGCCATAAGTGCAACACACTTCAACCTGGCAATAGCTGTTTGTTGAGTTTGAGATACTTCTTCCTTCTTTAGGGCAAGCTGAAACATCTTTTCGACTTCATGGCGTATGAAAAGTCTAGGAGAGTGCCTGCAAATTTGGCCGATGCTAAACAATGCTGGCTCTCTTATATTCATGTCCCAGCCCTCCATTGTGAAAGGGCGTACTGCATCTAGCAATGTCAGTGACACCAATTGACCTGAGTTTAGAACGTTGACTGGTGTTACTATCGTCGAATCGTTAAAGTCACATATCCCCCCAATAGTGCCCAGTAGGACTAAATAGCATATAATCGTTTTTCTCTTCTGCCTAGCCTCATGTTTGGTGCATGAGACGAAGGGTGTTATTTGGACAAGAATCGAGTTGAGTATTGCCGTTAATCTTTCTCTACCACCGGAGATGGTCCATAAGCAACGGATGACTTCCTCAAGCGTAATTCTACTAGTCTGCACGCCTTGCTCTATTAAACACGCAAGTTTGGGGATGTTTTTACTAACCGTACTTCCCAATTCAGTGGCAAAAGGTTCCTCGAGGGGGGAAAGGCCAGGAAGAATGTGATGGAAGATTGTTACTGCTGGGCGTAGGGTCGCAATATCTTCATAGCGAAGTATCTCTTTGACAAAATATCGTAAACATCTTACCTGCTTCATAGTAAATTGACAGGGTAGAGCTGCTGCAAACAAAACTAGCGCATGGAGAATGCCCGCTTGGCCCAGCCTAACGCTTGCAGGCGTGGGGTCACAAAGCATCTGGATCAAATTCGCGATTATATCTTCACAAGCTGCAAAGTGTTCAGGGTTGCTGGACGCGGCAGATACGAAAAACTTTTTGAACGCGTTGAAATAGTTCGGCTTTTCATGGATTGCAACGATAGTGTCGGCGAGTAAAGCAGTTTGATCTACTGTTATCTGAGTTCTTTGGGAATCTTGCATCCCAACCCTTGCATTGAGCCATAATACCTCAAGGGCAGTACAGGCATTGTCCGCAATCTCTGTTTCGCTATCTCTAGACGATGAAAGTAAGCAACATGTGATCTTTCGAATGTCTTCCTGGGAGATGTTGCGGCAGTAAACATCTCTAATAAGTATGATCGCTTGCTTTTTAATGTTATTGCAAGGATCTCCTGCGCACTGGAGGATGCATGGGAGAAAATACTGCTTTAATAATTGGTCCCGAGGCGCAACTTTAGCAACCATTGATACGCAACGTTGCCTCACTGAATCTAGCTCATCAAAAAACCAACCTGCCATTCTCTTAACAAGCTGCCGTGGCAGAATTTGCGTATCTTTTTCCAGGACTTTGAAAATGCCATCTATTGCTTTAACTCTGAGGCGGCTGCTATGAGATCGGCTGTAATAAAGTAGGATATCTATCGAGAATTGTCGAAAATGACTACACATGGGATTCAGCAACAAATACATGACTCACAAAACGCTATTACCTTTTAACCTCTTCCTGCCGTGAGTCCATTATCATGGGCTCTAGCCTATCAGAATCGACCAGCGCCCGCTTTGATTGTTTGATGCAATGCTTGCATATGTTGATGCCACCGCTTACTGTTATTAGGATATCCAAGGTCATTTCTTTACTTGCAATTGATCGACTGTCGTTTACTGCTAGACCCCCAACAATACTCAATATGCATTCTAACAACAAAACTGCAGCAGGCCACTGGGGTTGACCAAGAACGTGGCAAAGGTCCTCCGTAACAGCATGCAGGGGGCTACGGCGAGATCTTCGTTTCCCTTTGGATAAGTCGAGAGCTTGGTCTACTAGAAGCCCTGCAATGTAATCTGAGACAGCTCTGTTCGCATTCTGAGTGGGGACAGTCATTTTGGGCCTAGACGCCCTTTTCTCGTTTCCCTCTTCTTCTAGTGAGTGATTAGACATTTCCTTGCTGGGGCTGGAAACTAGGCCATGATTTTTCATTATTCGCATCTCAATGAAGTGCATTAATTCTCGTGTAATCTTCATTATAGAATGGTCCCCGATAATCTCACGTTCGTGAGGAATTGCTTCCAGACCGCGCACAAGTATAGCTAAAAAAGCTGTCCATTCTGTTTCGGTTGCCGAAAATGCTTCAGCTAGATCGGTATCTTTGAACAAATTTCGTGCAAGAGACCGAAGCTCTTCTACCATGCCACAATCATTGGCAGTGCCCCAATTGACGCTGTGCTTGTCCTGAGGTACTTCAACCATTGCCCAATCAAGAGGAAAGACTTCTTAATCAATGGATATTTGAGCGTTCAATATTCTACAGGAATCAAATCAATACAATTAGAACTGGAGGTGTGGTGCAGTATTGACTTTGGCTATAAGAGCATTCAACGTACAGAGATGTGCGATTGCGCTTTGTCTATTGTAGGGGTGCCGCGCAGTGTCGGCAATAACGGAGAGGGATTTGATATCCCCTTAAGCGTAATCCGTAAGCGAGTCCGATTTCTCAGAGGCAAGGGGGAATCGTTTGTTTTGCCCCTGCTCCGCGCTTCTTTCTGTGGCCAATCATCGGCATGTGGAGCTCAGTCTATATCTCGTCACAAGAACACTGAACTTGTCCTAGAGGAAGATTGCCATCTTATCCTAGCATAGCCCAGGTTTTTTCAAGGAGGTGCTGGCGTAAGGCATCTAGCATAGGTGAGCTCTAGTACAGCCGAAGTACATAGGACGGATCCCATTCCGCGAAAAGAGTATGGATTTACGGTTGTACTGTAATTTAGGGAAAGGGAAGGCACAGTGGTGTTGCCGTGTTGGTGGGGATCGTTGCCTATTGCCTAGGCCTGATCAATCTCAGCGCCAAGTGCGGGGATCCCACAGCACGAGCTCCACATGGTAATGATTGGCTACAGAAAGAAGCAAGGGGCAAGGGCAAAATAAACGATTCCCCCTTGCCTCTGAGAAATTGGACTCGCTTACGCTTAAGGGGATAGCACATCTCTGTATTCATGGATAAAATAAAGCGCGGCCTCCATCCCTTGAGGGATTTTGACTGGATTGCTGTAGTGAATCCACCCGTTAAAATCACGCAGACACCACGAGAGTTGATTGGCCAGGAGGATTAAAAGGTTGATTCCCTGAGAACTTAGACGAACCGCTAACGCTCTCATCTGTCTAAGGGGGAATATTTATAGTACGTGGTGGAGGGAGGTATTTGCACTTCAACGAGCAGAGTCTTCCTTGTTGAGCCCTCAACAACCATGGTGTGCGTCCCAACAAGCTATACTGGCCCATTATGGCCTAAACCGGGTCTTTTTTTGGCATGGGACTTCACACCACCCGCTGGATTGTGATTATCTAGGCGTTGACCAAGGGGCGCTGCCCAGTGGAATTGTGGCAAATAGTTCGGACTTTGAGGCTTAGATTTTGGAATCCCTCTAAAAGGAGCTCTTTCGTGATATAGTCAACACCTGTACGCGATAGCCCCTTATTATACTTACCGTACGCTATCGTTAGAGACCCGTAGCAGACCACATTAAGCTGCTATAATAGGTATGAGCTGTGAGAAGATATACAGAGCGTGCTTACAGAGCTCCTAAAGTCAGGGTGGCCGATAATCAAGCGGCTTGTTAGCGAGGCAATCAAGCAGCCAATAAGCAACCATCAAGCAGGTCTTCCTGCTTGCTTGTATGGAGTTAGATTGAGTCAAGCAAGAAGGGCTGCTTGCTTGAGATAGTTCTGCTTGATTGGCTGGCTGCTTGTTTACTTGCCAAGCACCAATGTTTCAAGTGGTGTTCAAGTCGCGATAGAAGCTACGCGCTCTTAATCGTCGTATAAACTACATGTACCCCGATTTGGATCGTAATTATGCTCCTTCTCGAAATTATACATAGCGCGCAGCACCCACGATCAATATGGATCCTGGCGACGTTACTGCGGGTGACCGGAGCACCCTCTTACGCCACGCCGAAATAATCTCCGCGTTTGGCGTTGCCGCTAGCGCGACCGAGCCCCTTCGAGAACGTACCCCTTATAAGAACGAGGTTACCACCTGGCGCGACTGGTCAATCGATTCTGAGCGACTTCAAAATCATATTCATGCGACCGATATATCAAAAACCGTCTGCAATGGTGGAGAGAAAACCACCTGAAATACCCTATACTAAGCCAAATGGCGTTTGATCTCTTCGGTTGCCCGGCAATGTCATCAGAATGTGAGAGAGCGTTCAGTAAAGCTGGCAATGTTCTTAATACCCAGCGGCCATGGCTCTCTGCAGAGATGGGAGAGGCTCAGCTGCTTATCGCATCATGGATCAAGAGCGGCATTATCACACCTGAGATCGGGGAGAAGCTGTTGATGGGTGTTGATGAGGAAATTAACGAAGAGACGGCTAATGAGGACGATATTAGCGATGCTAGTAGCGTGGCAGGACAGAAGGAAGGTTACTATAAAGAATAGAGACAAATTAAAGAGTTGGAGGGGAATAT
Source organism: Acrocalymma vagum (assembly GCA_028476805.1). NCBI lineage: Eukaryota > Fungi > Ascomycota > Dothideomycetes > Pleosporales > Acrocalymmaceae > Acrocalymma > Acrocalymma vagum. Next base: position 11,503 of record JAQGEP010000609.1, read on the forward strand.
CACAATCAAATGAGTCTAGTTTAGATACCCGAAAACCTCACCACCGTGCCAAGATTAAGTAGCGAATACACAAGGACTACTGCTTGTTAAGCAGCCAAGCAATCAAGCAGTAAACAAGCAGCTTACCCTGCTTGCTTGCTGCTTGCTTGGCTATTCTATTCTGCTGCTTGATTGATAGATATAAACAAGCAGGAGGCCTGCTTGCTTCTTGATTGATTATCGGTCACCCTGCCTAAAGTTTTCATAAAGGATAAGTAGCTAAGTTAATACGCGCCTGTTAATATTAAAATACTCTACAATAACTAGCAACTATCAAGCAGCAATCAATCGGGGCCGTGTCGCATGGCTTCCCCCATCTGGATGTTTAAGGGAGCTTCCGCTAACCCGCAACGTCCAAAACATAGATAAAGATGGAGATTGTCCTCTTTAGGCTGGTAAATGGGTAGTTACGTTGGGTCACTAAATTTTGCCCCTTTTTTAATTTTAGCTCTCGTCTAATCAAAAATCTAAACATAGCTTTCCGCTAGCCCTCATTAATCTCTATAATCCTATAATTTTACGTTTTTTATCCCTAGTAATTAAAAAAATATTTAAGTACCGAACTTTTATACCCAAGTGGGTCTCTAAAAAAGGTGGGTTGATAATAAATTATTAATTATTATAGTTATAAAAAAAGTAAAATTATAAAGTTAACTTATAGATTATATAACAACCCCTAGAAATATTTGATTAGTTTTTAATTTGCTCTAAAATTGACTAAGATATAGCTAAAATAAGATTTCTCGTGTGACACCCATTTACCAGTCTAGTCCTCTTTGTAAGGGAGTAACGCCGCCTAACTCCTCTAATGGTTGCTCCCTAGTTTAGTGTGCGCGATCTTTTGTAAGCCCTTTCCTTAATATGCGCGCACGGGCCAGGTATGCGCCATTTTGTATGGGCATAGGGCAAATAGGAAGGGGTAGCTTAGTCACGTAAAGTGTGAAAGTCAATCGGATATAGGCTTCAATAGAATAAGATGCAGGAGGACTGAATCGTGGATTGACGATGTGGACCTAGCTGAGATTATCTATGGGTTAGATCTGTTAACCCAATCACGTGCCTGATCACGTCTCAAGGGTGTGCCCCATTCGTCCAGATCCCCGGGTGGACCACCCCCCCATGGGTGAAGTGAACCGGTGTAGTAGAACCATAACAGTCTCGCTACGCGTTGATAGACGTTAATCGCCCTGTCAGTCCACAGCCTTCAGGTTGTCAAATTCAGCACTTATTTTGATGAAATTGATGATTGAATCCGGATGATGTACTTGTGAGCGCGGACCGCATCCTCGCTCGGGTGCCCTCATATTTGACATAATTGAGCCTAACCTATCATTCTGTTATATAAAAATAGAGTGGAATACTCACTCTTCTATGATTTTAATGAACGAGCAAATTTGTGCTTTCTAGTGACTGTGAGCGGTCTCTAGTAACTGGATTCCAGCTATCTAGTCCAGATGCTATTTACAACCAAGATAAGAAGAAAAGAAGAGAGAATTAGGTGCTA
>JAQGEP010000061.1:0-204144 GCA_028476805.1 Acrocalymma vagum
TGAAAGACAGTAACAAAGACGCCCGTAAACCAGAGACCAACGATAACCACAGCCGTCAAGTACATTGCGATTCGAAACTTTGGATCTTGGACAAAACGGAGGTAGGACGCGATAATAGATATCTTCGTGAAAGCGATCGCGCAAGCGTAGAATATTTGGCAGACGAATAGGTACTATTCTATGTAAAAGTTCTTCGGTTCACCGCAAAGTCCCAAGTCGTTACTCACCTGAATGCAGCTTTTGATGGTTTCAATAACAGTTTCCAAGTTAAGCATCCACACATGTGTTCCCAGCCCATGATTGGTAGCTATAAGTGTGAGTGTGACTGCTTTGACGGAAATATCCATCTGGATTTGAGACATACCAGCGACGCACACGGCAGCCAGCGCAATTGTAAAGACGGATGCCACCAAAATCAGCACTGGAAATGCAAAGTCAACCTTCGGAATGCCTCACAAGGTTCCAATCATACCATCGTCGACGAAAATATTCCGGATTATGTACGCTCTCACGAAGAGACGCAATCCAACGAAGAAGCCCACGAGGGTGATAAGGGTGATGTTCGTTTGGCGTACGCTTTCGATATTAGAGGAATGATCGTCGAAGTTCAACTGGCTGATGTCCGCCTCGTGGCCCCCTCTAAATAGATAGGTCATATATAGGCGTGGGCTTCTACTCGAATTTCTTGGTCTCGTTCTTATGGATTAGATTGTTTTGGTACGATGCAGTTCCAACGAGAAATTGAGCAAACTCATTGATGCTGAGCCGCAGACGTTGAGGTCTTCAAGGTACCTGGCAACTTCCGCACGCCCACGTGGGGCGGGCGGCAAGCTTCATGTGAGTGGCACTTTACGGCTGAGACAAGGTGTCATATCCACTCACCATGGGTTGTGCGTAAAGACCACATAGTTATGGACTTCGTGTGCTTGGTGGGCGGCGATGGAATGTTCATGCAATTGGATAGCTATTTCCAATGCGATTGGGGGGAGAAATAAAAGAAAACAGTGCAGCGAATTGGATGCCCGAAACTATACGCGGGATATGCCGGAACGTTCGGTTGGACCGCATGCAATGAAGCCTGTCTGGGCTAAAATAGGCGAGAGCAACTTATTATCGAACATCGCTGGACGATCCCAGGTTGAGTTTGAGTTTGTGACACCGGCGGTCCCCAGAAAGCAAAGTAATTTAGGAGGCTGAGCACCCGTACAGAACGTCCACAAAGCTATCCTGCACAATTATTCACAATGGGATGATGAGGCGAACTTCCGAGGAGTGCGGCGGTGCTTCATCGCCAAGCCCGAGTTACCAAAAATGTCCAATGTTTACTGGAGAGGCTCAAGAAAATCAAAAGGTCAATCAACAACACAAATTCAGCCTTCCTTCGACTCGACCGCCATCTCACAGACATTACGCAGCATCATTAAGCGCAACGCTTAGCTTCCCCGTCGCACGATGCGGTATCTCGAAGGGGTCCATTGCGGTTTCAGTACCGCGAAATCGCGCATCTACAGCAGATCAAGGTACCTCTATCACAGCCGGCTTGAATACAGGGGAGGCATTTTGCAGAAAGGTGATGAGCAGTCTGACAACCCAATCGCCCAATAACAGGTTGGTGAATCAGATCGGAGATCATGCGGGGGAATCGCCGGTTGGACGGACCCGAGGTTGCTTGGGCTGTGAGGATCTGTGCGACCGGAGAAGACTGCCGCATCAGGTTGATTGGGCGGGGAATTCTTTGGAGTTCTGCTGACCAGTTGCAAATCCAGTTCAAAACTTTTGCACGCCCCCTTTTCACAATAACAAAATTTGGCGCTAGCACAAGCATCCCCACTCGGACAACCAGAGTGAGCTCGTGAAACCACCACCTCTCCCATTCCCATCTCCACCATCGTGCCAGCCAGCCTACCATCTGTTGTCCCTCGCATTTTAACGGATTCACACGCCTGATATCGCTTGCTCTTCTCCACCATTCTCTCCTCCCATAATCGCCATCTTCCTACTTCACCACCGCAACACCCAACCCTTGCCTCGGTTACTCTGCCGCCCATTCTTACCTGTTCTTATCATCCCTCTCTTGCTCCTCATGGCGACCCAGATGGACTGGACTCACGACTTCTGCCTTTCGTGTGATCGGCAAATCGCAGAGGGTGCATACTGCTCTCAAGCATGCAGGCTAGCCGACTTAGAAAAGGCTGGCAGCATGGAGTCAGGCACGATTTCAAACCTGTCTGCCCCCGCTTCCTCTCCATCGTCTTCGACTCATGGATTCTATCTTTCCCCTACTATCAACTTCACATCAGAGACGCCGTCGACGACAAGGGGATTTAACCTAGGTCCATCAAGTTCTTATTACTACTCAACTACAAGTCAACGAAGAGCTTTTGACCACGAAGGTCGCGGTTGCGCCTAGAATATGGCAGCACAAGGGAGTCAAATATTGAGTCAACGTCCATCGCGTTTTCCTTCCCACAATCGTATATGTCGTGCTACACAGATCGCTGTCTCATCACGACGCACCGGCAAGAATGCTGCTACGCTATCTACCTTCCCTGCGTTTCTTAGCGTCGTGACACCCTATGCTCTTCCATTTGCTTCATCGTGCCCCTGCCCATTATCATCTTCCCTGTGTCATCTCTGAATAATCCTACATATGCTCGTCTGAATCTCTGTGGAACGAAGATCTGGGGCAGATTTATGATCGGTCGTATGCTGCCACTCTCTGTCGATTGTACGGCGTGCGGCTGGTGTCATCGATGTCTCTAATAGTCCCAGTCCCCTTACAGTCTCAAACCTAGCGACTCTCCTTCGCTAACTCGCACTCGCGATATTATCCTCCACGCAACGTATCTGTTCTGTCCTCACCGCAATAGAGTTCAACCCCAAAAGGGGACCTTCTGTCTTCGCGTCTATCCTACTACCAGACGTCGAAGCTGAAATAGTAGTCATGACGCAGGGCCGATGGCAATGCACCTCTTCCTCGTGCAACTGGCTCTGGTGTAATGAGTTCGGCTGATGCAGTCTCTCAATCTTGTTCTGCCCCAGTTCATGCCCATGCTCCCTCTGTATCGGCTGTTCGGGCATGATCCCCGACCTCCGCACTATCCCAGCACTCTGCTTTCCGTTGCAAAAATGGGCACTCGAATACCTGGCTTTCTGTAACTCGAATGATAGGCCCAGTGACGGTGGCATACTACCTCCGACCGTGCCGTCGAACGGGAGATCGTTGTGGTCAGGGGAGCCGAGGCTTGGAAAGGGAAACTGGTGGTCTATGCGAGGGGGGATGCAGACACCGTTTGGGCTTGTGCGGCTGTCTGGAGAGGAGACCCAGTGGAGGACGAGAACGGAGAAGAGGACTGTATGGGTAGTTAGTTGGCTGGGCTGCTGAGCTGGATGCTACGGTAAGATAATGTCGATGGAATGAGAAAGGTTGACCGGGCAAGGAAGGGTGACGGGAACTCACTGTCTGCATTGCAGCACATCATGCATATCCAACCCGGCTCTCCTTGGAGGGCCATAAGGATGGTGATGTTAACAACGCTAGAGGTAAGGGTTGCGCAGCTACCGAAGAAAGTACGGAGAGCAATGGCGCGGAGGGCAGCGCTGACGTTGTGGCGAAACGAGGATGTCTCTAAGTGATTGAGGTGCCCAGTCAGTACTGGTGGGCGATATTAGAGGCGGGGAATTACTTAATATTGGGAGGACAAATAGCGATGTAAGATAGACCTGTGCTTTGTTAGAGTTCGTTCAAATTGAGTATAAATGTATACTCACATTGACTAAGACCTCAAATGATAGTAAAGGGATCATGGCTATTCTCTTCATGCCAACAATGCACATTCCGTTGCCATCAATGTGAGCAAATCGGCTGTGATATATGAGTGGGATTCGAAAGGCATAATACATTAAGGGATGATTACAATACGAAGTTCATAACGAACACGCCAATATAAGGGCCTAGTGAGCATGCTTAGCAGTGGGTCTTGTCCGTTACAGAGGAACAGTTACATATCATGCCGAAGAAATTGAAAAGATATAATTTATCTTTTAAACGAGACTGTCGTCTTCCGCGAACGAGGTACTAACCAAAAGCAACTGTTAATCAGATGCAGAGAATCGGGACGCAGACGTACGACTTTCTCGACCAAGAAGAGATAAATAAGCTGTGGTATCACGATTAACCTTGGTCCTAGATTAATTTGTAGTTGGAGTAGTTCAGATTTACCACCTACAGTAAGATAATTAGCAAAAAGATTTTCAGTTGTAGGTTTGCTACTCACTTTTGTCGACATGTAGCATACTAAGCCTGTATGGGAGTTGAGTATGTCCACTTTGCGGATACTACAGAGCACGTACAAAGTATTATGACACCGCGGCATATGTTGAGAACATTCAGATCAAAGCCCCTAGAGAGGATCGCAGTGACAAAGACGAAGGCAAATGAGTCGCAATAAATAAAAATAATGACTAGTGATATCTAAATTCTCCTAATTCTCAAGATCGTTCACAGAAACGACAGAGCACTTACGCCAACCTGTGAGTGGAAGTCGTTTCCAAGAATGGATGGATTGTAAGCGTCGAGCTACCAGGACTGATTAACGCTGAATTTTCAATGTTATGGAAGCATCCTTACTGAGACATGCTGCAAGCACGGCAATGGTTATCATAGAGAGCGCAACTGAGATGATGTTCCCAACGAGAGGAATTGGCGAGTTGATAACGCGTCCATCGCTGACAGTTAGGTGCGCAACATCTGTCATAACGGTTCGTGGGCGACTGGAAGCTCCGGAGACGGGGCGAATTCGAAACGGATATAAGGGGAGGCTTATCTTATGTGTTTGGCCGGAGGAACCGCTTGGCAACGCAGGGGACGGCCCGTAACGAGCTTACCCTGGTTAGCTGATTATTGGCTGATTGGAACCACGAGGGTCACAATGAGTTGATTCCCAGGTCGCCGATCAAAATGCGCTAAGGGACAAGTTGGTACCGTAATAACAAACCAAAGCGGAGGTCCCAATGAAGAGCCAATCGGAAATCCTTTCTGGAGCCTTGGGGCGCTTCGGAGTTCGACCCAGCACAACATCAAGGTTTTGGCTGCCCACTCGAGAGGCATAAAGCCTACCGTCGTGGCTTATGTAGTGCGCTTATCCTTCATCGAGGGGGTCCGTGTGCGGGACTGGTGGAACATCTTCAAGAAGTGGCGCAAGAAGCTCAGTCAATTCCACTATCGGCCTTTGGGGTTATATTTTGAGAGTAGCATCTGTACAATAGAACCATGCCCGTTCAGAACGGCCCATGATAGGGGCGTTCGACCATTGAAGTCCCTGGAGTCTATATGGACGCTGTTATTCGCGAGAAGTAATTCTACCACCGCCTGATGCCCCTTCCCTGCAGCCACGGAGAGTGGCGTCTGGCCATATTCAGTATCCATAACATTGGGGTCAACGTTGTCGTTCGCAAGAAGCAGCTTTACTACCGCATCGTGTCCTTCTTCTGCGGCCCACCACAGAGGTGTACGACCGTACTCAGTGTCTTTGGAGTTTGGGTTGACGCCGCCTGTAGCAAGCAGTTGCTTCACCACCACATCATATCCGTTCGCTGCGGCCCATGATAGTGGTGTGCGACTATATTTCGTGTCTCTGGGGTCCGGGTCGATGTCCTCACTAGACAGCAGCAGCTTTACCACTGCATCGTAGCCACTCGCTGCAGCCCACCATAGCGGTGTCCGTCCATATTCGTAGTCTTTGGAGTTAGGATCGATACCGCCTTTAGAGAGTAGGACCTTCACTACCGTCTCATGCCCGTTCGCTGCAGCCCACCAAAGTGGCGTCCGATCTTCTTCATCCTTCACATTGGCATCAACATCATCCTTAGCAAGTAGTAGTTCCACTACTGTGTGGTGCCCGTTGATTGCGGCCAACAACAGCGGTGTCCGGCCAATATTCCAGTATTCACTGCCCTTGGTATTGACGGATGCACCATGGTCCAGTAGGAGCATCGTAATGCCACAGTATCCCAACGATGCTGCAGCCTGAAGTGCAGCCCCATATTCATCTTTAATATTGGCGTTTCCATCATTGCTGAGTAGTGTCTTCACAGCGCCCTGATCCCCCCGTAACACTGCCTCCTGGAGTGACATTGATGCTTCTTACAGTTGACCACGACTATGGACTTGCGCGCGAAGTTGTTCTGTATGCGCAAAAGGAGCAGCTAGAAAGCCTGGAAAAGACGTATGCTGGTGCGGGTTGGACATAACTTTTACGTTGCGCTGCTCGTTGGGTCGGGGCTCGATGACTTTTATCCTAAAGTTGTGCCTGTCGTACAAGTAAGCTTGGTGTGTAGAGAGAACTATGAATCTGAATGCACACCAGACACAATTCGCGAGCTGCCATTTAGCGAACGTTCTAATTGGATGGAAATTTTTAATTGACCAGTTATTGAACATCGTTGGGGACTGATCTGCACCGACGCAGAAATCATCGTACGATAAACCGTATGACAGAGAAACTCTTGGACCTCTTAGAACGTGTATCGGTAAAAGCCGCTTCGTCGAGGCGTCGCTCGTGACCGCGCTAAACTCCTTGATACGATGGGATGATTCCTTAGTCATGACATCTTGTCAAAACAGAAGAGAATCTTCTCACGAGAGCTATATGAGCGTGGGGAGCTTCGGCAAGCTATACAAGATGGTAATCGCGAGTAGATTACAACTGTAGCTTGTGTTTGTGCCAACGGTACTGCTCTGCCGCCTGCATTGATTTATTAAGCAGCTTTAGATAAAATACAAGATAATGTTTCACACAAGCGAGTGAGCCACCTGGCCTCAACTCAGCAACACTACAATTTAAATCGCTATAGCTCCACCAAATCGTACTCAATCAAGCTACAAAGAAGGCCGGATTATTTTAGCTATTTTAGCTATTTAATTAAAGTAGCTAAAAAGTAATTAAAGAGTAGCAGATACCTATAATGTATCTTAAGTAATAGTTAATTATTACCGTATTAGAATCCCTTATTAAGCTAATAATGTAAGAAAGGTTATAAGTAACTAGTACGTTATTCAGAGTAGCTTAGGTTGAACACAATATTCAGTAGGAATATTGTGAGGCTATATACTGGGCTGGCTCACTTCCTCACGAGTGAGCTGGTGAGCCCTCAGTCCTCATGAGTGAGTTGGTGAGTTTGTCACGTGATCTGAGTCACGTGCAAGGTTAAATAACGTACGCGCGGGGCGTCGTCTGATCGTTCTATCTATTGGTTCTGACCGTCCCTCTTTCATTCTCAGGTCCTAACAAACGCAAACGAAACCTTCGTCTAGGTAGCTTTAGTGTGTTAGGCCCTCGCAGAGACAAAGAAGCTTAATTTGTTTCTACCTAGACTAGGCTCCTTGTACGAGCGAATGATACATCAAATTAGCAAGTCGGACGACGCACAGGTCTGCAAGCAGGTACTGGCTTCTGTCGCTCTCGTCTACCGGCCGATCACGCTGCAGGAGCTAGCGGCTATGGCCGAGCCGGTTGACAATATAGCTGATGGCGTGGAGGAAGTGCAGGAGATCGTTGGCCATTGTGGCTCGTTTCTCACGCTGCGCGAAGACACAGTCTACTTCGTCCATCAGTCAGCTAAAGAATTTATTCTTAACAGTGCAGCCGAAGTCTTCCCTTCCGGAAGGGAGGATGTCCACCACTACCTCTTCGCTCGGTCGCTTCGAGTTCTGTCAACAACTCTGCAGCGAGACATATATAGAATCAAAGATCCAGGATACTCTATTCATGAAGTTAAACAGCTGGACTCTAATCCATTAGCAGCAATACGCTACTCGTGTGTCAACTGGGTGGACCATCTCCTAGATGCTCAGGTATCATCGTCAGCGATGTATGCCGGAGATCTACAAGATAGAGGCACGGTTGATGTGTTTATTAGAAAGGAATTTCTATATTAGCTAGAGGTTCTTATTATATGCAAGAGTATGTCAATAAGCGTAGTTTCAATAGCCAAATTGCAGTTAATCGTGCAGGTTCGTGCAGCATAGTTTGTGTGGAACGTTAACTGGCTATGCGAAGGACATATTATTTATACCACTCGCGACAGGATGGGTCTTTGTTACTGATAAAGGCATTGATAGCGGTGATAATGAAGCATTAGATGGTAGTTTTAATTAGTATGTAAATATTTAGCGTTTATTGTACTGCGATAGAACATCGGCACCATATAAAACCTTATTATCATTATGATTACCAAGCTCAGCAGATGAGGTAGCGCAACTCTTTTAGGAAAAGCAATCAGTAGAGATTCACTCATTCTTGCTTCCAATTGAGGAGACGGCCAAATAGAGCCAAGATCAAAGACAGACCATCAAGACACCAGGCAGCGTCATCACTAAAGCGAAGACGAGCATTGATATCGACCATGTACTAGTGCGAGGCGCGGTACCGGTGAAAGACGTAACAGTGGGGGAAGGAGCGGAAGGACCTCTCAGATCTGTCGCAGATGGAGTAGAAGAATTCCTAATGGTTGTTGCGGATGGGGTATAGAGTCTCGCCAGGCTAGTTGCAGAAGCCGGAATTGATGGAGAAAGTGTTGCGCTAATCGATGCGAAGTATGAAGAGGCCTGAGCCGATGCTGTTGCTGAGATGGAGAGAGTGGTGGATTCATATTCCCAGCTCCAAGTTACGTAGGATGTAGCGACATAGTAGTACCAGTAGTAAAACGTGTAGCTCCTAAGCCCTACAATTAGTAATGTTTCAACGTATTATAGCAGTTTCTCAGTGTGAGGTACCATGTAATAGTGAACTCATAATAGGTCCAGCTATAATAGTCTGCAGTGCTTAAAGCGTAAGATGTCATAGGCTCGATAGTGCTCGGCGCAGGAGTCGACTCGGGTAAAGGAGCATAGGACGATACAATTTCGTCTCCAGGACAGTAATCGCAGATTTCACCGGTTTCGCAGCAACAGTTGTTGCCTAAAAGTACGGTGCAGTAAGAACCAAAGGGGCAGTAATAGCCATCACCTCTACAGCATTCTCCGCCGATTGGCATACATCTATCGCCTTAAGAAAAACATCAGCAAAGGATAAGGTAACTGTGTCTATCGCAGCCTACCACAAGGATTATAGCCATAATAGCATCCATCGTTGAGAACCTGTCTGCCAAAGAGCGACCTGTCATTGATAGAATGTCCCCGACCAACACTTGCTAGTTTTCCGGCCATGCGAGGCTTGACCTCTTCTCCAAGAGCAAGGACGGAGAGGAAGGCCAGAGGAAGAAGATGGAGAAATCTTCCGATTGCCATATTGTAACTATACCAAAAGATCGTGAAATAACTTTGATGTTCGTAAACTCAGGGCAGAAAACGGGTGAAAGAGTTGAACGGAGGTGACTCAACCGCTACTTTTATGCTTGGAATCAGATGAGGCTCTGTTCGCCAATAACGCCAACATGCACGCCAGACCACACACCTGCAAAATGTATGCAGGTGTGCCCATGTCTTCGCATGTTCGTAATGCTGTTTTTAGCCAGGATGAATTTGCCAAGCATGAGCTCGCGGAAGGCTGTTAGGCAGACGCTGCAGGCGCAATATAAAATACGAGCAGCCGAGTTCCAAGGACATGCACGGGATTTTTAGCACCCTGACTGAGGAGAACGAGCAATTGTCACTTCCCCAACTTTAGGAGCTGAGCGAAACATCTATGTTCATTCAAAATATAGTACGGCTGTGCAATAAAATCCTATCGCCTCGATGCCGTGATGAAGATGGAGTGCCAAAGGGCGCTGGAGGCTCTTCAGAGAACTGGAGCTTTGGCAGGTCGTAAAAAGCCACACACAGCGACCTTGGGTAAATTGTGTATCGAAAAAATTAATTCACCAATCAATAACCACCCTTATGCGTAAAATAACGCCACGAATCTCGTTGTGAGGCTCTTGTGGCTGCTTGGATCTCCCCGTTACCCGTATCATGGGCATAGGGACATCCACTCCATCGAACCCACCTGCCACCCACGACTCCTAGACCTCCAGAGGTTATGCGCGCTTTTGAGAGTACGATAATCGAATTCTTCGGCCTGCCTTACCCCTCATCCGGATGTTGAAAGGTCTGAATTACTAAGCATCATACACCTCTGCTGGTGACACCCACCACTGGGGGCCCACCTCCGTTGTACGTCGCCAGTGATGCGAGAACAGCCACCTCTGTCATCCAAGATCGCGACGCAACCGTTAGCCTGGGTATGAATGCGAGCAAACCGGGCCCGCGATACGATGGGGACAAGGGTTGCAGCCCTACCAAAATATTATCCCGCAGTAAGCCTGGTCCGGCTGCAGCGCAAAGCCTCACGCGACCGTGATGATCACTAAACGCCAAGGTTCTCCCGCATGGAAACAAACAATGCACCAACAAATCTTTCCAACAATACGTTTCCTGGATCGACATCCGCATATCCAACGCTCCCTTGCCCACTGTTTAGCAAAGGGAAATTAGGAGAGACGGAACCGCCTTATAGCTAGGCAAGGTGAGGTGGAACGAGTGAAGTTACGAGACAAGCTATGAAGGTCTGCTTTGGGAGGCCGAAGAGACGGAAAGGCGAGCGGTTCAAATAAAGAAACAAAGAGGTATGCGGTGAGGCTGGTGCGTGGGAAGATGTCAATAACGGTTGTGAGCGAGTCCGGACAACAATGGATCCGCACCTTCCCACCAAGCCACCAGGAGGGAATGAGCATCCTGTCTTCGGTCATGACATTAAAGCCTCGCCCTCCGGGCCTTCACACGAACAACTATTCCTTTTAACAGACTTCTCTCAAAAAGGGAACTCTACGAGTCCATACTTTAGAGCTAACTTACAAGTCTACTGAATTGGGCTTGGCGGGAGGTTTCGGCTTCTCCGGATCTACCATTTCAGCCCTTTTCCACGATCACGACCTTCGATTTTAGCGCGAGTACGAGTATCCCTTGCCCTGTGAGAAAGTACCGTGCACAGGCGTATTTTTGAGCCCAATCAGGTGTTGGTGTCGATCCTGGGTTATCAAACACTAAGAATCTATCGTCATGTTATTGTGTGAGCCAGCACCTAATTTTATAAGGAAATCTCATCAATTTTTATTAACTACTATCAGGCCTAATTAAAATAGGTGTTCCTATAGATAAGGATACTATTAAGGCTACCAAATTGTAACGGGGTGTAACGGGGCTACTTGGGGGTAGCCTCGAAGGGGTATGGTGAGAAATGAGGGGGCAGGAAGTGGCAATAGGTCACGTGGTTGTGAACGTCAATCGGATACTGGGGAGTGGCTTTGGGGGGCGTCACGCAGTACGCTTCAATAGAACAAGATGCAGGAGGTCTGAATCGTGGATTGACGATGTCTTCCTAACGAAGACCCTCTACGTGTTTATATATTCAGGCTCCTGAAGTAGATTCGTGGATTCGTCGCCACGAATCCGCGAATCCAGGTTATTCGTGATGCTTGGCCGACGAATCCCTCACGTGACTTACCTAGGTTGTGGTCCCAGTTGTGGTCCCAGGGGTCTTCATAGACCCTGCTAAGCCACTCAATCTCCCATTCGTCGAGGCCGTGAAGGTGATCCTCCCGGGTCTCCTATCATACGAGGTAAACCTGTTTGGTCTGACCATAACAGTAACTAAGCCGAAGTTGAGCCGGGCGTTATTTTGCTTACAAACTAAGGATACGGCGCTACTCAAAAGAGGAAATGGAGTGAGGTCGGTTGGCCGGCGATAGAAGCGAAAAAATCGTCACCATATAATTAAAAGAAGATTAATTTGGCCGTAAATTACTGGCAAGACCCAATTTTTTCTCCACACGTTTTATGAAATAAGTGGAAAATTCGGAGACTTTATAGAGTGTAGTACATTATATTAAAAACTCGTAATTGAGCAACACGGTCTATTCAACATCTACTCCCACTTTGTTCTTGCTTCAGCTTGCGTCTTGTTTGGGCATCTCCGTCCTTTGTGCTCTTCTGCCGTCATTATTGACATCTATCATTATTTCTGGTTGACAGTAACCTTCCTGACAGTGGCGTCCTCCTCTATGCGCACAATGTTTCAGCCTCGCACTACCCACGAGGACTTGGGGCTGGAAGTAGAAGTGAGAAGCGAAAAAAGGAGATCCAATGTTCCAATAATGTTTTGAATTGTAGAAAAGCAACTGGACGCGGGGCTGAGAGCTTCGATCATTGCCATTTCCGGCGTTGTCTTGCATGGTGAGCGGGGTCTAGGCGTTTGGTGTAAGCATTGGAATCTTTGGTGGTGCAAATCACGTAGGTGCTAGCTCAAGGGATTGCGAGCTCGATGCGTTCACTCAGCCTGCCTCGAGATCGTACTGGAGGTTATTTTTCTCGTAGATCGTCAAAATAAATTACATCCAACAAAAACGCACAGCATGCTTTCCTGCAATGTGGGCATTAAAATTGGTAACCCATCGGCAAATAATCAACTCAACATGTTGGACAAAAGGCAACACTCAAATCCTACACCATAGATTCTCTTACGAGACTGCAAAGAAATCAAGGTGCAAAAATCCTAGCCTTGTTGGTCAGTTGCGTATACACCTATAGTTGCATGCTGCATGCGCATCTGACATCTGCCGGTTTTCGCCCCATGAGGCTATACAGGTTACAAGTCTGCGCGGCGCAGCCCATGTAGCTGCAGCAACATGGTCTCCATCGCCGCTTGCCTTTCTAGTGCATGAGATGTGTTATATAGCCTCGTCGCATTTCTGATTTTACGACGGCAGCGGTCAGTGATTGTTCTCAAAATCATTCGAGAGACTGTTTGGTTCCTGGACCAAGAATCTGCGGTTTTTACATGCATCTTGCCTACACTTCCCATCGTTACTATTTACCTACACCATCACAATGGCGAATGCCCGCGTAGGGCGGGTTCTTCTAGCCATTTTTCGCGTCATCCAATTCATCCTAAGCATCGTTGCTCTAGCATGTGGAGCATTCAGTAAGTCAGCCCTCCTCTCATTCCATGTCAGATGGATGCACTTAGCTAACAGGGTTCACTTCTTCTAGTTGTATATACGATGTACGACATGGCAAAGTCCGCTAAAGTACTTGAGGATGTCATCGATCAGCTCAAAGACAATGACTCTGCTGAGGTTCTTCGCAAGTCACTCGTGCCAGTACTGCGCTATCTCCAGGGCACGCCTGCACGAGCTATCACAATCACCATTGTCGTGAGTAATTCCCTCTAGCTACGAGATGGCCCGAATTCCTCCTCCCTTCCATGGTTACATAAATTGACGTGCATGCTATAGGCATCTTGGTCTACAATATTGATTATATACTTGGTCTTTGCCAACCGCTCGTCTCGAAAGTCCGATCGCGACCTTAAGCGTAACTCGCGCAGGTACCGCATCCTGTTGTCCCTATTCACTCTGGTTCTATGGGCCACAGCGATAGTTTGTTCGGCCCTCCTCGTCCTACAGTACGGCATCTTCGCCATAACAGTCGGTCCACAAACCAAAATTGCTTTCGTCATTCTCAAAGAAGTTATTACAGAAGCAATCCAGCAAGCGGCAGAAACTAGCAAGACATTGTCCAACGCGTTGAACATTGTGAGTAAGATCATGACCATCGGCGCCATGTCGATTGTTCTCCTCGTCTCCAGCATCATATGCTGCGCCGTAGCACTCCTAGACTGCTTTATCGCATGCTGCGTAAGTGGTAAAGCTGCGCAAACACCGTCGCCACAGTATCAGTATCAAACAGCAAATGCGGATCTAGGAAAAGGTGGATTCTCCTCTGTCGTAACCCCACAGTTTACTCAGACCTCGCCATACCTGAGCTGGCCTTCATTGCCGAATCAGATGCAGGCCCAGGCTCCAGGTATGGCGTACTCTCCACCTCAACAGCCGTTTTCACCTCAGCGAACGTTTCACAACAGTATCGCTAGATAGTAGCACATCTTGGCTATGAGTGTGAGCAGCTATCTATCAATGCCACGTTATAGTCGGAAATTCTTGATATCATGTTTATTTAACGGCCGATGAGCCGAATTGATATGAGAAAAGAATCATGGGTCTATATCTCGCTATTTCATAACGGATTACGCCTATAAGTGCTTCTCGTGACATTGATCCATTTGCTAGCGTCCCTTTTACGTTCCCAACTACCTCTCAGGTTTTTCTGCGGTTACATTACTTGATCTTAGATCAGTCGTAGACGATGTGTCCTGTGATTTCCGCACTGATGCTTCCCAATCCTAAGCCAAAAACTTGCAATAAATAAAGCCTTTCCAACCTGCTTACCTCACTACATTACACATTCAACGGATCGTATTTTCCAACCAGCAAGCGAAGACAAGAAAATCCATGGGAGGGGCAACGATTTGGCATACACCAAAGCACTAATCAGGTGGCAGCTCCA
The DNA here is from genome assembly GCA_028476805.1 of Acrocalymma vagum. Lineage (NCBI taxonomy): Eukaryota > Fungi > Ascomycota > Dothideomycetes > Pleosporales > Acrocalymmaceae > Acrocalymma > Acrocalymma vagum. The sequence goes on from JAQGEP010000061.1 coordinate 14,384, forward strand.
TAAAACCCACAATCCAATTCCCTGTTAACCTAGATGGCAGAGCGTACGGCACCCAAATTCACATGGCATTCCGCAAGTCTACGTAGCTTCTCCAAGTCAAGCAGACCAAGCTGGTACGAAAGCCGATCAGAGATCTAGCCAATAGCCGTATCAATGAGAATCACGGCTACATTAGGCTGAAAAATGGAGTTCGTATCGCTCGCCGAAGGCTTGGAGATGTGCATCAGGCTGAGAATCACGCGAAATGTGGAACGGCTATGTATGAGACTGAATAGTCATTCGATTCCCTTTGCATTCTTGAGCGAAAGATCTGTAGATGAATTGTGACGGAATAGTCATTTTTCTATTGCCACCATTCGTAAATTTGGACGGTGGTGCTATTGAGGAAGGACATTGACGAGGCTGAGCTGCATTAAACATTCTAGAATAAGGTATCTATTCTGCAGAGGTGATAGCTGAGTCATGTCAGGACAGCCCGAGGTTTAGCCTTGTAACAAGCATGAAAAAGCTAATTCTATGGGGCCAGTTGCGGTTACGGATAGAGGCGCTCAGTGGGTTCGAGCGCTCGCTGATGTAATACAGTATATTGTCCGTACGTTGTAGTGCTCGAAGACTTAGAACTAGCCCCAGCCAAATACGGAGGATATTTAAAACAGTATACCGCAGCTTGCTCCAAGTCATATCATTCCCAAGCCTCGTCCTAATGTCGCATCTATGTCAGGCATAGAATTACCTGGTGCAGTAAATGCATCTAGCCAGCTCAGTTTACCGCTTTGTGACCTCATCCAAGCTCTCTCACGAGCTGTGACGGCAAATCAAGCAAGGACCAGAGCTTTTTTAAGACCAAAAGGAGGACTTGAACACACTTATCAGCACCTTGAATTACATCCAGGATACGGAAACACCACAGGAGCCTAGTATTGAAGACCATATCTCTACCCCCCAACGCCGTGTGCAAAGTATCAGGGACAACCTTGATAAATACGTACTAAATATGATTTTAAGTCTGCCATGCTTCACTTAGGGACGGATGAACTGTGTTAAAGTGGAGCTGCAACATACAGGTCGAACCTTCCTCTCTGGCCTGTTCAGATTTTGGTGTAGACTTTGTGCGAGACTTTGTTCGAGATTTCTAGGATTCGAGGGATAATAGGACAATCGAGTAGACCTCGCGGTCCAATTATTGCTGGAACATGGAGTTAGTGTCGATGCCCTTGGAAGTGCTTGTAGTAGTAATGAGCTCGGGGGAAACAAAGAGGTGACGGCATTGTATATTGCCTCTGGGCGTGGACATGTGGACGTTATGCAGACGCTCCTCGAATGGAATGTCAATGTCATATGGCAGAGTGCAGACTCTACAACGACGTTGCGGCAAGCCATTACTACTGGGAATTCCAAGCCAGACGTGGTGAAGCTGCTTTTGAAGACATGGTTAGGGTCATCAGGGTCTTAATGGAAGGTGGAGCAAATGCTAAGGACGGTTCGGCCATGTTGCATGCTGTTTCCAGGGTCGGCGACAATCATGGATCGGTGGCGGCAGTGCGGCTGTTGTTGGAACACGGTGCCGACATCCATGCTACAGACGCTCTTAGGATCCTTGGTGTCCTTGGGAAATTAATGGAAGCGATGATTCCAGTAACGAGTTTCTGGACCTACTGTTGGAACAGAAGCCAGGGCACATCCATGCACGCAATAACAAGGGAGAGACGGCGCTGCGTCTCGCGGTTATTGGTGAGGCTGGTGCTGAGTCTGGTGGTAGGAATGTGGAAGTCTGGCTGGTCCGGCGACTGCTGGACGGCGGCGCTGACTACAATGCGATGGATTCCAACGGCAAGACTGCGCTGTACGATGCGAGAAGAAAAGGATTTACCGAGGTGGTGGCTGTTCTTGCAGCATATGGTGCCGTCCGCGAGCAAGACGATGCATTGGGCAGAGCAGCAGAAGACTTGCACGAGGCAAAGATACGGAGCTGGCTTGAGGAGCAGTTGACAAGTGTACAGAAAGAGGAGGTGGAAGAGGAACAGAGAGAGGAACAGGGAGAGGAAAAGAGAGAGGAAAAGAGAGAGGAAAAGAGAGAGGAAAAGAGAGAGGAAAAGAGAGAGGAAAAGAGAGAGGAAAAGAGAGAGGAAAAGAGAGAGGAAAAGAGAGAGGAAAAGAGAGAGGAAAAGAGAGAGGAAAAGAGAGAGGAAAAGAGAGAGGAAAAGAGAGAGGAAAAGAGAGAGGAAAAGAGAGAGGAAAAGAGAGAGGAAAAGAGAGAGGAAAAGAAGAAAGAAAATCAAATAGACCTTCATGTCCGTGACGTCAACGGATTGACCGCGCTACATCGTGCGGCTCGTCTGGGCCATACACGAGTCGTTGCCCTCCTACTCCAGCACGGCGCCGACGCTGGCGCTGACATCGACATAACAACAGCCTCTGGATACACAGCGCTGGATATGGCTGCTGAACTGCCACACGAAGCAGTGATACGCTTGCTGCTGGACCACGGCGCCCACGCAAGCCCTTCAAGCCCTGCAGCGGTCGAACTGCTCGTCTGCAGAGACCGTCGTGACCTCGTCCAGCTGCTGCTCCACCAAGACGGCACTCCCGTCGAGACTGCAAGGGTGACCAACAAGTATGATGATGCCGTGCACGCAGCTGTAGACACAGGCAATGTCGACATCCTCCGCATCCTCCTTGATCATGGTGCTAGCCCAAACGCACTTTGGAAGGGCTCCGAACCAGTGTTGTTGACAGCAGCTGAGAAGGACAACGAATCGATTGTACGTCTACTGCTCCAGCGGGTGCACAGGTCAATGAAGCATGCCTATACGGCAATGCTGACACTGCTCTTGTACTTCTGGAAGCTGGAGTCTCTGCCAATGCTTGCTTTAAAGGGGCAACAGAGCTACACACCGCCGCATACCATGGCTGCAATGCAGCATTACAGGTGCTGCTTCAGCATGACGCTGACCTCAATGCTGAAGCATACGGCGAACCATTCGGCGAAGTATATGGCGAGGCGAAACTACGGATGGCACCATAGCCCAAGGGCGTCACAGCGCTTTATCTTGCTGCATCCCGCGGGCACCAGAGTATCACTGAGGCACTACTCAAGCATCGCGTCTTGATTCATACAACCGATGCCCAAGGCTGCACTGCGCTTCATTTTACTGCTCGGGCTCCTATTCAATACAATAACCAGTCCGGTATTCAATATCTTGCCCAGTCCAGCTCCATTGTCCCTGTCATACAGCTGCTACTTGCTTCTAGTGCCGCTATTGACGCGAGAACAAACGATGGAAGCACCGCCCTACATTCTGCAGTGTCCTACAACAATTGCGATGTTGTCCGCTTGCTGCTTCATCATGGCGCTGATCCTAACTCCAAAACTGAATATAGCCAACAACCACTCCACCTCGTGACATCCTCACTCACACGTAACCTCGTCAATGACAATAACAATGAGAGAGGGGTAGAGATAGCCGTGCAACTACTGCACTATGACGCCCTCCCATCTGCTACTGATGATTTCGGCTGGACTCCTCTACACCACGCTGCATCACATGGCTTGTTAGTCATTTTGTCTCTCTTAATCACAGAGCACAACGTATACGTAGACCAAAGGACACTGATGGAAGGTACAACAGCATTACATCTTGCAGCCGCCAGCGCCAATGACCGAGCCGTTCGCCAGCTTCTCGCACATGGCGCAGATGTAAAGGCGAGAGACTACGCTGGCCAGACATGCTTCCGCCACCTCGCTATCTGCTCTTCAGGGAGTGCAAAAGGATTCAATGCAATTGTGTGAATGCTGTCAGAACATGGGTCTCTCTACACAAATTACTGACCACAATGGCCAACTCCCTGCACAAGTAGCTTCCGATATAAGGCATTTCTGGAAGCGAGATCTTTTATTTATTGAGGAACAACGTACTCGTAATTTTCTGATTAGTAGTGCCTAACATCTCTATATATCATTCTTTACGTATTAGTAATAGAATAGCATTTAAAAAGTTCGTTGTCCTCCCCTCCCCTTACCTCCCTCTCTAAGCTAACAGTATAACTATTTCTTACACACATGAAAGGATTACCATCAGGCCGTTAACATTAACTAGAAGCCGCAAAGTCTTTGTAAAGGTTTTGGATGTCTACTTGAATGTCATCTCATTTATTTTGAAGAATCTAATATCTGCATCTAGTTAGCAGCGTTCTGAAATAATTTAGGAAAAAATTGCTAGACTGCCTACTGCTGTCATCATCATTGTAGCATGCGAACGTTCTATTAGGCTGCTTTCAAGCACGTGGTAGAAGATAAAGAGCGCTGCGAAGCACAGCTTTATCTCGACGACTAGCTTAGTATCTTAATCTTAGCTACAGTCGCGCCACTAGCTCTAAGGCTGCCCAAGTGAGGCTGTTGCCAGATCAATTAACACGACAAGTAATTACATCACACTCCGCGCTATTATTAGTGAATATGAATCTTCGTGCATAGAAACGAACGGTGTGGGCGTCGCATTCGCGGGGCTCGGTAATTAAGCTCTAGACTAACTTGCTATGATTAAATATATAGGCTTACTCGCGATATTCTAGATATAGATACGTATTAAACAAGATCCAGTCACAAGTCGAGGTATCTCCATTTTGTTGCAGCAAGCCAAGTCAAGCCAGTCGTAGGAGCCATCAAGGAACATTGATTAAATACCACCAACACAGGCCGGGTATCATAAGAATATCGTTACATCTAGTCTTGCTCTCATCTCAACGCTGTATCCTCTTCTCCAAAACCATCTGCACACTCGTCATCCACCACGTGCGAAACTCCGACTGGCCCCATTTGGTGATATCGATCAGGTTAGCAGGCAATCTCTTGGAGCCGTCAAGAGTCAATGTATTGCCCAGAGCCAGCGGGCCATAGAAAAAGAGCTCATATTCGTCTTCTGGAAACGTTGGCGGCCCTTCTTCTGCTTCCATTTCCGCTTCCGCTTTTATTTCTGCGGTAGTCTGTGGAGCGACGCGCGCAGCAGCGATACGCAGTAGCCAATTGTCGCCGTCAATCTCAATGGCCAATACGGGAAATCTGAGATCCCATTCCTCATACCCCCACTTTGTAAACTCGGCGGCGATCCACGCGGCGAGCTGGGCCGTGGGGTCGCGAGCAACGTGTCGGCGCTTAACCTCAATGTTGAGGAAGATGGGCGTCTCGTTGTGGCAATTGGTTGTGGAGGCGGTCAAACACAACTTGGTCGTGAGTACGCTTGGAGGAATACTGGGCAAATTGCCATGGGCGGCTGGGAAAGCTGGCGGCTTGGTGAGATGCTGGTAGAGCAATACTGTGCATGTTCAAGGTGATGTTGATGATGTTGTTGATGACAATGTTTTGGTGGTGGCCATTTGCGGACTAGCGCCAACTCAAAGACTAGCTCGTGCTCACCCATGATTCTGAAGACTGCGCGCGATTCTGATGATCTTCCCATAACTAAATATAGTTTATGATATATATATTGAAAAGTTGATAATACTTATAGCTATAAAGTATTATGCATAGCATAGCACTTGCGAACCTTGTCCGCACACCAACCAAACACGTCCATTGGGTGCATCATCACCAGACGTAACTCGTCCTTCGCATCGAGACTTCCCAACAAACATTGTATGCGCGATCAACTCAAACGTGTAAAAGACAAGACGTGTAGATCTAAAGGGCCCAAATCCTCTGTTCACCTCTGCTATCGGGCCGTTCGAGCTTGTTCATCCTCCCATACCAAAGCCTCAGCCCGGTTGCGATGGCGGCGACCAAGAAACTGCAGGCCGCGCATACAAAGTTGCCGGTAGGGAAACCGCTGCTCCGCTCGTTGGCTTTCCATATCCACTGTGCAATGATCTGCCCAACTCCAGCGCACGAATTGTTCAGGGCGATGGCCAAGGGCAAGGTCAGGAAGCTGGGCGTGTTGCACGTGACCCAGTTGGTCAACGAGGGTGCGGCTGGGAATGCTCCCGCTGCCGCAAGACACAAGCATCCATAACGCTGCACATATGCATCGTCGGGCAAAAGACCAGCAGCCAGCCAGCCTGCACCGCCGACGAGCGACGCTATCGTGATGTGCCATCCGCGCGCGTTGAAGTGGTCTGCAGAGTACGAGATGGTAATCGCAACAACAAATCCGACTACCCAGGGCGGGACAGTCAACAGCTGCGCATGGATAGACTGGTAGCCAAGTCCGGTGACAATGGTTGGAGTGAAGAACGTGAACGAGCCCTGGGGCACAACGTCTGCAATGTACGCGACGTAGTGGAGGAGCATCCGCGGACTCAAACACGTCTCCAAGATCTCTTTGCGGCTCGCATGCTGCTGGTTGTATCCACCGCCTCGTTCGGCCAGCCTGTCCACTGCGAATTTCTTCTCGGCGCTGCTGAGCCATGTCGCTCGTGCGGGATAGTCGGGCAGGAAGAACCAAAGGAGGAACGCGGAGAGCAATGTAATGATTCCTTCGATGATGAACAGCCAGCGAAAGCCTTCCAAGCCGGCCGCGCCGTTGATATGGCCCACCCCGAATGCGATGGCGCCGCCAAAGGCACCAGCCAAGTTGCAAAAGGCAATGACCAGGGCGATGCGCACAGCGCGCTCGTTGTAGCGATACCAGATCGTGATGAAGTAGACGATACCTGCGAAGGCCGCGGCATTAGCACCCCAGCATCAACATCAACATCAACATCGACATCAACAAACATCCAGAACAATTTCGACAGGAACTGGAGGTATCTACCAGGAAAAAACCCCGCCTCAAACGCCCCAATCAAGAACCTCAACGCAATAATCGTCGCCGGATTTTGCACCCCCGCAAACCCAATCGTCAAGGCGCCCCACGCAAAGAGCAGAAAACCAAGCCACAACGACGGCCGGATGTAGTGCTTCATCACCCAGTTGCTCGGTATTTCGAACACGGCGTACGCGACGGAAAACAGCGTGACCGTCAGCGCGTAGCCCTGCGGCGAAAGACCAGTATTCGAGAGCATGTCGTCGCCTGTTTCGGCGTTGAGAACGCGCGCATTGCCAATGTTGCCTGCATAAGTAGCACTTGGATCTTAGCCATGCGGAAAGTCAAAGTGAAAGTGAAAGTGAAATCGAAAATGGAGAGATAGGTAGACAGACTGACATACCTCTGTCGAGGAAATTGAGCAAGTACACCCAACAGCATAATGGCAGGACGCGAAGGTCTAGACGCCGATTAAGCTCCTTGTTGCGCTTTTCGTCGTACATGTCTATCTCTTCATCTTCTTGCAGCGCTTCATCTCGAGGTTTCGTTTCGTGCGTGTCGACGTCTTCGAGATGGGAGTTGTGCGAGAGCTTCGACGCCTTAGCCATAGTGACGATGATGGGCTGGATTGATCGATCAAGGTCTGGTAAGACAAGCACGATACAAATTCCAGTCGTTGAAATTGGGCGAGCCGGTTTAGTGAGCAGTCAAAGGATAAAGTGTCTTGGTGAAGAGTAGAGTAGGTTCGGGTATACCAGTGATACCAACCCCGGATATAGCCTTCCCCAAATGTGCGGGGAAGTTCCCCCCCAGTTGTAATATCGCAACCGCTTCGCCGTGATGATCATTACTTGAAGGTGATGTGCACAAAATTCTTCCTAAATAGGCAGTTGTGCTCGGTGCTTTCGCCGACATGAACATGGAGGACGTCGTCGCATAGCATGGGTATAATCCAATTGCCGAAATAATGCGGTCTTAGAAGTTGACAGCCACATCACATTGTATGCCGCAAAGACATCATGTCCGCTTGCTACCTAGAGCTCGAGCCTACTGTTGAAATTGATATTCGAGAATAATAAACAAAACCCCAGGTTTTATAATACTATACTAGGTATAACCATCAACATGCTACGAAAGGAAAAGTATCAAGGATTGCCTATGCAAGCTCATCTTAATCTTGAGTATGCAAACACAGCAGGATTCAAATATATCCCAAGTTTACCCTTCCCACCCATACCAACCCTCCCCGTCAATCGTATTGCTTGATTTAATCGTGGGAACAGTGGCACACAATGCCGCAACAAGAGCATCGCTAGAAACACTATGCAAGATATGCATAGCATTCTCGGCAATGTTGTCGAACTAACCAGTTCTAACATAACGATTGCGTACAAAACGGGTAACATGTCGCGGAATACATAGACTCAGCAGCCATACAGCATACAGCCTCGGCGACCTCGCGGGAGATTTTACTAGACCGACGAACTGGAACGAGAACTGCTCCATTCACTAACAGGCCGGAATACCCATACGACAGCTGCGGATAGTTTCTAAAAAAAAAAAAAAAGTGAATAGCCAGCTCCCTCCTGCAGTTAAACACTCCATGCACCAACTCCTGCATACCACGAGGTATGTCTTTTATAAGACTTCCCTCAAATTAATGAATCGTGGCGTGATACCAGGGATGGACGCATCCGACATGGCATCACCCTTTTCCAAGGCGAGTTCAACAAGCGCTGCAGCTATGTGTCCTACCACTTCTATCTCAGCAACATCGAGAGCATACTGGGCTTGCACGATAGTCCTAGTGCTCGAGGCAGGCACAAACACAGGAAGCTTCTGTGCTATCCAACTCTCTTGTCTCTCTACCACTATGGTGCCAGCAGATTTGGCATCTTTTCTATTCCTGCATCGTCTAGTGGCCCGCTTGTTTCGATGTACATATATTATTTGATATCGGCGGTGAATTGCTGCCCACGATGGTGGTTTCATCTACCGCCATGGAGACATAGTCCTCCTGTAGCTACATGAGCGACGAAGCAATTATGATATAGCTAGTCATTCCGCGTAGAGTGATGATGTTTCCCTTCTTCTTATCGTCCTGTAGAAAGCTGAATCCCTCGAGTAGACTTTGGTAATCTGTTTACTGTCTGGCTGCAGACACACCATTCTGAGGTCTCCGGGGTTAGTCGTGACTTGCTTGCTTGAGCGTGGTTTCAACAGTTTAAACCACCCGAGCAGGTACTATAGTGTCATTGAAGCCGGACGTGCGGAAACAATGGTAGTAAGTTCCCGTCGAGATGAATGGAGATCTGAATTATTCCCCAAGCCCTGCAGAGAAAGCATTTCGAACAGTACCCTATTTAGTGTTCTGTGGTAGTTGCTGACGGAGGTCTCGACGATTCTAATAATAGTAGTATTAATAAAATGCTATATTGTCCTTACTAAATGATCGCCAACCCTTGATTGAATCGTGTGCGGTCCTGGGAAACAAACTGAGGCCACGAATGGCCGATACCACCTGCAACACTGCCATTTCGAGTACTACAGTCTGACCAAACACTAGAGATGCGAGGAGAGTTCAGCACTTTTGCTAAAGCGAAGCGCGTCATCGATACCATGTCTAGGTAAAGTTCGGACAGCCTGTCGTATTTTCACACGTTGAAAGTCCGGAGTACGTGCTGAGTTTTGTGGGGTTGAACACAGCGGAAAAGAAAGGAAGAAAGTATGCATGGGATTGCTTCGAGAACAGATCTCTTGCTGGAAGATTGGTTGCCGCAAACGATGATTTGTGGTAGCAAGGCATAATAATATATACCTTATGAACGGAGACATTCCATAGTATCTACAAGGCCTAGCTAATCCTTTAAGCAGAGTGTATTAAGGACATCAGTATACAACGGTTTTAACACTATTGTGAACTGTGGAAGAGGTTATATATATAATGCTTTCTGTACTTTTATAAAAAGACAGTTGAAATTTAGTTGCCGTACGAATAACCTGACGGGAATATACTTACTCTAAAGCGTGGTGAATATTGTAGTAAGCGGTCGAGACTTTAGCTACACCCCTTTGTGTGTGGTGGAGCGTGTAATGTCGATGTCCAACAAATGCGCCTCAGCGACCGCCCAAAATCCCTGTAGTGTTCCTAAGGAATGCGACTCGTAGCGATAGTTTTCTAAAAGTGTTATTATAAGGAAATCAGTATGTGGTTATAAAGCTACGACCGTAGTATAAGGGGGGAATTCTTCTAGTACGCATATGTTTTCGGGTTCTATTCTGTAGTGTTGTTCGGGGCGTTCGATTGTGCAACTCGCAGTTGGTAGATAGGCGGAGAATCGAGCGGAGAAAATTACTACGTAATTAGAAATATTATAAATAGTAATTAAATATCTACTTATTAACTATCTCTCTTAGTAATATTCAATTAACTAGTGTTATGGTCAGACCAAACAGGTTCACCTCATATCACAGAAGAAGTCCGCCACGGGACTAAGACGAATGGGAGATCGAGTGGCTTAGCAGGATCTTCCATAACCCCGAGGATCACAATCTGGACACGTGAGAAGTTACGTGACGGATTCGTGGATTCGTGGATTCGTCCCGAAATCTAATGAATCCTCAGAAATGGCTTAGATATATAAACGTGTAGACAGTTATATCTAGGTCCTTATCGTCAATCCAACGATACAGTCCTCCTGCATCTTTTTCTTTTGAAGTCTATTGCGTGAAGCTCCCCACGGCTATAACCACCAATACCCGATTGACGTTCACTCACCCGTGACTGAACTACCTCTTCCTGTTCCCCTCATTTCTCACCACACCCCTTCGAGGCTGCCCCCAAGCAGCTCCGTTACAACTAGTCTCTTCTCTTAGTTATCACATAAAACCTATACCGACTTCAAGAAGCAAATGAATTCAAAATAAATTAACCGCTAGTATCCCTGTAGTGGCCCTTGAAGCCCCGTTGACACTGTACAGATTCGTTCGTATCTCAGGCAAAACATCGCTCCAGGGATCCCTACCTACACACAGATTATGAAACTTTTCTAGGATGTAGTATTGTAACTGAAGCCAAAACAGGGAATACCGAAAACAAAAGGCCTCATAATGTTCGCAACCTTCCACTCCTTCATCACTTTTCCTGTCTCGAGCGATTGAGCAAACAGCTGCGCGGATCTCGTGGCCCAGGACGCGCCACAACTCTCTCCACACCCTCACCGACAGGCCGCGTCTCATCAGAGCCTTGTCCGGGCTCGCTCGAAAGACTACTGCTTTTACCTCGCGTTTCGCATCGGCTCTCAGTACCTATAACAGTTGGATGTTGGTATTCTGCTCGCGTGGTGGTGGACTCGGGAGGGAGCGCCCGAGGCAGCTTCTTTGCGATTTCAACTTCGTCCGACGCGAGTCCTCCCTCTGACCCAGCCTTCTTAATCGGTTGCACTCTGTTTGTCCAGTACGTGTACGACATCCTTAGCGTCATGGCGTCCTTAGCAGCTTACTTTTTATTCTGGGTTCTGGCTCGAAACCGTTTGGGACTGATCACGACCTCATGGCGATAGTAGAAATGCACGCCTTTCAAAAAATCAAGTTTCCTATTGTGCGATGCATTGGAGACCGTGATAATCAATCACTTAGCCAGGATTGTGTCAAATAGGAGCAATTTTCGGGATTTCATCTTGAGAGGCACAGTTTGGTGATGCAATTTCCAAAGTTAGCCGTTGTTTCGTCCTTTGAAGTCTTGCAGTGATCGAACCTTATTTCGCATTATCCGTTCGGTATATAAACCTGCCATCAACGCACATTTCCGTATTCACATGTAATGTGGAAGTTTCACCTTTTCCTGGCCTTTTGGTTGGGTATAGGGGATGGAATATTTCGCACCTCGGCGAAGTGTTCCCACAACATGGTTCAGGGCTCAAGACTTTAGACGGCCAATTTAACCGCCGCCCTTTACGTGCAAAATAAGGTTTGCAGAAAGGATTGAGAATAGACCATTCGTCAACAAAGGCTATGAATACGTTGAACCCGTGTCTCCATAACATCCATAACGGGCAAGTGGAGACAGACATCTATGGATCGTCAAATGATCCCTAATACGGCGTTTACCCGCTCTGTATGCATCGTACTTTATATGTCACAATCCATGCATCCTTTGAAACTCAACACCTCACCACTCCTTTTGGAGCCCTTAAGATGTGCCATTGTGCCATTTTGGGGGTCAAGGCCGAGAAGAGGAACAGAACAGCCAGTACCAGCCACTTCCGCTGGCTTAATATGGCGCTGACCAGGCATCCAAGCATACCCCCTCCACCGTATATAAGCTGCAAACACTTGAAATTCACGCAGCAGAAACTGTTCATATCTAATCATTCGACATCAACTTCTCAACGCAGAGCCCCACAACATGGGGATACCTACGAAATCCCAAGTTGACTACATGGTTGCTCATGCCCATGAGGACAGAAGCCATGGTTACATAATTGCCAACGTAGTAATGCTCGTTGCAGCATCTATTACGTTTGTTCTACGCTTCGTATCGCGGAAGCTTGGAGATGTGAAGCTTGGAGTGGACGACTGGTTCATGGTAATAGGAATGGTAAGTAAAACTCCGATCCCTGCGAAAATGTCAGTGTTGATAGTATAAGTTTATGACTACCGCATACATCACGATGCTTTTCGTACTTCTTCGATTTGGAATGGGTCGACATGCGATATTAGTAACAGACCCGAAAGGTCTTACCATCGTGAGTGTTAGCACTCACTACAGCTACGACTATCGCTTACATTCGCAGTCGCTCATCACCGCAGAAGTCCTCTACGCTGTCAGCATTTGTTTCATCAAATTATCCATACTCACTCTATACAACCGCTTGTTTCCGCAGAAATGGTTTACGAGAACGTCAATTGCCGTTGCGGTCTTCATCGTATTGTTCACAATTACCAAGATATTTGGAGACATCTTCCAGTGCGTTCCTATTTCGTCCCACTGGACAAAGGAGCCCGCCACGTGCATAACGTTCTCGGATCTTGTCATCGTACATGGCGTCCTGAACATCTTAACCGACTTCATCATTGTCGGGCTTCCACTACCGATTCTCTGGAACCTGAGCCTCACTAGGATGAAGAAATGGGCTTTGACCGTTATGTTCACAGCGGGAGCATTGTGAGTAGATTCGATATCCCACAAATAAAATTCTCCCTTGATGCTAAGTTTGCCTAGTGTTTGCATCATTAGCGTTGTCCGTCTTCCCATTGTCAAAGAAGTTGATACACCAGATCCGTCATGTAATTAATACTACGGCTCTCTTGCAAATCACCACTGACCATTTCCCAGGGGATTTTGTATGGCCATTAACCATCTCCGCCATCGAACTATGTACCGCCGTCATCGCAGCATGTGTCCCCACATACCGCCCCTTCTTCAATTTCATCACCGGGGATGCAAAACGCAACACAAAACCCAGTACCAGCCAAGGTGCATCCGGAAAACTCAGTGGTTCATATAGCTCAAACACCCAGATCCCTCTATCTAACTTGCCAACGGTGAATACCGATATTTATCGAGGCTTGAGTCTGCGGCCAGGGCCTCTTGGATATACAAATCTGAAAGACTCGAGTCGGGAGAAAATTGAGCGGAACCAGATTTTTGTTACGAAGTCGTTCACTCATAATGAGAGCTTGGTGTAGATGCGGGAATGGTGGTGCACTACAGACGGGCGAATCGTAGGAAATGAATTTGTCATGGTCGTAAATATAGGAAAGGATATTGAAATTTATTCAACATGGGAGTATATCTTGTAATTCAATAATAATGCGTAACTTATCATTACTGTTTGAACCTTGAATCAAACTCGTAGCCGGTGGCGAGACTATGTTATATCGTCAAAGAAACCAAGCAGGCATTTGGGTATAATTGGAAAGCGTATTTGTGAAATGCAAATCGGAGGAGAAAGTGTAGTATTGTTTGGGGTGTTCGATTTTTGCAACCCGCAGTCGGTGGATGGGTAGAGAATCGAGCGGAGAAACTACTATGTAATTGGAAATATCATAAATAGTGATTAAATATCTTTTTTAACTAGATATTATTCTCTGGTACCTCCTAGCTATTATTACTTACTTATTAGCTACTTAATTCTACTCGGTATTAGACTTTTCTTCTTAACTTCTTAGTTTTCTCTAGGTTACTTCTTAATTGCTTATTGTGTGCCTTATTGCCTATACCTCTTGTCTTGGTTTCCGATTATAAGTAGAAACCCTTTTTGCCTAAGGTTACCTGGCCTTTCCCTTTATATAACCGTGTGCCTTACTGTCGATAGACCCCTCGTACTACACTACAATAATAGTAGTGTTAAGACATGGGGTAGGGCTTAGGGTTGGTTCTTGGGGATGAATGTATCGCGCGATAAGGTAAAGGACGTTTCACGGTGGTTGAAGCAGAAGAGTGTATGTTCAAGTGCGGAACTTAGATTGAACACGATGGCCTCTAGGAGCCAGCGGCCAACTCATACGAGGACATTGAATCGTAGAAAAATCGGAAGTCACAATTCTACATGAAGAAGAGACGGCTGCGGAGAAGTGCGATGAGGCCCAAGTTGCACAGCTGGAAAAGAATATTCAAGCGGACATCAACCAAGCGGGACTGGATGAACTAGGGACCGACGTCTTACTCGTGGATGGTGTCATGGTGTGAGCTCAAGTGGTCCACCTCGCACTAATCCTAGCGTGGCTAGGATTCCAGTCATTTGCCGAGGAGAGGAGTCCCTCGCATGAGCCTGTAAACATGGCTCTTCGAGCTACGTTCTAAGTATCTGCCTGTTCGGAAGGTCTGTCCTCTATAGAGTGAATCTGATATTCTGTCCTCTGTTGCCTGTGTATCCCCTACGACCCGCTCCCCGCCCGTACCCTGTGACAGAAGGCCCCAACTAACATTGCTCTTGCAAACATGCTACCACTTTGCGCCAAAGTCATTACCTGGCCCTCGTCTTGAGTACAAACAAGGCATCAAGGAAGTAAACCGTGGAGGCATGATTGAGGAATTCAAGAAGACTGGGTTTATTATACTGCCAATGCTTGACTAGGAGATAACAAGATGCGCACAATCGTGGAACAAGTGAAGGATTCAGAAATACTGGACATTCCGAATTTGAACTTGGCAATAATACCATCTCCCAGCCACCCCATTATTTTTCCGCTAGTGCAAAAATTTCAACTCATCATAGAATAACCAGGGTATTTTGGGTAACAAGTCCGTTTTCCCCGCAAAAATGCCTAGACTGAGTTATCGAGCCTCGGCGCAATGCCAACCGATTCTCCGCCAGGAGCGCATCCTAGGGCAATAAAGTATTTCTCACCGCTGGGAATATCATGTGTACATAATTCTTTCCAATCTTCCCTTCTCATCCTGGGAAACAAGATGCGCCCTAACATCCTCTGGTGGTGTACAATACCCATCTTAGCATGCGCAGCCGGAACGGATTACACTCGATATGTTGACCTATTCATTGGAACAGAAGGACCAGTTCCAGGGAGTGCTTACAGCAGTGGGAATGTGTTTCCAGGTGCCGCGCTGCCCTTTGGAGCCGTCAAGGTCGGAATCGACACTACAAGGTAAGAAAGTCTTGTTTACCCCATCCAGAGGACCTTAGATTAAATTGCATGTGTTGTCTCCCAGATGGAACACATCATTTGCTGCCAATGCAGGATACACACCGGATGGCAATGTGACAGCTATCACTATGCTTCATGTCAGTGGAACGGGCGGTGCGCCATCCTACGGCATAGTGCCTCAGATGCCACTCACGAGCTTGGACGGCGTCAATCTCATGGACAATATGACATATATGCAGCCGCGCACGGAACCCGATGTCGCGAGCGTGGGTTACTATAAGACAAGCTTGCAGAATGGTATCGTGGCCGAGATGAGTGCGACTCAGCATGCCGGCATCATGAAATATACCTACCCTGCCAACGACGCAAAACATGTGCTGGTTGACCTCAGCCATTTCATCCCCTCGAAAGGAAAGCGAGAACAATGGTACAGTAACGGCGTTCTGGAGCGAGACGAAGAAGGGAACCAGTACACTGGATACGGTGTTTGGAGAGAAGGCTGGACCGGCGGAGGAGACTTTCGAGTGTACTTTTGTGGAAAATTCGACACGATTCCTTCCAAAGCGAAATTCTTCTCTGGACCATGGGAATACTCCTGGACGATCCCATTTGATATGGCTACTCTCATAGAGACGATGGGTGGTGCAGCCTCCGCTGAGCGTCGGCTTGATGCCATGTTCATCCCAGGACTTTCTGGTTCAGATGCAGGCGGCAACAGTGCTGGTACCATGATCTTCAATCCAGGCAACGAGCCCAGTTTTATGACTCCCTTTTTATATAATTATCTTCCTGGGCGACAATGGAAGAGTGTAGCCATGGCACGTAGGATTTCCGACGAATTTTACGGCAGCGATGCGAGTGGCTTGCCTGGTAATGACGATGCAGGAGCTTTGAGTAGCTGGTTAGTTTGGAACTGGCTTGGCCTTTATCCTGTAGTCACCCAACCCGTGTATCTCTTGTTGAGCCCACGTTTTGACGATATTACCATGAATTTTGGAAACAGCACGCTGAAAATCACAGCGGATAGGCAGGGTGGGAAAGGAATATTTGTGAAGAGTGTGAAGGTGAATGGTAAACAATGGAACAAGAGTTGGGTTCAACACGAGGATCTAGTGCGGGAGGGAGGAGCTTCAATTGAGTTTGTTTTGGGAGAAGAGAAGGTTGAATGGGATACGGGAGATGTACCCCCGAGCCCGGGCAGCATGGAATGAATATAGAATAGGGCGATTGCTTAGGGCTATATCATAGAAAATAGAAAGTGGTATGGGCAAAATTACTCGTAAAACAATATTCAACTGGCATGAAGTTGAATTTGTAAAGGTTAAGATTTGTTTTTTCTTCCTTTTTTTTTCTATCAGGGAGCAATAAGCGCAGATTGGGAAAATGAGCCCATTCCCAAATACCCAGCAATCACGAAAGCATCAATGGTTGTTTGTAGGCCAATCTTGATCCCACATTATCGTTCAATGCAAAGATTTTCATCCCTATAGATAGATAGTCAATAGACTAGCAAGGTTAATTACTAACATTCTCCATACGATTATAAGTTAATTCAGTCACTTGATAGAGAGCGTGTAAATAAGTAAATAAGTAAATATAATTAACAATCCCGCCCCATCTCCAAGCAATCCGGTACGACGTAATCGATGAGGGCTGAATAGCATCGTTGTTCTTCGCCCACTTAATCGCCCCGACCTAAGCACTTTTGCGAACTACCTGCTCGTGATGCGCATACGCATCAACCTCGAAATCCGCAAACCTTCTCGCATGCACACCCTCCGCAAACAAAATATCCAGCTCCTCATATGTTCTTCCCTGTGTTTCCGGCAGCCGGAAAAACGTCCAAACGAAGAACAACAAAGCGCCTCCGCCCCAAAAGAAGCCAGTTTTGCCCTTCCAATTACCCGCGGTGGGATTCAGCATGTACGGATTGATGACATCGGAAATGATCTTGGCGATGTAGTAGGCAATACGAGCGAGGCATACGCTCTTACTGCGGAGACGGGTGGAGGAAACTTCGCCAACAATGGCGTAGCAGATCGGGCCAACGGTCATGTAATACACAAACAGCCAGGCAATCATCATGACAGCTTGCGCGTAGTTTCCACCGGAAACATTGCCAGCGCCAACACTGATGAAGCCCACGATGAATAAAATTGTTGCCAGGCCCCCCAACCCCCAGAGATACAGCTTGCGACGACCAACGTATGACATAAGCACCCATGACAGGATCGTGCCTACGGATGCCATGCCAAGGCCCCCAACGGACATTTTGAAAGATATGGTGTTGGGAACACCAGCTTGGACGAAGAAGTAGGTAGGAGTTCCGCCCATTGCAGAGCCGCAAAATGGCTGGGCAGCGAAGACCATGCATGCAATCTCGGTGCGGCGACGGTCGATCCCTTTGAAGCAGTGGAGATATGACGTGTTCTCTTCCAGAGATTTTTCGAATTCGTTGGTGTGAACCATCATAGATACTTTTTGTCTAGCCAAGTGTCGTTGCGAAGCTGATGATAGGCGAATCACCATCTTCTCGGCCAGGTCAAGTTTATTGTTTCGTACATAGTACCATGGTGATTCCGGAGCCATGAAAAGGACAATAAATAGAGGGATTGGCCACGCCCATTGAATGGCGAAAGGAATTCGATATGCCCATTGAGAGGTGTTGTCTGAGAACGCAGATTGCACACCGGCCGAGATGAGTTGCCCGAATGCCCAACAAAGATTGACATAGACCGTGAGGTAGCCTCGAAGAATGGTTGGGCATACCTCACTAGCATATGCAGGAGCCATTGTGGCGAACACGCCCCATGGTATGCCACAGAGGAACTGACCGACCAGCAGCACTGGGGCGTTGGGTGCGAAGAAGGATATGAAAATGAATCCACAAATGGCCGTGAGTGACACAAGTAACACAGGTCGATATCCATAACGGTGGATGAAGTAGCCATTTGCAAAGGCCCCAATGATGGTGCCAACGCTGACCGCGTTTCCAAGTCCATTTTGCCATGACGCGGAAATCTCATATGTATTGGTCTTAGCATTGAACTCGCCAAATTTCTTGGAAAAGGCTGGCTGGGCCCAGAAGGAGTACATCAAGACGATGTCGTAGCCCTCCATGATGATGCAAGTGGAGAGTAGAACTGACCAAAGCACAGCTTTGGGATAGCGTCGAATAGCTTGAAGCAGCGTCAATTGATGTTCCTCATCAGCGGCGTCTTTGGCTTGGTCGAATACTTCTTGATGTTCCATCGTCGTGGATTTCTCGCTGAGGTCTGGCATAATGGATTTAGTGCATACGAGGAACGAACATTTGGGAGCTGCTGGTTAACGTATCTGAGGCCGGGTACTAGGGGTCAAGGTGTATGGGTCTGATCGCTCGAAAGGAAAATGGTTGCACAATACATAGTTGGGCAGATAGGCGAACAATAAATGAAATAACGGTCTTATACGATTATAGTAGCGACTCCGATGAAGCCCTATGGAAACGCGGCAGCCCCATGGGGAAATGCTCGACTGATGTTTTGCAAGGACTGACCCTAGCTCCGGTGGAGGCGAGCGCATTTGCGGCAACCCCATCGGAGCCGTGCGGGGTACATGCAGCCTGCTAGGTAGGTAGTCAAGCTTCTCCACCCTGGCTCCGGTGGAGATGGAGCCCTAGGTCTGACGTGCTCTTGTGCAGACAATCATGGGGTTTTTCCTTAACTCGGATCAAACCTAATCTCCGACTCGTCGGTCAGCGAGCTGAGCACCTTTTTGTAAGATCGTTCGATACCCCAAGTACAGGCCGAGTCTACAAGATGTGATGCCAATAATTGTTGCCCTTCAGACGTGACTTTCGAATTTTTCGCAAGCAGGCAAAGGCCCTCCTTTGCGATCCGTGCTGGGGCATCGCGGTCTTGTATGTTGCCCACGTTGGCTATATAAGCTGACATCTTGTGTCCTAATCGCACATAGGTCTGCACCAACTCGTCGTCCAATGGCCGATCGAGGTGGAGGAATGATGGCTCGGGCGTTTCATCAGATACAGAAGCACCAGCTCGGGCAACGTCTGGGATTTGCATGCACATGCAGAACGCCCATAATACCAGCGTTGCAATGTAGATCGCATATGGTTCAACCAGGCTGTCGCAACTATATCTTCGTACATGCCAGAACAATGCACCGCAATGGACCAAAGAGAGTCTTGCCTTGCAGTGATCCTGAATGACCCATTGGAAGACTTGAAAGCGGGCTTCTGGATACGTCGGACTGCCGGATTGGTCACTGAAAGAAGAAGTGTTCGTTTTGGGGCCTATGGCAAGTCGCTGTATACATGTGGTTGGAGTTAATATAATAAGACGAGCCAGGTGTAATTGCAAAATGTTATGATCTTCGAAGCCTGACCGACGAGCAGCTTTGCTGTTTGCAGGCCAATGCAGGATGTCGAGACAATCGCAGGCACTATTGCGCCATTTCGTCGCCAGTGAAGTCGTTGGCAACCAGTCTTGCTGTGTAGTGGATGCCTCATGTCGCTGTTGTGGTAGGGCTGTTGGTGTCCAAGAATGTAGGCGAAAATGATCCCTCATAAGAATATTTTTAGTGTTTCGATAAATTGCACTGATGAGCAAACCCGTACTAAATTCGCCCAAATTAGGTGGCAACCTTTTCTCAACATACATCATTTCCAAAGCCTCCCCAAGCGTGATTGCCGAGGATCGAATTTGTGTCTCATTGTTATGGAGAATAGACTGTTCCCATATGTCTTCATGTGCTGGCAAGGCCACTTGGAAGTCGTCGAGCTGCATCAAAGGCTTGGCTTGGAACTCGTATGCGAATATGGTATCGAGCATCTATTACAATAAGCCATGAGTATAGAAGAATGGAGAAGGTTAGTCACCCAGATCATGGCGCCAGCCCGGATCTTCAACTGCTGTGCAAGCCAGTCACTAGTACCGTCATCATCATGACCGCGGGTAGGGATTACTGGATTGTCTAACACTGCGCTGCATGAAAGCAATCCAAATTTGTGACAGGCCTCCACAAGGTAGTGCCGCTCGACGTGGGCACGCTCAACCAGAGCTTGCTTGCCAGAATGAAGCATGCAAGCGATATTCAGGATACCAGCTTGCAGCATCGACAGACTGTTCGAGGCATTCTCCGAATGACGGTGACCAGGAATGTAGTCAGGATCATTGTTGTTTTGAGTATAACTCTGTGCTAAGCCGTATCTGCAGCGCGTGAGAACGAGACCCAATAGGTGAAGGAGCTGCTCATTCGTCTGTGCATATTCTAAGTGTCGTGAGAACTTGGAGCCAACGACCATTACAGCCAGTAGCAGGATCCAGTTGTCATGAATTTCGTGTGTGAATGAAGAACGGCGCAGAAATGGGAATGCCTGGTGGAAGTTTTGTAAGTACTGGCGCACAGCACGCTGGACCTGCTCGAGCGTTGGCAGGTTTGCGACATTTATTTCCACGCAACAATTGCGGCATTCAGTGGTGATACCTTGCATGAGGAATTCGTAGGTTCCCAACGAGCAAAGAGAAGTTTCGATGGTTGCTTCAGGTGAAGTTGTCACGGCATCAGTCGTAGCATGCTGGACTTCATCAACACCAAGAACGCTATTCGCTTCTTGACATCTCCCTCCGAACGGAGCCCTTGCACCGGTTCCGTCCACGTAATATCTGTTCTCGGAAGATGTCGCTGAAGGGCCTGAGTGGCCTGAATGAGTAACGCTCAAAGCTGGCTCCGGATGAATGGTCGGAGCGAGTTGCTGCGATGATGGTTCTGGCGCAGGAATTGAATAATTCCTAGTCGCGGGTGAGTTTGAAGTGACAGCGGCTGTATATGCCACCTGTTCGATGGTGTCAGGATTGTTTTCGACTCCGCAGGTTGCCAGAAGCGCATCTATGTCGACAGTGTCCTGATACTGCGGCGATAGCCAATTAATGTCCGATAAACCGAGACCGGGCAGACCAAAGTTGTTGTCAGTGGCCATTGCATCCATGTTGGCGGTCCAGAGCCAGCCATTGATGGACGTTTGGTCGAAACCAGCACTGGGACCAGGGCCAGGGCCAGGGCCAAGGCCAGGACCAGGACCAGGACCGGGCCGTGTGATGTCGTCGTCGCTATTGGCAACCCACGATTCGAGTCCGCCAATCTGGCCAGCTGTGCTGTCATTTAGAAGTCTGCGTTGTGGTGAGCGGACTGTACGAGGAGGGTGAGGGTACTGGCAACGAAAACTACGTTGCGAACACCGGCGGCATGGCTGCTCGCGCGAACATCGCACGCGATCCGAGGCGCACCGTAGGCATGCTCGCGATCTTGAGGCAGTTGAGTCTGCTGGGCTCTGCTCCTCGTGCGAGGCTGCGTGACGGTTCCGAACGTCCAGGCGGGAGAAGGTTTTGGAACAGGAGGGACACGGATAAGGCCTTTCGCGGGTATGAATCCTCAGGTGCCGGTTGAGATGCTCTTGCCGGCCGAAGCTGCGACTACAGAAGGGGCAGTCAAACATGACATTTTTGGAACGGGTCTAAAGCAGAGGGCGTGTTGATGCGAATTGAGTGTCGTGTTGATGTCAATTGCCTTGTGAATGTGAATGTGAATGTGAACGTAGCTCGAGAAATTGGTGCGTGATTATTAAGATCTTAGTGTGCACCCGACACGACCTTCCTGTAGACCGAACTTAGGCACCACCCTCTTCTAAATTGGTACTATATCTAGGTACATCTATCATCTACGATGCCTACCTTTCCTACCTTTCCTACCTTATCATCAGATCCTTTCAAACACAGGCATCAGCCGTAGCGGGCTATCTACTTCCACCATAGCGCCACCCTCCCATGTCTGATCATCCCAAAATGACTTCCACTTCTGCGAGCTTGGAAGTGGCGGCAGATACACGCTTGTTCTTTTCTGGCCTGTTGCAAATACTGGGCACACCAAATACTTGTCGCCAAACATGTACTGGTCTTCGACTTCCCAGCTTCGAGTGTCCTCGGGAAACTCGTAGAAGAGCGTCCTCATGACCGGAGAACCTTTGCGATGAGCTTCCTCCATGAGCTTCCTTGTGTACGGACGCAGCTGCTCGCGCACCTCCATGAATGATTTGCAAATCTCATATACCTCCGGACCATAAGACCAGACCTCGTTGTCTGCACCGCTTCGGCATGATGGAGCGCCTGGAGTTTTGGGCTGGCGCGGCTCTCGATCTCCGTGAAGCCGCATAACAGGGCAGAAAGTGCCCCATTGAAACCATCTAACAAAGAGCTCGCGGAACTCTTCATCATTGGGATCTCCTCCATGAAACCCACCAATGTCAGTGGTCCACCAGGGCAGGCCAGAGAGGCCTATGTTGAGGCCAGCAGACAACTGATCTCGGAATGTCGACCACGACGATGCAACATCACCGCTCCACACCAGAGCTCCGTACCGCTGGCTGCCAGCCCATGCGCAGCGCACCAGGTTGATAATGTTCTTCTGCCCTTCCCTTTCCATCCCCTCGTAAAAGGCACGGGAGTATTCCCTTGGAAAAATATTGCCTACACAGGAAATGCGGTTAGTATTGCTCCCCGGCCAATCGCACTTCCTATCCACAAGCTACATACCGATAGCAACGTTGGCCCCCAAGTGGTAACGGTAATGGTCGAAATCGTAATGTCGATATTCTGGCTCTGCTTCGTCAAGCCAAAATACTTTTATTCCTTTCTTGTAGTAATTTTCTTTCGCCTTGTTCCACACGTAGTCCCGAGAAGCTGGATTCGTCGGATCAAAGTGTATCGTCTGCCCTTGGAATGTCATGGCCGTTCGTACACCACGCTCGGTGCGTATGAGCAGGCCCTTCTCGACCATTTCATCGTAGTTTTCTGAACGCCGGTCTACCGTTGGCCAAATAGACACCATTAGCTCGATTTTGAGCTCTTTCAATTCTTTCACCATAGCATCTGGACAAGTTCGTATGAGTAAATTGCTCAACATTTTACAAAGGGTGATACCTACCTGGATCTGGCCAATACTTCTCGTCAAATCTCCAATCACCTTGCATCGGCCAATGGAAAAAGTCGATGACGATGAGATCTATGGGCAGATCTCGACGTCGATATTCTCGTGCAACCTCCAGCAACTCGTCTTGAGTTTGATACCGAAGCTTACACTGCCAAAACCCAAGGCCGTACTCAGGCATCATCGGCACCTAAAATTAAGTAATGGTAAGAACTACATTTCTTCTTTCCGTGAAAGACGACTCACAGTACCAGTTGCCTGGGCATATGACTCAACTATTTTTGCTGGTGTATTGCCAGCTACCACCCAATAATCTAAAGCTTTCGTTGACAATGCCTCGAAGCTCATCACATTCTTTCCAAATATAGCCTTGCCAATGGAAGGATTATTCCAGAGTATACCATAACCACGTGAAGAAACAGCGAAAGGCACACTGGCTTGAGAATTGCGATGAGCGAGTTCGAGCTGAGTGCCTTTAATGTCAAGGTATGGCTGTTGATATTGCCCCATGCCATAAATCTTTTCCTTTGGATCGAGACTTTCAAATCGAGCAGTTAAATTGTAGTCGCCACCAATGATAGGTTTAAACTCGCGGGCCTCAATCTCCAGCGCACTGCATTTGGGATCGACAATATCGCGACGATGACGAGCATATTCTTCCAGTAGTATTTTGCCGCTTGAGTTGTCCACGATGGTCAATTTACCACGCTTTGTGATTACAGTTTTGATCGTTCCATTGACCAGTGTAGCGCAGTTCTCATTGCTACTTATCTCTGGAGTAATATCCGGTTGTTGTAGGAGCGCCCAATCTTCAGTCGGCATTGCCGCCATTTTGGTGGCGCGCACGCGAACTGCATTGTGACCCCAGGGCTCGATCCATAGTTGTTCGGCATCGTAGGCATAAATGAGTCGGTTGTCTTGAATAGAGAACATTATTGTTCCAGTGCAAGATAGATGGGCCGAGAGAAATTGTGTGACGACCCTCAGAAGGACAGAGGGCAAGGGTGGTGAATTGCGATGGCGCGGCTTCGCGTGGCGTGGTCAAATGCCACAGAACGAACGTCTGGCTGAGAAGGATGATTTGTCAAAAGACGCAAAATCACTTCCGTTAATTCTTCCGGTGGGCTTCAGGGCAGAAAACCTAAAACTCCGTGACGGAATTCAGGGCAAAGCAATATTCTCCATCGGGCCTTGTCCTGCATCCTGCCGTCGGTCTCCATCGGGCTTCTCCACATGAACATCATAGCGCCAACGCTTCCCCGCATGTGCTTGTACTCCACATTTGCTGTCGTTGACTGTGGGGGATGATGTTGCTTCCACCACGGAAAGATTTTACAAGTACACCAAGGCCAAACTAAATGAGAGTCGAAATGATCAAACGGTCTGTTGCCCAAAACAAGAAGGAGCAGACCGTCTTGGGGAAGTTGATTTTGTCGATGGCCTCCTGGCAGGTTACTGTAGCGTGTACTACCCATGGCAATCTATTGCATGGCTGCCAAACATAAATAGGCTCGATAGACGTCTTGTTCGACGGGGTATACAGTCTTTGCTCAGATTCGAATACCGCAATAAAGAATGAAGACGGTCAGTATCGCAACCGTTTTACTAGCAGGCTTTGCCCAAGTACATACCTTAACCATACGACAAAATGGTGTCGCGACTGTCAACATAGCTAAGACAACTGGACCCGCAGCATTTCAGGCTTCCGGCTGGATCTATGGCTTTCCTGACAATGGTACGGCGGCTGACAGTTCCATTCCGGAAGGGTTTGTGAGAGACGTCAAGTTCATCGGAAGTCGCGCTGGTGGTGCCCAAACTCCGACCCGTGGCTGGGTTGATGGATACCAGTCCTATCTTCCCCGTATTCATTCAACGGTATCCAATTACCGCACTACGAGGAAGTATGGCGGCGCATTCATTCTCCTAGTACATGATTTGTGGGGTGCCGACGGCAGTTCCATCCCCACGTTCCCAGGCGACAATGGCGACTGGACTCAGACAGAGGCCTTCTTGCGGCAGGTCATCAAAGACATTCGTGAATACAATATGATCGATGGTTTGGTCATTGATCTTTGGAATGAGCCAGATCTTAGTACGTTCTGGAACCGCCCGTGGTCTCAGTATCTGAACTACTATGTCCGTGCGAATTCACTGTTCAGGTAATATCTCACAGTCTTCATTGACATATGATTCGAGCTAAAAAAGACTTTGCAATAGACGGGAAATGCCCAATGTTCAAATCAGTGGCCCTTCTATGGCTGCGTCCCCGAGCCTCGGCAACACCAACTGGCAAACATGGCTCAGTACCATTGCTGGGAATAAGTCGATTCCAAACATCTACTCCTGGCACCAGATCGGAACTTGGTCCCGTGAGCCCGATACAGTAGTGCCCGACTTCAACAGCTTAAAGAATGCACGTGGTCTTCCTAACCTCCCGATTGATGTCAATGAATATGCGGCCAAGGACGAGCAGAACCCTGGCACCTCGGTGTACTATATCGCGCAGCTAGAACGTCACAACGTTCGCGGCCTCCGCGCGAACTGGGGCTCCACAACGGCTTTGCATGATTCTCTTGCCGATTTGATCGCCAAAGATGCAAATGGAAGGTATTACCCAAATGGCGAGTGGCAATTGTACAAGTACTACGCCGGTATGGGCGGAGAAAGACTTGCGACCACCGCATCATCGGATCGACTTTTCGACGTTTTTGCTACTAGGTCGGGCAACACGGTGAAGATCATTGCTGGAACTCGTAATAGGCAGGCGCCATACGACATCAGGATCTCAGGCCTGCCTCAAGCTGGCTCCATCAAGGTCCGCACTCTTCGGTTCGACTGGGCTGGACCCTCTGGTGAACTGGGTCCACCAAAGGATCTAGGAACGCGGGATCTGACCTCCGCGTCTGGAGAAGTGAGTTCCTAAGAGCTTGAAGCAACTTTCATTTCATGAACAATTGCTGACGAACGTGATAGGCGACTATTCGAGCTAATCCTGAGACAAGCTCAACGGCTTACGCTTATGAGATTACAGGTGTCAAATAAGTAATGTAACATCAAAGGCCTTGTGATAAGAAAACTTTTTGTGGGCTAAATTAGGTTGAAAATGTTGGGGACAGTTCAATGTATATAGTATACTGATAGTTCAATGAAGTTGGTCTAACGGCTCACTCACTAATTTCCATGAAGTATTGCCAGTAGAATACGGAAAGTGCAATACTGTTTGTTCCACATCAGGAAAACTTTTCTTTGATACTTTGGTAGGCCTCAAAATTGCTTCGACTCTATTTGCGTGTAATTGTGTGTTTGGGAGAGTGGCGAGGAAAGGAGCGATACTCCACCGCATTCAACATTCAGTCAACGGCATGAGCGGTAAAAAGTGTAAGATTCACAAGCTACAAGCTAGGTTCTAGCTATAACTTGGAAAAGTGGCTTGTTTCTTGATCGCTATATTGAATGGTGCATTTCTAAGGCACAGCTAAATAGGAGAGATGATCTCATGGCGTGTCTGCGCAGAATAGTAACATTTCCGAGCCTGGAATGGGTCGCGAAATCCGTGAGGAATGGGATAATTCAAACTCAGGAGACCTTTAAACTCCCCAAGATTCCTTTGAACGAAGATTTTCAGACTATTTTACTCCCGTCCGTTGATGCCTCGTCTTCCATTTCAGGTTCTGACGGAATCAGCCCCTCCGCCGCCCACTTTTCCCTCTCTTTTCTACGGCGCTCGTCTGCTTTGCGCTTCTCATTTCTATAAAGCATCCAGGAAAGCCCGAGAAGCCCAAATATAATGGTAAATGAGATCGGGCCCATTACTGTCCAGACTTTTCCTTGTGTGCTATTTTTGTCGTCACCTGTGAGCTCGACAATGTTCATGCCGAAATACGATGTGAAGAAAGAAAGCGGAAGCTATGAGCGACGTATGCGGTAGGTTATTGTACAAACAATGTAATTGGGAGGGTTGGAGACGAACAAATACGATGGTTACAACAGTGAAGAGCAGTATTATGAGAGACTGTGCTCGCGTTTCGTCCGCTTGTTTTTGGGAAGCTTCGGCTTGTTGTCTTGAAAGCCTGGTTTGTTGGTTTGAAGACTGGGCCTCAAAGAGATTGGCCTCTTTTTGCTGGAGGTCTAGAAGATCGAGTAACTGCGCAATCATCAGTCTAATAACCAGCCTGAGTGGTGGCATCAGGATTCGTACAAATTTCTGGGCGCGTTTCGCATCGTTCATCATCCGCTGCACCTGGGCAGCGAAATCCCCCACATCCAACTCAGCAAGTTCTTCCAGCTTTTCTGATAATTTTATGAGCTCGGGGTGTTTGCTCGTCTTTCGGAAGGCACTCAACAAAGTGTCCTTTTGGACGTCAAGTAATCTAGAAAGTGTGTTGAGCTCGTCAATGATGTCGGCAATTTGTAAAGCAAGCTGGACTTCTTTACGCTTCTGGGCATCAGATGTTACCGGAATCTTCCTCTCAGATAGGTTTCTTTCGAATTCTTGGAAATATTGGGTTCCCAATTCGGCCTGCATAGGCGAGGAGCCGCCGTCAGTATGAATCCCACGACCGGAAATATAAGGGTGCGTTGCATACCGCTTCTCCAATGGCCTCCCGAAAGAGCTCAAAGAAGTCTAAAGACTCATCACTTCGAGTTTGAAGCATGGTGTTGACCGCCGTCTCAATGATCATGCCTGCAATATTCGATGGCCCAACGCTCTGTTCATTTTGAGTAGGGGTTTCGTCCAACGCGGCTTGTCTGATGTCTGCAATATTGAAAAGCACGTCCTGCTCGTCGTCCTGCAACTTTTGAGGAAAACAACTCAAAACAAAACCGGAGTCATTCCATCTGCTTATGGCTTGAGGAGTTGGTTTGACAAACAACCACAACCAGAGTTGGTCAACGACGATCATTTTTTGACCACCCCGAGAGTTCTTCGTCCGCTTCGAGACCACTTGGTCTAGGTCTCGTGCAGATGTGTCAGATAACTTCGAATAGAAGAATTGGTCCAGGCTTCGCCGTGGATGATAAGACGTGGCCCGATTAGCTTCTTCTAACAGTGCCTGGAAAAGAGCACCGTTATACAACTTCTCAGGGGATTGGATTGTGAGTACTTTCTTTTGATCCAAGCCTTTCATGGTAGCGGAGAATTGCGCGAATGCCTCTTTCGTATCCCAATGTAGATACGGTAGCTTTAAGCAATTAGTGTGCAACTGACTCGGTGGGACTACTTACATATATTGCCAGCTGTAAATAATCGGTCTTCGTCGCTAGGGTGACAAATAGTTAGTGCTTCATAAATCGGCAAGGGCGGAAATGGGTCATACTTCTGGGCGCAATGTGACACGAAGGAAGCATGAATCTCGAGTGGGGGAAGCCATTCCTGCTCTGTCGCTCATTGTTTGTCCAGTACCTTTCTTCGCTTATCTCCGACTTGAATGAGAATTTCCTGGACATGCTACGTATACAGGGCTAAGGTAGATTAGTTAAGATTCTAACCGAGGGTTGATATGAGCTTGCCGGAACCCATGAAGTTTTATTCGCATGAATGTGGAACCACATTGTCCTTTCAGGGCGCTCTCCAGCCGATGCGATTTTTTCCATGAATTGAGTCAACCATTTATCCGCTTCTTCAAAGCCTTTGATGTCGATGATATCCTTTTGTTGTGAAAGTTCTCGAATGCTTGGTTGCTCAGAAACCCCGGAAATTATTCCGTTGATATAAAACGGGAACGGCGTCTCGTCGACTGGGGCCACAGGTACTACAGGTGCTACAGGGGGGTTACAGGATTACAGGGAGGTGGCAGCGAGATGCGTGATGGTGCTGGTGAGGGAGTCGGAGGGCGAATTTCCATGACAATATCGCTGAGCATCCCCCTTAACAATGCTAGAACCCTCAAAAAATCTGAATCTATCTCGCCCGTGAACTTGTGCAGATTTTGATGACTACCATTAGCAGCAACCATATGCTCTCTGGGAACACCCAAAGTCGCAGAGTCACGTGGGACGATCTAAGTGAACTCACCTGCAATATCGTGAATATAGGATTCCGCACTGCCTATGGAATACAAGAGAGCCTGGGAAGTGGAACTTTTAGCTTTTTTGCTTCTTGCAAAGTCGAATAATGGTACGATTTACCCGTTTGACAATGATTCCACCGAGACTGTGAGCCAGAAAGATAATGAACGAATCATCTTGGTCAAGTCTTGCGATGAAGTCCGCCAAGTGCATTAAAAGGTTATGCGCAACATCGCTGATGACCGAATTTGAACGAGAAAGCATCGGCCGCTCGTTGACTTCATATCCAAAGGTCAATATGCGCAAGTCGGGCAGTCTCTGGGCCAGCCCATGTTGCAGCCAGTTGAAACTTGTGCTAGGGTTCGTCCACGAGGTTTTCGGATCGCCTCCATATTCGTGAACAGCGACAATTCTAGATGAGGCTAATGTAAGCCAAAAGAGAAAATAAATTATCTAATTGTCTGAAGAATTGGGACGTACGTTGCGATCGGTTTTGCATTCGGCGGTTCATACACTCTGGAGATGCCCACTGCTTCGTTGTCGCTGGCCATGCTTGCACAATCGCCGTAATGGTATTCGATATCTTGCTACTTTGAGCTACTGCTAATGTACAGGATAGAATGGTAATATGTACTGTAACTGAGGTATTGGTATTGTTGTCGACATCAGCTTTCCAACTTCAACATGATTGATCACTCCCACTATTGCCCCGCACGCGGAATTCTCCGGTGGTGCGCCACTGCACCGCCATAGCAGACAGCCTGACATGCTGTTCATAAGGTAGGTAGGTACTGTCAATAGGAGAAGCCTAGGTGGTGGTGGGTAAAGCGTCAAGAGTTTATCAAGTTTAGTTTAGTTTAGCGTTGTATGTGCTGCTATACTTATTAGTTACCCAGGCTAAGAACGGAGCCCTCGGATGCCGCCTCAAGCAACTCATATATCCACATTCCCCTAAGCAAACTCGGCTTCATGAAGACCCTCGAATAAGTCCCTAGTCATGTCAAACGCGACTAATGGCGCAGGATGGGAAGTATCAATGGTATGAGATGATATCAGGTTCACGATGAACTCCAAGTGTGAACCCATCCTAACTATCAATAGGCTGCAGCATGCGCCGCATTCAGTGTGGACCTGCTATTTCATCCTGTTGATACAATGGTAACCCGGATGCAATCCCCAATGTATACAGCTCGATACAAGACCGTCAACGGCTCTTTCAATCCCGCCTTCTTCCTCGGTCTCTACCAGGGATTCGGTCCAACACTCATCGCCGGCATACCATCCTCCATTTCATTTTTCATCGTATACGAGAACATGAAACGGTACTTTCAAGATTCAAAAAGCCAAGGACATTTCCCTGGCTGTTCGCTTGTCGTTCTTTATGGTGTTAGCAGCGCCGCGGCGGAACTTGTCAGTTGCGCCATCATGAATCCTGCAGAGGTGTTAAAGCAGAATGCGCAAATCCAAGGGAGCTACGCACAAACACGGGGAAATGCTTCTCCTCTTATTGGCACGATGAAATATTTCGCGAAGCATCCCAGAAACCTATGGGCTGGATATTCGACTCTTGCAGCAAGCCACTTACCCGGCACCGCTTTGACTTTCGGTCTTTATGAATCGCTCAAGGAAATGTTTTTGAAGAAGACAGATCCTCAAAATGACACGATGCACCGCATTGCAGTCGGCGCTTCCAGTGCTGCAGTTGCTGGTGGCACATCGTCAGGTCTTTTCGTACCTATCGATGT
This sequence comes from Acrocalymma vagum, assembly GCA_028476805.1. Taxonomy (NCBI): domain Eukaryota; kingdom Fungi; phylum Ascomycota; class Dothideomycetes; order Pleosporales; family Acrocalymmaceae; genus Acrocalymma; species Acrocalymma vagum. The sequence goes on from JAQGEP010000061.1 coordinate 45,468, forward strand.
CATAAAAACGAGAATCAGACTTGCAGCTGGTGATCATGCTAGGAATGAAACCCAGTCTCCTCAAAAACAGTACGTACACGGCCTTATTCGAGGCAAGAATATGCGGATTCGATTGGATGTGGGCCCCCTACTTGTAGCAAGACATATAATCCGCAAAGAAGGTGTTTTAGCATTATTCAGAGGGTTCACTCCCACCGTTGTAGCATCCGCATTGGGGAGCGGACTGTATATCGGTTGTTATGAGGCCTGTAAGATCTATCTGGCATAGACGATTAGAGATTAGAGGTGTAAGAGGCATGTAATTTTTGGGTGTATTATTAAGAACTAGACCCCACCATTGTAGAAAAAATCACGACTCAGGAATATGAATACAAAAGCCAACAAGAATCACCCTTTTGTAAGATAATGCGACTCCGACAGTCCATCTTCACTCAGCCGAGGAAAAAGCCGTGCCATTCCTGTGTAACAAGACGCCCTTATCTCGAGAAACCATAACCAGTCTTTTCCACATTAATATCGAATCATGGCTAAGGATAACGGCTAATTCGCCTCTCTGTTTTACGTCTATACAATTGGTGGCCGTAGAGTCCTTCGTTGTCTAGCCGCGAATAAGAATAGTACACGTGCCGCGCTATACAACATTCATACACCCAGTCACAACTCTTAAGGTTACTTCTTAGGCGGCTTATCCTACAATCCATAACCATTAAGTAATTGCATTTTGTCAAATAGATCCAGTCGGTGCTATATAGGGCGGCTGGCACAATACCTCTTGATCCTTTCGTCTTCTGGTCAGACAGTGCGCAACCTTATGTTTATATGGTAATTTTAAAGACGATTAATCGCAAGGCAAAAAAAAAAACCTAGTTCATTCTCTTGACACAATCGAGCCAATAAAATTGGGGAACATGAGTTCCAACCCGGCCTATCAAACATGCGCTCATCACAAACCATCCAGGCGGTCATTCGCTTTTAAGCTGCCTCAAGGATGACATGTCTATTAGTCGAGAGCAACTAGAGATTGTCGATATAATATGCTCCTATGTCAAGACCGCTGGCATAGACGCTCTACACGCAACATTTTTCGAGCATAAGAGACAGGAAGATCAAAATTCGTGTCCTCACAACTACGATTATGGGTATTTCCGAGCCCGAAGCCATTCGACGACTTGCCAGTTTCAGCAATGTCCAGTTAAGGGTGGTCTGGTACACAGATAATTGAACGAGTTTTCACACCAAGGCGTGGCGTTTTCATGACAGAGTCAACGACCCCGTGAACAAACAAGTTTAGCCAAGCAATTATCGGCTCGTCGAATATATCACGCTCTGCATTGGAATCTAGCGTAGAGTTGAACGTCCAAGTCCTCTCCTCATCACAAAATAGCCAGATGCTGAGGAATTTTGACGAAATGTTTCAATACTACTAGGGCAGTCCTCTGCCGAACGATAATTTCCCAGTCTTGATTTTAAGAGACTTCTCTGAATCCGAGTTCAGTGATCTGGTAAAGGATAGATATCAAGCGGCCCAGAAAAGCAAGCCTTCCGCTAAAAGGAGCGAAGAGAGTATGACGCATCCACGCGAGTGGCTCGAAGTTCAGGCTGGAAAGAGCTACCCGAATTACTAGAGCAGAGCGCGCAATCGTTCGGCAGTCATTGAAATTACAAACCTGAAACAGCCCAAGCTTGGTTGGCTTCGCAGTTCAATGACATCTGGGGAAACGGTGCGATGAATCTCGAGGAGCTGAAAATTTCTTTATCTGCATATGAAATCATCGTTCCAACTTTCTTCAGGCAAATGTTCATTCGTTCAAGTGCATGGCCTGTAGTATTAAGCCAGCGCGTGTCTCTGAGCGTAGTTTAGCAGCTGGATCACGGAGCTCCTCGCATTGCACTTCATAGTTATCCGCTAATTGTGGGTAACAGCTTCGTGTCACGAAGTAAAACCATACTATCCTAATGGCGTCTCAATTACTCAGGGTAGCAAAATTCTATGAAAATTTTGGCTCGAAGTAGTATGTCTACGCAGTTACGACACTACAGGACACCGTTCTCACCTTTCAAGCTATTCGTTCTCAGACACTCAAGACCTTCTTCCAATATCAGGCAGATTCCCCATTCGCCATGGCGAAGCTTATGATCTACGGAGCCACTGGATACACTGGCCAGATCGCCTGTTAATATGCGAAGAACCAAGCGCTGGACTTCACCATTGGCGGAAGGACGGAGAACAAGATTAGAGATCTTGCTTCCCCTCTCAATGTCTCATTCCACATATTCAGTGTTGATAACACCAGCGATGCTGACTCGGCCTTGGGATCAGTTCAGGTCCTTCTCAACTGTGCAGGCTGGCGCACTTGGAGAATTGAAAGAGGGAACAATGCACACACTGCGACTGTCCCGACAATACCCCATTGCCAATACAGACGGAGGACCTCGTCGGAGTATGAGCCGGCAAGGACATAATAGGCCCAGAGCATAGCAGAGTGGATTACCGTGTGGATCACCACCCAGTATCCCAGCCATCGGTGAAGCAGGAGGTAGGTGCTATAGCTCCAATCCGTGAGATACAGCAAAGGGCTATTGCGTGCTGAAAAGACGAATATGGCCCCTTTATGGGAACAGCTGAGCCGTTGATCGATGCATGCATCCGGAATGGGGTACATTACCTGGACATTACCTGGACATTGCAGCCGAACTTGACAGTTACCATCTGGCTGAGAAACTATCAAAGAATGCGGAGAAAGCGAATATCATGCTCTTGCCCGGCTGCGGAGGAAGCACAGCTATGCTTGGATGTTTGGTTATCCATGAACTAACAGGCTTTCATTCTCCTTCCAGTATTGGCGTTGCTCTACGCATTTCAGGCTCCATGTCGCGCGGCTCTGCGATAAGCGCCGCGGAGAACTTGAACACCAAATGCCTACAGCGACTCGATAGAGAACTGGTCGTACAAAACACTGATTACACAATGGAATTCGATTTCGACAATGGAAAAGGCAATGTGGAATGTTTCCCCGTGACCTTACCAGATCTGATCGCAATCTGGAAGTCTACTGGTGTTGGCAACATCAGAATCTTTGTTCATGTATCCGGCGACGCCTTTCCAACTGGAGATATCAAGGCCTTGTCAGATGGTCCAACCGCTGAACAACGCAAGGCAAATCATTATCATACCGCTGTGACTGTGACTGGAAGGGATGGAATCATTAGACGGGCAGTCCTACATACGGTGAACGGATACACGTTTACGCCCGTTGCGTCGGTGGAGGCCGCCCGACGAGTGCTAGCCGGACAATACCGCGTGGGTTTCCAGACCGTGGTGGGTGTTTTCGGTATGGAGTTTGTGTAGACAATTGCAGGCTCTAGTGTATAAGATTTGTAAAAGGAGTACTATATAGGTAGCTTTGTAATCATGAATCATAGCTCCTTCTTAAAAAACCTCGATCATGGACTTCTATTTATGAAGCCTCTATGTTTCTCCGTAGATGTTTGCATCATATCGATTAAGATGGCGCCAAATATACCCAGTCACCCAATACTGGTGGTAGACAACACAAAACTCACTAAACCCGGAACCCCGAGATCCGTTGAAGCTGACCAAAATGGATTGGTGTAGTCGCTTATCATACTGCGTTACAGCACTATCTTCCTTGTTCTGGACTGCTAAATGTCATTAGCGTACGGCCTACTTTCATTTTTTACCGCCCAAGCCGTGCTATCAGAGATATCCAGCACTGTTGCCCAGATTTAGGTCGCTACACCCCCCGGAGCTCGGAGCTCATTGCTCACACTCAGTCACTGCACTGGAAAACGTATCAACAGACGCTGTACAGTGTGCTCAGAGCACCTCCCCATGGCTTCTCAAGGCAGCGACAGTCCGTTTATCTGTCCCCACTGCTCTCGGCTATTCACTCATAGTAAGGTATTACCTTAATCCTGTGCCCAGTGGACATTACTAACCGGCTTCTCGTTTCTCTAAAGAGTCTTCGCTTATTAGACACTCGAAGCGCTGCTTCCTTGGCCTGCGTACGCCATCAAGACAGAAGTCATGTCGAAACTGCTCAAACGCAAAAGCGGGCTGCGATCTCCAGCGCCCAATATGTGGAAGATGCCAAGCACGGTCTCTTGACTGTGTATTTGTAACCACAAATGGAAACCCGGGATCAATTCACCAGGAGGAGAGCTCATTGCCTGCATCAAATCAGCGTGAGGCTTCATCATCTCTCACCAATCATCATCATCATGATTATTTGGCCCCCTTATCACTCGGAGTAGAAGAAGGAATGGAAGATATTACAACGCCACAGTTCTCCATAAGCCCCGAGCGACGCCAAATTCTTTTAGGAACAGCGCCCGGTGCTCCAAACTGTGATGCGGCCGTTAGACATACCATGCACTTTGTTATTCGCTTTCTCAAGTCATGGCCCCGCCTGCTAGCTGTCCATAATTTCGTACATCTGCCACCTATTATTCACATGCTCCAAGTAAAGCACAGCTTGCCAAAACCGCTAGCAAATTGTCATGCCCTGGCCAGTATGTGGGCGACACATACTCCTGGTAGCAGCATTCTTGTGCAGAACACCATCTTGCAAGAAGTGGGGAATCTGCTAGAACAGGTAATTTATGCCCAAAAGCAATTTCCAGAGCTGGGTAACAAGATTGTGATAACACAATGCAGCACCACACATTCCCAGAACTGGATATGCTAGCAGCTGCTCAGTCCTTACTCATGCTGCTAACAGTACTCTTCTTCGGGTTCGAGCACGCACCAGCCGTAGCTCACCCCAAGGATGCTGAATTACTCATTGCTGTATGGGACGTAAAGCACAATCTTGCAGCAACTGGATTATATCTCGAAGAGGAGTCCATGCACAGTCTCCCGACGTGGGAACAATGGGCGCTTGTATCCGCCAAGCGACGCACCATTCTCGCCCTCAATCACCTCGAATGGGCTTGGTCTCTAGCGCACGGCTACCCGGTGCTTACTTGTTTCGAACTCGCTCCATTGCCTGCTCCTACTGCGGGCTACCTTTGGCGGGAGACTAATGAGCATACCTGGGAGCAGCTGTATAGTAATTGGCTCCGGCAATGGAGCGGGGGAGCGTTCAAGATGATGGAGTTTTTGCATATTAACCCTGGAGGCAAATTAAATGAAAGAAGTGAGATGTGGCTGGCAGAAGCTGATGAGTATGGAATCATGTTGATGGCGGAAGGTGAATATCTTTCGAAGTAATTCTACTGTGCTTGCGAAGTTGCTAATGTGATTAGTGAATGCTGTTGGAAGTCCGGACGTGGCTGCTTTTACTCGAAACTGAAAACGTCTGCAATATCGCAATATTCGCCGAGATATTTATGAGTTCAGTCATTTTTTCAGTGAAAGATAGTGAGAGGTATGAGACGTTGGAGAAACAAGCACTTTCTGCTCATTTTATCGAGTGATTTTCCTCTGTGTGAAGGTCAACGATACAAATGTAAATATAGTATCGAATAATTTAAAATCCAAAGAATAATCACTATGTAACCATGTTACGCTTTAACACCCAAATCAACAATAGAAGAAAACCCAGTCAACGCACGTCGGGGTAAATTAATTGATTATTAGGTAAAGTGAGTTTACTACAACGCAATTGAGCAGTCAATATATGGCGGCACCAATATTCTGGAAGTGACTTCTCATTCTACTACACTCTCTAACACCTATAACCAGGCGCTTCCTAAACCAAGCGCCTCCAATCATAATCCAAGGGCTTCCATCCCAAAGCCCTTAACTTATCCGCCTTACACCGAGAACTACTACAAAAGAGATAACTCTCAAAAACGCCCATCTGAGATTGAAACTCATCAATGGCAACAACTGCACCTCAGGTGTCGAGATTTTTCCCTCCTTATACAGTCTTTCCGTGCAAGCTTTCGCTCTATCAGCTAGTGACAACTCAAACGCTTCGATGAAATAATAACCATTTGGACCAATCTCACTGCGACTTTCATCTCCTTTCATTGCTTCTTCCAGAAGGAAGACACATGCACGTCCAAGATCTTCAATGGATATCGTGCTCCAAACGTTAGTACCATAGCCTCCCAGAATCACAGCGCCATTCTTTACAATAGTGTCATACATGGTGCGCTGATGAGTCTCAGTCCGTCCCGCACCAAACCCACGACTGAGAATGGTAGGTGGAGCCAATATAAGAGCTCAGATGTTCTTCTCCGCAGAAAGCTTGCGAATGGCATTATCTGTGGCAATCGGAGCCGAGGTTGCGTGTTTCATCAATGGCTAAAATGTCCTCCCAGTCTGTTACATCGCTCCAGGCTTTTGGCGAGTTTTCTCCTAGTACCTCATGGGTCACACCACTGGAGCCGGAGGTTTGGATGAAGATGGGCCGATCCTCTGTTCTTTTGGTGCTATGCTTCTAGTTCAGAGTGGTGCTTTCTATGAGAGCCACTACCACATCTGTTTTGTTGCCGCCGGCTCCTTGGATGGCGATGTCCGCTTTTGAGGCTTCGTTTTTGAGCATTTCCAGGCCGTCTAGACTGCCAATGACAGGCGTGACAGTCCATCCATAGAAATTGGGGATTGCTTCTGCTTGGGCTTCATTCCTCACTAGAGCGCGAACAAGAATGGAAGGTTGGGATCTCTTCAGGACTGTTAAGAAGGCGCCTGCAATGTAACCAAAAGCACCGGCAATAAACAAGTCGGAAGTTTTGCGTCGGGGGACATGGTGGTGTTGCCTTCGGAATTATTCGAATCTTTAGAAGCTGAATGGGATTTCTTTGAAGAAAAATATACCTACCCTCTATACATGAACTGATTTACATACTCACCAACTGCATGATCTCAAATGATTCTGAAAATTATTAATTGCACTGGATTAGAAATGCAATTTGTCCACATAGTACCTTTGAGGGGTTCAAAGCCAGGTAGCAACCGTGGCGAGATAAAGGTCCGTAACTGAGTATGCTGCACCACGACGATCTTCACATTTCCATATTATTCAAGAACCAAAAATCTCACCATTCACCAAAAATCTACACACTTTTGTAAATGGGTTAGAGTATGTAGAAACTAATCTAAATAACGGCGGAGACAATTGTGGTAGACACCCGGAGCTCCGGGCTCAGCGCGATTATGTTAGGCTAGACATGCAGCCTCAAGAATAGATCTCGGCTTAGGCAATGGGGAGTATGCTTAAGTCCGCAAACCTAGGATTATTCCACCATATGAGGCTGCACCGAAGCAGCCTCACTAAGGACCTGTGGCCGGCGTTAGCAATGGCTGGGCATGAATGGAATTGCGGACGAAAACTAGTAATGCGAAGGCAATGAGGTATATAGGTCCACGATGCATGTAGGTTATTGCATATCATCGAATCTCAGTGATTCTTTCATCAAGGTTGTCGCTCAGTTGTTAATACTTCTGTTTAGCCCTCACACTTCTAAACAATTGACGAAGTGCCGAAGTTAATGACAATGAAGGACGTTGTGTTGGTATGTAACATCGCACAAAACGTCAATAGAATCAGTGTTAACCCATAAGCAGATCACCGGACCCGCTGGGTTTATTGGATTCAAAACCCTCTTGACAGCGCTCGAAGCTGGACATTACGTGCGGGCAGTCATACGAAAACCCGAGCAAGCCCAGAGCTTGAAAACGCACGTCAAAATTGCGCCATATGCAGAACGACTAGAATTCACCGTCGTGCCAGATTTGACGAAATACGGAGCTTTTGACCATGTTCTCTCGGATGTTACGGCCATTTTACACATCGCAAGTCCTTTAGCCATCAAGGTGAGATAGTGGGAGAAAAAAAAATCACGATACAGCCATCCACTAATTCAATCTCAAAGACTGACAACTACGAACGCGAGATCATCAACCCAGCCGTGCAAATGAGCACATCTCTCCTCAAATCCGCACTGAACGTCCCTTCAATCAAAAGAATCGTCATTACTTCATCAATGGTAACTCTGATTCCCTTCGAATGGCTCGCAAAGCCCGAAGACCGAATCTACACCGCCAAAGACCTCAACTGCAATCCCACACGCTCAGTAGCCCATCGCATGGAAGCGTACTGGAACTGCAAAGCACTTGCTCGCATCGCAGTGCGCGACTTTGTAAACACCAACAGCCCGCACTTTGAGACGATTCAAATGTTCCCTGGCGTGGTGATTGGTCCAGATGATCGCGCTTTACGTGCGGCGGATTTGTTGAATAATACGCCGGACTGGGATCTAAGAATGTCGCCTGTACTTGGAGTCAAGCAAACAGACCCTATGGTCAGTGTTCCGGTCAGTGTGGTTGATGTGGCGAAGGCGCATGTGGATGCCATCAAGCCATCAATTCCTGGAAACAGGAATTATACGCTCTCTTCAGACTCACCGGAGGGCGTGGAGTGGGACAGCATGATCAATTTTGCTAGAAAGTATTATCCGGATCGAGTTGGGGGCAAGGATTTACCATTGGGTGGAACGCTATCAACAATGAAGTGGAGGGTTGATTCTCGAGATACGGAGTATGCCTTTGGTTGGAAGTTTGCAACATTCGAGGAGACTATCAAGGATATGCTCAGACAGTATACCGACTTGCTTGACAGAGAAAAATTGAGTAGGGTCAAACGAGCACTTGTAAAAGCTTCAAGATCTGAGGAAGTATAGAATTGTCACGAAAAGTTCAGGAAAATTCTCGTTTCCACTTAAAATTGAATTTCGCAAGCGTAATATAAAAAATTTTAATTTAATTAACATATTGCTAAAGAAAAACATTACGGCCAGAAAAGGAAAGGACGGAAAAAACAAGAACAAAACCATCAATATACCGCCATTTCACCCCAGATTCTATAACAAAAAAAAACCCCCAGACGCCGCAGATTCCCTGTAATCACTATCTTTTACAGTCACCAAAATATTCAACCCCTTCCAACAGCCAGCAGGTCAATCTGGTCCTCCATGCGTGGATGCTCAATGATGACTTCGACCGCAATCCGGATGCCCACTCCTCTCTTATAAATATGCGCAAGCTCCACCGCAGCCATGACATCTCCTCGAATATCGTAGAATGGGGTGTCTCCATTAAGATCATCAGCGTCTTGTCCAAGAACCGCAGTCCAAGCCTTTCGTACAAGACTTTGCGCATTCTCCCTGCTGAGAGGCGAGGAGGCCACTGATGATTGTATATCATGTTTCGCAAAGTAGCGATCTGTAGCATCGCGCGGTTCGTAAACAAGAGGCAGTCGAACTCCAACATCTCCACCGTTTCCAAAGTCCAACTTCGCATCAACATTCCTGGAGAGCATCTCCACCTTCCCACACAACATGTCTGTCATCTTCTTCGCGGCCTCTTGACCCACAGCATCCGAGAACGTAAAGTCTACTGAATACTCATCCCCGCCGATTGGCGCACTCCATATCCACACATCGGCAACATCATGCGACGGGCCATACCCTATAAATTCTGATTCCTCACTACTGTGTGGTACGTTCTCGCCAAAAATATTGCCAATGTTTGTATGCTGTAAGATGGAACTGAAGCGCGTCCACTTTGGCCACCGTGTACATTCATGGATGATGCGATGCATACCAACGGCTTCATGCGCAAGAGAGGCGAGATGCTGGTCTTGTATCCAGCTGAGGAGAGAAATGTTCGTCCACGAGAAGTCCAATGGCACACGTACAGGGACAATGTTCATGCATGGGCCGACGATGTCTTGGATATTGGATGTAGCCGAGTTGATATTTCGGCCTGAGGTGACTTGCCCGAATACGACATCTGCCTGTTGGGATAGCTGAGCGAGAACCAAGGCCCATGCTGCTTTTATTATGCTGGCGAATGTGATACTCTGGGCGGCGAGTGCGGGTACAGTTACCGTTCGACTAAGTACCCGGTTGACAATGTTTGAGTAACTTGGTGAGCGGTGCTGGAGTACGTTTGTCATATTCGATGCTTCCAGCGTCTTTTTCCAGAACTCAATTGATACGGCTCGGTCCTGCTCGCGGGTGATGTGAATGAAATTTGGGAATGAAATGCCATTACCCGGAGCACTACCTGCGTATGCAGATTTAATGTCCTGGAGAATGCTGGAGACGCTGATGCCATCGTATTGTGCGTGTGAGATGTGTAGTATGAGCAAATGCTTGTTGACGCCTTGACTGACTAGCGTGAATCGCACGATGCCCTTTCCAAGCTCAACGTCGGACTTCATGTCTTGATCTATCATTGTTTTCGGTATCTCATCTTTATCGTTGGGATCATGATCGACTTGGGCAATATCGAACTCGTAATGCTTGAGTATGACCTGGAGGAGTTGCCTCTTGCGAGTGGTGAAGACTGTGCGGAGGATGGGATGATGTGCAATAACTTGTTCACATGCACGACGAAGTCTGTTCATGTCGATTCCATTCTTGAACTTGAGACTAAAGTAGTTCATGTAGCCGCGAGTCTTGAGTTGGCCATGCGATAAAGTCCAAGATTGGTAATCAGTAGCTTCAAGGACATCTTCGATATTGTCTGGAGTCTGAGATATCTCGCTCGCAATGTCGCTCAAACTTGTACCTAGGGCTGTCAAGATGGAGAATGGTTCATGAATCACACGGTTCATTTGCCTCGTCTGCTTCTCCCAAGTAGCAGCTGCACTCATGGCTTTCAAGGTCGGTTGTTGGAAGATAGTTCGAACAAGAATAGAAACGCCGTCTTGTCGCGCTGCACCAACCAACCGTAGTGCACTGATTGAGTCTCCGCCCACTTGCAGGAAATGATCGTCTAGCCCAATGCTGGTCTGGTCCATACCGAGCACTTTTGCCCAAAGTTCTTGCATCTTCTTTTCCATCTCGGTGGACGGCTGGTTTCTTGCACGTCCCTTCTTAGCGATCTCTAAGACCTTTCTGTATTTGTTGTCGTCCATATTCTCTACCCAACTCAGAATTTGAGGACGATCTAGTTTTCCTGATGCGTTCAATGGTAGATCTTGTACCATGATCCAGATTGTTGGAACCATGTAGCGAGCGAGTTTCTCTTGGAGATGACTTTGCAAAAGAGAGATGAACTCGCCCGATACAGTCTCGTCTTCGACCAGATCGAGTGCTGTATCTTCCGAGCCACTTTCATCGCGGAGAGCCACCACTGCAACTAGATGCTTTGCACATGGGCCACTCCGAGGCAGAACCGCCATGGACTTTCGTACCGCAGCATGAGCCCAGAGGTGGTGCTCCACTTCGCCCAATTCCAATCTTTGACCATTCACTTTGACTTGCTGGTCCTTCCTTCCCACAATGCTGATCGTGCCATCGAAATCGTACCGGCAAAGGTCGCCAGTCTTGTACATTCGACGACACTCTTTATTCTGCATCTTACTCGCCCAAAGTGGGTTCTCAATGAAAGCAGCGGCGGTCTTCTCCGGATCGTTGAGATACCCTCGTGCAAGATTCGGGCCTTCGACTACAAGCTCCCCTACACAGCCAACGGGAGTGAGTTGGTTATGATCATTGTGATTGACAACCCAAAGCCTGGCTCCGATGCGTCGGCCAATATTCGAAGGATCGGAGTGGCCTTCTAAATTAGGAGCGCAATTTGTCCAAATCGCGCACTCAGCAGGCCCGTAAGAATTGATAAGACAGACCTTACTTGCTCTACCCCAAGTCGCGACATTTTCTCTCGTCGCATGTTCTCCACCTAGCACCAAGTATCGCAGCGTAGGCACAGCTTCTGGTTGCAGTAAACTAGCTACCGTAGGTGTAAGGAAGAGCCAGTTGGCTTGCATTGACGTGATGGATGAAGCAAGGTTGCTTAATCGGTCATCTTCGCTGGGGATACAGACACAGCCACCATACATGAGCGTTGTGAAAATCTCCCCCATGCTCACATCGTAGGTGTACGCTGCAAATTGGTAGACTCTTACATTTTCGTTGATGGATAAAGCTGGTGCATGTGCCTTCGCTCCAGTAACAAATGCACCATGCTCCATAACGATACCTTTTGGAGTACCAGTAGAACCGCTTGTGAACACAACAAAAGCCGGGTTGCGTGGTGATACAACAACGCGTAACGGACTTGGATCGAAGCTTTCCACCACGGCGCGGGTTATGCCGACAACTGTATCAACAATTTCAGTGAACATGGAGCAATGCTCAATGCCAGTCAGCGCCACACGAGCCCTAGTATCGCGAGCAATGTATTCTTTGCGATCCGCTGGATGAGCAGGGTCGACGGATACATATGCGGCTCCAGCTTTGAAAACTCCAAGCATTGCTACAACCGCCCAAACCGACTTATCAAAACATAACAGCACATAGGCTTCTTGTTCTGGGCGAATGCCTAGTTCGTGAAGGTGACCAGCCACGCGAGACGACAACGCGTCAAGCTCAGCATTCGTAAAGTTTCCATCCCACGAGCAAACAGCAGCAGCATTGGGTCTCAGTCGAGCTTGCTCGCTGATCAAGTCGTGTACACATGCTATCGCTCGGGTGGTAATAGTGTCGTTCCAAGTCTGGAGATCTTGTTGGTCTACTGGGCACAGCAAATCGATTTCCGCCAGTGTCCGCTCAAAAGAGTCCATCTGAGCAATAACATGTCCAAAGTGCAACAACATGCGCTCCATCTTCTCTGCTGAGAGCAAGCGCGAGTCAAATTTGATTGTTAAGCGCAGCTCCTCTTTGCGTAGCTGCACCTCAAAGACCAATGGGTATGTCAAGAACTCTTTGAATCCACCAGATTGCACAAGGTCACTGGCCCGCCAGAGATTACTTTCACCCGAGTCTTTGGGTTGAGGCTGGATGACGAGTAAGTTTTGGAAATTGCATGCTGCTTCTGTTGTTTCGCTGAAGCGCTTGATGTTCTGGAGACCAGTGTGCTCATAGGGCATCATTTCTATCGCCTGCGTCTGCACCCCGTTGAGGAAGTCTGATAGTTTTTGCATGGGATTGACTGTGATGTGAACAGGGACTGTAGTGATGGTAGGGCCATTCATGGTCCCGATGTCTTTGATCGTCGCGTTGCGACCTGCGAGCAGAGCGCCGAACAAGGCATCGGTTGAGTCTGCATATCGAGAGAGTAAAATGGCCCATGTAGCGCGGACCAATGTTGACATGGTAAAGCCAGAAGAGTTGGTCCTGGGCAATTCAATGTCACGCGTAACTGTAGAATCAGTCAGAGGCTGGAAGGTCGACGATTGCACAGGAGGGAAGCTAGTCATGATACGGTCCTCTGGGAAATTGGAGCGCCAATACAATTCTTCAGCCTTCTTGTCTCGATCCTCAAGATACCCAATGAAGCGCGAATATGGAACTGGAGGTGAAAGTCGAATAGGACCTTTGGCGTCGTAGACGCGGCCAACCTCCGCAAGCATCACAGGGACCGAAAACCCATCATATACGGCGTGATGAGCTGTCCATACAAAATGAGGTCTCTGGTTGTCATCACGCAGGATAGCCCAGCGAGTCAACGGCTTTCCATAGTCCATCGGCATTGCTTTGTCTTGAGCCAGATAAGACTCTAGTGAGCCGGAGGTGGTCCACTCGATTCCGCCCTTGACAACTAGCTGCAGAGTACCTGAAGTCGGCGAAGAGATGATGCGCGTCCTTAAGATACTACTTCTTTTAATACAAGTCTGCCATGCCGCCTGGAAACGAGTAATATCGACCGAAAGAGGCAGCGCCGTGGCCCAACGGAAAATATAACTTGAGGTTTCACGGAGAGACAAAGCAAAGAGACCTTCTTGAAGCGGCGACGTTGGGTAGATGTCTTCTACGGTCTCCTTTGCAATACCATAGTTATCCTCGACCTTTTGAAGAAGCTCAAGCACGGGCTCCTTAAGTAGTCCAAACAGTTGCAGTTCACCCCGTGTCTCTTCGTCAAGCCTTGTGGACACAGCAACCATGTCACGCAATTTGGGATTTTTGAACATCATGTCCACGCTGATAGAAATGCCGGCATCGCGAGCGCGAACCGCAAGTCGCATCGTTGTAAGTGAGTCTCCACCGAGACGGATAAAATTGTCCTCTAGCCCAATAGCTTCAACGGCCAGACCTAGTACTTCTGCCCAGAGACGCTGCATCTTCTTCTCCATCTCTGAAGACGGTGCGCTCTTTTCGTTATCCGTGAGTGAATAGTGTGCAATCTCGTCATCGGTCAGGCTCTGGGCAAAGTTACGAAGGTGTTGCCGATCGGGCTTGCCAGAAATGTCCAATGGCATGTGATTGAGTAGAATGAACATTGTCGGAATTGTGTAAGCTGCGAGCCTCTCTGCCATTTTGCTAGCCACATTCAATAGGCTTGAATGGAGCTCTGGAGACAATCGTATCAAGGCCGGATTCTCGAATTTCTCTTGACGACCAATGGACAAGAACGCTGCTAGAACTTTTGCGTCATGTTGCTGTGGTAAGGACACTTGGTCTATGGCTACTTGAGTGAGAGAGGGAATATGGGACGATAGATGGTGTTCACTCTCTCCAACATCGACTCGTTGCCCTCTAATTTTCAATTGCCAATCTTTCCTGCCTATGACATTCAAGGTACCATCTGCATTCTGGATGGCCAAATCACCTGACTTGCAGAGGCGTTGTATTGAACGGCCAGGTGCGATTTCTTTTAGCCATGCAGGAGGCTCAATGAAGGAGCGAGACATCTGATTTGCATGGTTGAGGTTGTTTTGAGCCAAAACAGTTTCTTCAATCAGCAGCTCGCCAACTGCACCAATTGGCACCAGTCGGTTGTGGTTATCAGCGGCTACAATCCAATGGGCTCCACCAAGAGCTCGATCAAGATGATGGCTATCTTCAAGATGATCGTGAACAGAAGGTGTGGAGCCATATCCCTTAATGAGGCGTGCTTTGCTGACCGGGGTTTCCTGATTTAGCTGTATCATCAGATTCCGGTCTTGACTACTGATCATGTCCATATCCCTTAACAGGGTAGAAGCTGTCATACTCCTCAACTGGCCGACAATGTGCTCAAAGGTAGCCATGATGCGCTGGACAAGCAAATCATCAAGAACACCCGTGTCGAATTGAACGATGAGTTCCAAGCTGTCTTCTTCCAAATAACACTCGGCTGCTAATGGGTATAATGCATTCTCCTTTGGCAGCAGATCATCCCCCTGAAACGATTTCCACATTGTGTCGGATATCACAGGATCTCTCTGATCATGAACGAGAAGCAAGTTCTGGAAATTGACAGTGTTTCGAGGAGCACATTCGATGATATGTTGCATGCCGAAATGCTCAAATGGTCGCATAGTTTCTTCCTGAGTTTGGACCCGCGAAAGAAATTGTTGTAGGGAGAGGTCATAGTCCACTAGAATTCGACATGGCATTGTTGCAAGAGTTGGTCCAGCCATGGTATCCACTGAATCAATGGGGACATTACGGCCTAAAGTTGTGAGGCCAAAAGATATATCATCTGCCCCAGAATATGTAGCTACCACCATCGCCCATGCTGCTCGCACAAAACTGGCGTTCGAAACTTTGATGGCTGATGGTTTAGGCAATCGACAAGTCCTGTGCGTTTTCCTGACTTCACATGGCTGGTACGCCGCACCTGGGATTTTCGGGAAGTCAACAGGTTGAGATCCAGCAAGCTCCGTCTTCCAGAAAGCTCGCGCCTCCTTGTTATTGATATGCGATACATAATCAACGAAATCTGAGAAAGGAGGGATCACCGGAGTGTCAATCACGGCTTTGTCCTCGCAGATATGATTATACCGCATCTCCACCTGATTGAGTATCAAATTCATGGACCAGTCGTCATATATCGCATGATGAACCGTCAGAATAAATAGAACAGACGAACCAGGACGTTTGATCAGAGAGATCTTGATCAATGGCTGAGCATAGGTCATTGTCATGGAGCTCTCCTCGGACAGATACTCTGCGATTGAATGCATCTCGGCCACCCGGATGCCGTCGTTCAAAACAACCTGGAGCGAGCCCGTTGATTCGAGAGCCACGATTCGTGTTCGAAGAATAGCTTGGTCTTTGGTGACACTTTGAACAGCATCGCGGAATCTATCAAGATCGACATTATGTGGAAGTACCCAGATCTTGCGTTGTCTATAAGCACCAACATCTTTCATTGACAATAGCATCACGCTTTCTTGGAAAGGCGTAGCAGGATAAAAGTCCTCGACCTGTGCTTTCGCAATTCCAAAATATCTCTCAAGTTGGCCGTAGACATGCTCGGAAGATGCAGCATCCGCGAATGCCGCCATTTCGATTAACTTTGGGTTCTTAAATATGGTAGCGATAGTGAGTTGGATATCACGTTCCCGAGCCGCAGCCACAAGGCGAATGGCTGAGATTGAGTCTCCTCCCAGGCGGAAGAAGCTATCATTAGCTCCGATATGCTGAGAAGCAATGCCCAGAACTTGCGACCAAATGCTATGAAGCTTCCTTTCCATACGGGTAGATGGTGATTGTTTTTGATCGTCGGAGAGCATGAACTGCGTGAGTTGAGCTTCACCGAAACCAGCGACCAGTGATTGAAGTCTTCGAGTATCGGTTTTTCCAGCGACTGTTAGTGGTATGTTACGCAGAGGCACGTACATGGAGGGAATCATGTAGCTGGGTAAAGTATCCGCCAGCTTGACATCAAGCTCAATGAGCGCTTTGACCATAGACTCCGACATCTCAACGACTTCATTAGGCTGTGTGTCAACCATATTGCGTATTGGATCCATTGTCTCGGCTGCTGGCGTCGAGGTCACAGTTGCGGACATGACCAATCCTTTCGATGCAAAAGTGGCTTTTTGGTTGTCCATGCAAATGTAAGCAGTAAGTACAGAACCATCCCGATTCGTGGGTGTACTGAGAGCAACCGAAACTTGCTGTAGTCCGGGCAAATTGAGCTTGATGAAGTGCTCAATCTCACCAGCCTCGACGCGTTGACCGTGTACCTTGATCTGGCCGTCCCTGCGGCCGACGAAATGTAGTGTGCCATCTGGTCTATAACGAACAAGATCTCCAGTCTGATAAACCTTGAACGACCCCCGAGATGAGACCTTGCATATCCAGTGTGGTGCTTCTACAAAGGAGCGTTGTGTCATCTCATCATCATAAAGATAGCCCTTGGCCAGGGTTGGCCCGCTGATGAGGAGCTCCCCGACTGCTCCGATAGGAACTGGATATTCAAGATGATCAGGATCAGCAACCCATACGGTACTAGCAAAGGCCCGGCCAATGTTTTTAGGATCACTGGCCGAGATGCCATCGGCGCTGAAGTCATGAGCAGTGGTGTTGATTGACGCTTCAGTGGGCCCGTAGAAATTGACTAAACCAACACGACCTTTCCACATGGCTAGCTCGCGTTCAGTAACAGCCTCACCACCGAAAATCAATGTTTGCAACGTCGTGAGCCTCTCAGGGTCCAAGGTCCGGGCTACTGTAGGCGTAAGACTGATGTGCGTGGCTCGTAGTTTGGTGATTGCGCCAGTAAGGTCACCCGTGCGGTCTTCTTCCGAGATTACACAAACAGCTGAACCGCTAAAGAGCGCGGTGAAGATATCCGCAATGCTTGCATCGAAGGTATATGCTGCAAATTGCGCTACACGAGAATTGTGAGTTAGTCCTTTAATCTTTGCTGTGCCTAGCACTGCAATCACAACTCCTCGGTGCGTCTGAATAACACCTTTTGGTGTACCTGTCGAGCCCGAAGTGTAGATGATGAATGCTGCAGAGTCGTAATCAACTTCGCTTTGTTTGAAGGAAGCTTTGGTCTGCGATAGCTTCGTCACAGAATCTTGTGAGACCACTACGCACTTCACGTCAAGTTCCAGGAACTGTTTGACCTGATCAGGAGCAGTGATGATAAAAGATGACCTCGAATCTGAAATCATAGTCCGCAATCGACTTCGCGGATGGGATGAACTTAGTGGCATACAACAACCACCAGCTTTAAGAATGGCCAGCATCGTGATAATCGCCCATGAAGACTTTGGAAAACAAAATGGCACGATGGACCCTGGCTGAACTCCAAGATCGTTGAGATGGGAGCCCAATTGAGTGGAGAGTTGATTCACGTCTGCATATGTGAAAGTCCCATCATGGGAGTCAATTGCAAGGGCATGTGGAGATCTCTGGGCCTGTTCCGTGAACAATTCGTGGATAAGACCGGGGGCATCATCTCCTTTGGATGTGTTCCATTGGCCGATAAGAGCACAGTCACGCTCGCTGAGTTGGAGCAGATCTTCAATCGTTCCAGAAGTATCGGTAATCACTCTCTCGACAAGAGAAGAGAATGTACCAACAATATTCTCTGCATACCAATTCGAAAGGGTTGAAGAGCGGTAGCTGAAGATAGCCTTTGTTTCCTGATTGGAAAGAGCGACGCTCACAGCGACATCGTATTCAGTCGGGTCATGTGCATCAATACTCTCAAACGAGAGGGTAGGATTCTCTAGCTTCTCATTAGAAGCTACAGACTGTATAGAGAGCATGGTATTGAAGAGGGCTTGCTCCGCTGCGCCAACTTCATGCTGGACTTCGGCTAAGGCGCAATGCTGGTGTTCCATGGCAGCTATGTAATCATTCTGCTTTTGTTGTAAAACGTCCTTCAAACTCACATTGCTGGGTAATTTGGTTCGTGCAACGAGCATGTTGATGAATGGACCGATGCAGTCTTCCACGCCAGCAACAGGGATATCACGACCAGAGACGAGGTAACCGTAGCATACATCCTCAGAGGCCGTATAGAGTCTGAGGACCATGCTCCAGATTATATGGAATACTGTAGCGGCTGTTACCGAGAGTGATTCACAGAGGCTCTCGAGTTGGGGGTGCAAACTACCGAGGGAAATCTCGATGGAACGGAGCTCCGACAAATCGCTGGGTGTGTCGTTGTGGACTAGCAAATGACACGGTACTAGCCCGTCCAAGTATGCTTTCCAATACTCGAGCGATGCATGCACAGATTTGGTGCTGAGGTATCGAATATAGTCACTGTACAGTGGTTTTGGTCCTTGTGGGAGTCGGCTATCGTAAGCAAGACTCAGATCGCGTAGCAAGACAGCTAATGACACAGCGTCCATAATAGCATGGCTAGCATCAAGTCGAAGCAATAGCTTCCCAGAAGCTGAAGTGCAAATGATCAATCGATGAGGAGGAGCGAGGCCGCTGACATTAATTGATTCACAGTTTCGTAATGCTCTTTCAGCCTCTTCGTCTGTATCGTAGTGAAGTATCAAGATGTTTCCTTTGGTCTTGGCCAGTACAAGTTGGTCGTATGTACCATTATTGGATATATTATCGGTTAAGATTGTGCGCAGCATTGCATGCCTATCGATCGTGTATCCCCAAGCATCAACTAATCTCTGAATTTCGATCGTTTCCCCATCTCTTGACTTGACATCGAAAGAGAAGGATGTTCTATAGGCGTCCTCGAGTCGAGATTGACTGAGCAAAAGACCCTGTTGTATGGCAGAAGTTGGGTACATTTCTTCGACCTGATCAAAGCTGCTCAATCCTAGCATGGGTAGTAGTTTGTTTTGAACATGATTCAAGCTGTCATAGCTTAGAGAAATGAGTGGGAAATCGCTCAAGGTTTTCTCATGTGGCAGCGCAGGGAGTTCCTGTGCCATACGTCTTAAAGACTGTACAAAGACATCCGCCCAATGGTGTATATCGGTCTGGTGCGCCATGTGGCGATTATACAAGAAGTGGAAGGTTACAATTTCCTGGCTGACTGCAGCGGAAATTTCGAATAAAGCCAGTCGTTTTAGGTCCCCGTCAACATCTGAAGGAAGGAAATCCGGTGTTTCCCGTCTCAATAAGCTGTCGGTTCGTTCTAGCTGTTGGTATTTTCCAACATAATTGAATGTTACTTCGACAAAGGGGCTGCTTCCGAATAACTCTCTTCCATTTGTAGTCAAGTACTTAGACGTGAAAAAGTCAAAGCCGTTACGAGGTAGGCTGCGTCGTATGTCTTTGGTGCGGCGAACTACATCTACCACACTATCACCAGCCACAGGCAATTGAAGCGGCACTAGAGTGGTGAACCAACCAACAGTTTCCGAAGGGTCAATAGAAGTATCCCAAGACTCCCGTCCATGGCCTTCGCTGTAGATCACGGGCAATTGTCGGTTCGGGAATTCGATTGCAAATGAATGAAACAGTGCAGCGAGGAATAATTCCACGGCCTCCGTGCCTAATGCCGCATGACACTGATCCATTAATGCTGCAGAAGTCGACTTGTCTAGTGAGAATTCGATCTTTCTCGTGTCACTGTAGACATTTCGTTTGCCTTTCATTTTCCAGTAATCGTAGTCTGACTGGGAAATGCTGAACGGCAGTGCACGCTGTGGCTGGAGCTGAGAGCTAGCAAACTCCCGTTGAGCCTTTAACCATGACTGGAAGAGAAGCGGTGGAGTAGGGCTGATTTGGTATCCATCTAATAGTTGCTCTAAGTCCTGGAGGATGACTCTCCATGAGACTAAATCGATGACGAGATGATGTGCAACAATGTACAGAAGTTGGCTGTCTGCAGTGTTGAGTATGTCGATGGACAGCATGGGGCCTTCAATTCCGACGCTATTTTGTGATGCTTCCAAGATAGTTACAGCCTCCTCTTCGATGGTAATGTGATGAGCCTTGAGATGGTAGCCACCAGTCGTCCCACGTTGGATCGATTGCCGCCAAGTACCGTCAGCCGCCCTTGAGAAGCGTGCCCGAAGCATAGAGTGGCGGTCAACAATAGCTTCTGCCGCGGATTTGATCTGCTGGAGAGAGAACTTCCTGGAAGTACGTAATAAGAAGCTTTGGTTGAACCGTTTCATAGACATGCCGCCCATATCGACAAACATGCGTTGTATTGGGCTTAATTCAAATGCTTCTGTAGACTCCTCCGATTGCTGGAAGTTGGTGGCACTAGATATTGATGCGTTTTGCATCACCTGTAAAATATCCTTACTCTGCAGAAGGTCTTTCATCTTTAATGAAACTCCTTTGGCACGAGCTCGGGCAACTACTTGCATCGCAGTGATGGAGTCTCCGCCAAGTCTGATAAAGGACTTGGTAAGAGCCAAGTGATTTGGCCGGGCGTTCAAGACATGGGTAATAATGCCCTGGATTTCGGATTCGAGCGGTGTCAAGTATTGCGAGGCATTGCCGTCCTCACTGGGCCCGTCGTCGATTCTAGCCTTCCCTAAGGATTCATGGCTCAGGTTTTCGACCCATGCGGTAACTTTTGCACGATCGACCTTTCCAGAGCTATTTAATGGAACCGCTTCGACGACAAACCAGGATGATGGCAACATGTACGAAGGCACACGCTTCTCTAGATATGCCGAAACCTCTTCGACCAGAATGTTGACTTTCGGATGTTTTGTTTGATCCACAATCGCCAGTGATTTTGCGTCTGAACTAAATGACCTCATATCGGCTAGAGTGATGATAGCGACCAATGTCTTCTGGTGCGGTCCCGTCTTTGGCAAAACAATCACAGCGTCGGAAACGCTTCCGCATGATTGCAGATGATGTTCGATTTCCGATATTTCAAGACGCTGACCTCGAACTTTGACCTGATTATCCTTCCGTCCAAGGTAAGTCATGGACCCATCAGAGTTATATTTCACCAGATCTCCAGTCTTGTATACGCGTTTGCCCGATGGTAGAAAAGCCGGCCCATCGATGAAAGATTCTTTAGTTTTCTGAGGATTATTGAGATAGCCACGTGCTATTATGGGACCTTCCATGAGCAACTCCCCAATAGCTCCCATAGGAACAAGCTTGTTGTGGTTATCCTTGTCAGCAATCCAAGAGCGGCCTCCCACTGCGTGACCAATATTAATAGCCTCTTCGACACAAGGATTGATGGACGCAATTACAGCCGTCTCGCTTGGTCCGTAAGCATTGACAAGACGGACATGGGGAGACCAGGTTGTAATGTGTTTTGCCGACATAGCTTCACCACCAAGAACCAATGTCTTCAGTCGTGGGACGCTTGCGGGCTCAATCATATTCGCAACTGAGGGAGTCAATAGGGTCCAGTTAACTCTCAGCTGATTGATTACGCTCGATACATAGGTACGCTCGTCGTCAGAGGGTATGCAAACACATCCTCCTTGCATCAACGTTGAGAATATTTCGAGGATACTGGCATCAAAAACATAGGATGCGAATTGTAGCACCCGGGTATTCTTGTCGATACCAAGCACTTTACTGTGATAGTGCGAGTTGGTACAATATGCTTCATGGCTGATGAGTGTACCTTTTGGCCTTCCAGTGGATCCGGACGTGAAAATCACATACGCAAGATTGCGCGGGGAGGAATCGTAATGAACTCTAGCGTCAGTGGCTGGAAGATTGTGGAGCATAGACTCCTCGACAACAATCACGGTGCCGTCAAAACTAGAGAACAAGTGGAGCTGCCGGGGAGAGCAGAGAATAAGCTTCGCCTCTACGTCTTCGATAATTTGCTGGTGCCGAAGTTTGGGATGGGACGGATCGAGTGGTACAAAAGCAGCACCTGCCTTCAACACAGCTAGGAAGGCAACCACCGCCCAAGGTGACTTCTCGAAACAGACTGGTACAATCGTCTCATTTGCGACTCCCTTTGAGACCAGCTCATGTGAGAGCCTTGTTGTTAGTTCGTCCAACTTCTCATACGACATTGACCCATTACTCCCAGCAAGCGCTTCAGCATAGGGACTCGACTGCACTCTTGCTTCAATGAGACGATGAATACACGTTGAAACCGGCTCCGGTTCAATTGCATTCCAGGACTCCACTTGATAGCGGTCATTTTCGCTGAAGAGGTTCAGATCCGCAATTGTTGCCTTGGGTGTAGTCGCCTCCATAAGAGCACGAAGCGCGGCCGCAAAAGTTGCCGCAGTATTGGTTGCTTGCCAGTCCGAAATCGCGGAGGACCAGTACGAGAGAAGAAGCTCTGGATTATCTTCGTCTGCGATAAGACTAATTGAGAGGTCATACTCCGTTGGTTGGTATGAGGTTTGCAAATCAAAGAAGAGATATGGCTTTTCATATTGCGTGTCCTGCTCCTGGAACTTGTTGAGAGACGATGCAGGCCGCAGTGTAGACATTGCAGTGTTGAATAGCGATGTGCCGGATATGCCAAGCGCGTGTTGTATTTGACTGATCGAGACGTGTTGATGCTCGAGGGCTTCAGCGTACTGGTCCTGTGTCCGATGCAAAAGCTCTTTAATGTTAGAACCTTCAGAAAAGTCGATGTTGCAAACAAGATTGTTGATTAATGGGCCAACCATTCTCTCCACGTCTGGTATGTCAATGTTGCGTCCAGACACAAGATATCCAAAGCAGACATGATCGAGTCCAGTGTACGAGCGCAGTACCAAGCCCCATGCAGCCTGCACAAGGGTGGGAAGTGTGATACCGGTTGTGAAAAGGAAGTTGCGGAGACCAGTTCGAACTGCGCTGAGATCAACAGGTACAGTCCTCAAATCTCTGGGCCCATTCTGGATAGTTGGAAAGTGGCATGGCACGATGCCCGAGAGACGGTTTCCCCAGTATTCAATGGAAGGATCTAGAGAAAGGCCCTTAAGATACCTGACGTACTCAGTGAATTGCGGTGGCGAGTCCTGAAACTTGGCCTCATATGCAAGCCGCAGATTGTCGAGAATGATGCTCAGAGAAAGAGCGTCCACTGCGGCGTGAGTCAACTCCATCTTGCAGAATACCTTCCCAGATTTTGTAGTGCAGACTGTGAAGCTATGGATAGGCTCTGCTGCGGAGCGATCAACACGTCTCGGTTCATTGAGCGTAGATACGCCGTCCTCGCCGTTGCAGTACACCTGATCCGCAATGCCAACAAAATCGGTGAGCACGATCTGATCGTATAGGCCTTCTTCTGCAACACTATCTACAAACACGGTGCGAAGCATTGGTTGATGAGCAATGACAGCCTGCCAAGCCCGAAGAAGGCGATCAGCATCGACCGGATAAGCCTGGGGCGCAGAGGACGTGACTTCGAAGATCAAATCTACCTTGTACAGACTTCCATCCATACTTTCTCCCAGTAGAAGCGCTTCCTGCATGGGCACACAAGGGTATACTGCTTCAACTCTGGACCAATCAGAGAGACCAAGCTGCTTCAAGCGATCATTCTTTAGCTTTTCGAGACCACTGTAGTTAAGTGGTAGTAGCGGGAAATCGCTCAAGGTCCGCTCTTTCTCAAGTTCTTGGAGGTGTGTTGCGGCGGCGGACAGTGAGCGAGCAAAGGATTCTGCCCATTGTTGGATACGACGAATGTGCTTCATGCGACGATTGAACATGATCCTAAACTCGAATTTTCCATCAACCACGACAGCCTGTATTTCAATAAGAGACATCCGTGGTACGTCTCTCCCGACAGTAGGCTCAATGATATCTGCATCAACTTCATGAAACTTCAGCAAAGCATCATCTCGTTCCAGTTGCTGATAGCGTCCAACATAATTGAATAGGATTTCCATTTGATCGTGATCTTTGAACATTTCTCTGCCTTCCTCGGTGAGATACCGCGACGTGAAATACGACGAGCCTTTATATGGCAGCTTGCGTGATACATCCTTAACACTTCGCACAGTATCAACAAGGTCGGAGGAATTTGTGGCGACATTGACGAAGACCGGAGCCATGCTAGTGAACCACCCAACGGTACCAGATAGGTCAATGTTGGGGTCCCATGCCTCTCTACCAATTGACTCCTTCCAGACAGTGGGTACTTGTCGGTCACTGAACGTCTGCCTGAAGGAGTGAAGCGCACATGCAATCAGGATGTCCACTGGTTCGGTGGAAAAGGCATCATTCGCTTTCGTAAGGATTGCAGTGGTTGCAGATTGGTCGATCGAGAAAGAAAAACATGCCACATCTGCATATAGGTTGTTCTCGCCTCCCATGCCCCAGTAATCGAAATCAGCCTGGGCAATCTTGAACGGAAGAGCCTCATCTGGGTTGAGCTGTTCGCGAGCGTAGTTCTCTTGGAGATGTATCCACTCCTGGAACAAGAAAGGCTTCTCGTTTGATAAGCTTCCAGTGGCAAGGTAGTCTTGGAGTTCCTGGAAGAGTATTCGCCATGAGACAAGATCGACGACGAGATGGTGAATGGCCATAATGAGCATTTGCGAGTTGTCCGGTAGAGTTAAGAACTCGACCCTCATCAAAGGGCCATGCTGAGCGTCTAGACCAGTCTGACAGCCTAGAAAAGCCTGGGAAAGATCGTTCAGAGTTGCCAATTGCTTGGCATGAAAACAAAATGACGATGCGGTATCAGAGGTTATGAGCTGGCCCCATTGACCATTCTCCTGCTGAATATATCTCGCGCGCAACATTGAATGCCGAGCAACCAGGTTAGAAACTGCAATTTCGACTTGGGACGCTTGAAACGGTCTTGTGAATTCCAAACAGAAGCTCTGGTTAAACTGATTCGGCTTCTGGTTGGAGAGCTTAAAATACATTTCTTGGACTGGCGAGAGAGCGAAGACCTTGTTCAACCTCTCTTGACTGTCCGCATGCGACTTGGTCCCGGAAAGAAAGATTGTTTCGGCTAGTTCGGAGAGTCTAGTGATGCTCTTGGATTGGAGGATATGTTTGACGAGCAACTTGATACCCAGTTTACGACAACGGGCGACCAGCTGCATGGCAGTAATCGAGTCACCGCCGAGATTGAGGAATGATTGATTCATCGCTATGTCGGCTTCAGCTCGATTGAGCACATGTGCAATAGCAGCGCGAACGCTGGCAGCCATGCTCGTAAGAGGAGAGCTAGATTCCTGAGATGTTCCGATGCGCATTAGCGCTTGTATTGTGTGAGAATCCAGTGAACGAGACCATGTTGTGAGCTTGAATCGATCTACTTTGTCCGAAGTATTACGGGGAATGGATCTAGCCACTGCCCATATCGATGGGATCATGTATCGGGGGACATTATCTTCCAAATGCTCTCGCAATTTCACAAGGATCGAATCCACTTCATTTCTTCGCTCGTTGGAAACCAAGATTGGTGTTTCATTGGGGCTGGCATTAGCGTCCGCAGATGCGCAAAGCACAAGAACTGCCATGATGCGCTTAACGCCCTCGTTATCCGTGTGTAAGATTCCGACTGCATTCTGAACATCTTCAAGAGACATCAAGTGATGCTCCACCTCGCCAAACTCAAGTCGTTGGCCATGGAGTTTTGCTTGGCTGTCAATTCGGCCCAGCACTTCGATAGATCCGTCATCAGTGTATCTCGCCAGATCGCCTGTGCGGTACAATCTACGTAGTTGCTTAGATGGTCGTCTTTCGCTTTGAGCGAATCCAGGATTGACTACGAAGCTCGAAGTGGTTTTCTCGGTATCATTCAAGTACCCCCTAGCAAGCAATGGACCCTCAAGTAGCAGCTCTCCCACGCAACCAACAGGTGCAAGGCGGTTAAAATTATTTGGCTCAACGATCCAGAGATGAGAACTTAGTCCGCGACCAACATTTGATGCGCGACCTTTCCTACCAAGTTCGGGGTTGATGGCGCAGTACATTGTAGATTCGGCCGGCCCATAGGCGTTGAACAGGTTAGTGACATGGCTTCTCCATTGATTCACGACCCTCTGTGTGACAGGTTCGCCAGCCAGAATCAGTGTATCCAGAGAAGGTACACTGTTTGTGTCAAGTACACCAGCCACTGTGGGTGTAATGCACATCCAATTTGCATTCGTAGCATTAATTGCCCCTTCAAGATCATTAAGACGCTGTACCTCCGAAGGTATGCATACACAACCGCCGCGCGTAAGCGTCGTGAATACGTCCTGGACAGAGAGATCGAATGTATAGGAGACGAAGTTCATTACCCGTGTGTTCTTGCCGACTTTGAACATGTCGCCGTGCGCCTGCATGCTGGTGCAGACTGAGGCATGTTCTATGACTACACCTTTTGGCTCGCCTGTGCTGCCAGATGTGTAAATAACCACCGCCGCATCATTTGGCTGTGTTGTGCGATGAAGACCTGCTCCAGGCTTCAGCGAGTTCATGAGTTGGTTGAGCAATGCGTTGTCAAGCGACAAGACATGTTCAGCTGAGTTCTTGAGCAAGTAGAATGAGCTCGGTGTGGTCACTATGACCTTTGCCTTGATATCAGCCAAAATCCTTCTTCGTCTCGCCTCGGGATGGTTAATGTCTAGCGAAACCATTACGCCGCCTGCCATGAGAACTGCTAGTTGAGTAACAACTGCTAGGCGGGACTTTTCGGAGAAGAATAACGGGACAAACACACCGGCCGTGACACCAAGATCCTGAAGATGAAGGGCAAGCGCATTCGCTAGTCGATCAAGTTCGCCATATGTCAGATTGCCATCCCAGGAGCAGACAGCCTGCGCTTCAAATTGGTGCTTTGCCATTTCTTCAAAGAGGTCGTGAATGCAGGTCATCTTCTTCGGTAATTCTTGACCGTTCCATTCATTCACAAGCTGGTGATCAAAGGGGCTGAAAATCTCAACCTCTACCATTGTTGTCTTTTCATCCTCTTGCATGAGCTGCAGCAAGACATGCTTAAACTGGCGAAGAATGCGCTCCGCTTTTGCGGGCGAAAGGAAATTTTCATCAAAATTGAACGATACCTCTATTCTACTCTTACCCAAAGTGCATTCCATGAGGATGGGAAACGTATGGCTGAAGAGATGCGACACCGAGAGACTCCTCCCAGACGCTTGGGCACGTTTACCAGACTGGAACTGTTTCCAAGTCATCCTGCTTCCCTCGTACTCCTCCCTAGCCAATTGGATCAAAAGGAGGTTCTGGAAATCGCATGCGTTCTTTGCGTCTTGACCGTATTTTTTTATGTTTTGCAATCCTACATGCTCGTACGGGATCATTGTCGTCGTCTCGTGCTGAAGTCGGTGTAGATGATGGGCCACAGTGTCGGTTCCAATTATTTTTGAGCGAACAGGGACAGTGGCAATGGATGGACCAAGAAGATCACTCATGCCGGGAAGATCAACATTGCGTCCCGACTGTGTAGAGCCAAACACAATGTCGTCCGTATCAGAGTAGCGTGCAACAACCAAACCCCAAGCTGCCTTTATGATGGTAGAAGTAGTGATATCGGTTTTGGCACTCCGTTGGAATACGATTTGACTAACCAAGGTATGGTCGATACGTTCTTGTTCGCCTCCTGATGTGCGTGTTGGGAACTGCACCGGGTTCACATCTTCCAAGTAAGATGTCCAGAACTCCTTGGCTTCTTGGGTATTCGACTCGGCGACGTACTTTACAAAATGGTTGTATGGTATGTGTGCCGGCGGTGTGCGGAGGGTCCGATCATATAGCTGGTCCACTGTTTTCAGAATCAGTGACAGGCTCCATCCATCGTAAACAGCATGATGGACCATCCAGATAAAGTATCGTTCATTATCAGAACCTTCCGCAACTGCGTATCGCGAGAGCGGGGCGCCGTACTCGGTTGGACGGGTCTGATCATATTCCAGGTAGTTTTGCAGGTTACGACCTGTGCACCAATTAATGGCTGGTTGACGGATGACTGCTTGATAATTTCCAACTCCATCAATGTACACGATGCGAGTACGTAAGATGGGGGTTGCAGAGACCACAGCCTCCCACGCAGTTTTGTATTGCTCCAGATTCAAGTCGGCGGGAAGTCGTGAGACATTTTGTAAAAGATAGGAGCCAGGCTGCCTGATTGACAGTGCCATGAGCCCTTCTTGAAGCGCTGTGGCTGGATACACATCCTCGATGAGCGCCATATCTAGTTTGCATTGACCTGCTGCAGCGCTGATGGCATCTTGTACACTGAGCCCGTCTGGTAATAACTGGAATGGTTTGATTCCCACCAGCTGTTCGGCTTCAGCTATTGGCAGCACAGTAACGCAGAGGTCCGATAAGATTGGGGCCTTGAAGACATTGGCAACGGTGAGTTGTAAACCCACTTTACGAGCCGAAGCTACCAGTTTCATAGCGGCGACAGAATCACCACCAAGTCGAAAGAAGCTGTCATTGACACCAATTTCCTCCGGTTTCAAGCAAAGAACCTTGGTCCATAAGGTATGCATTTGAACTTCCGAGGGTGTGATTGGGCGTCGCTTTTCGCGGACTGCGAATGAGCACATTTGAACTTCCTCTTCGGACATAGCTTCTACGATTGACTTGAGGCGTCGGCGATCTGTCTTTCCTGATACATTTGTGGGTAGCGCTTGTAGCGGGATATACAGCGATGGAACCATGAATCTCGGCAGGAGTCCGATAAGAACATTAGCCACTTCTAAGAGAAGATGACGATGCCTTTTGGCAAGAGAGGCAATGCTACTATCTCTATTTGAGGATTCAATTGAAGTCGGAAGAGCGATAAATGCGGCCAGAATATCGATTTTAACCAGCTCAACTGCGACCTGCGAATTTGCTGGTAGTTGCTGCTTGATGGTATATTCAATCTCAGATAACTCAACTCTCTGACCATGAATTTTTGTTTGCGTATCTTTCCGCCCAATGTAATCCATGGTTCCATCGGAGTTGTACCGCATCAGATCACCACTCTTATAGAAGCGGCGTGAGGAATGTGGGATTTCAACCCATTCCGGACACGCTACGAATGATGCCGCTGTCCTTTCGGGGTCATTCAAATACTCTCGTCCAAGCATAGGGCCTTCAATTAGAACTTCACCCACACAGCCGACCGGAGCAAGACGGTCAACATTGTCCGGTTCGACCAGCCACAGTAAACTTGCCAGGCCCTTTCCAATATTGGCAGCAGTTCCATCCGTACCCACGGATTCCTTCCACGAACAAATGCTGGACTCAGCGGGGCCATAGAGATTGTGCAAACTGACTTGAGAGCTCCATCTCTCTATTACGCTTTGTGGGATAGCCTCGCCCGCGAGGGCCAATGTCTTCAAAGTTGGCGTTTCGTAAGGATTGATGAGTGCGGCAACAGTAGGCGTCAAGTCTGCCCAGTTAACCTTGTTATCATTAATAAAACCAGCCAGCCTATTAAAGCGATCATCTTCAGATGGAATGCATAAGCATGCACCTCTAGTAAGAGCTACACATATGTCTAGAATGCCGATATCGAATGTGTATGCCGCAAATTGCAGGATCCGCGTCGAAGAGTCCACTCCAAGTGCGGAGCCATGTGCCTCGACGCTGGTGCAGATAGCATTATGCTCTATGGAAATTCCCTTTGGAGTTCCAGTACTTCCGGAAGTAAAGAGAACGAAAGCTAAATCATTGGGTGACGCAAAAGAATAGCCATCTCCTGGGTTCTTTTGCGGCAAGGAGTTTATGAAGTCTTGATCGAGGGCCAAAATTCTAGATTCTACTCCCCGGAATCGGTCCTCGAGATGATGCGAAGTGATGACAATAAGTGATTTGGTATTCGCGAGAATTTGTTGGTGTCTGACTTCTGGATGTGAAGGGTCTAGTGGTACACATGCGCCGCCTAGTATGGCGTTAGTGAAGTGTTGCACTTGATGCCTAGTGCAACACAAGTCCAAAACACACAACATAGTGGTACAAAAAGTGATGCTTGACCCATTGTGAGAAAAGAGGGGAGAGCAAGAGGGAGGACCTCATGCCAAGCCCAACCGGCACTAGACCTAGCTGTATTATGTGCACTTGGAAAGCAACAGAAAACTCTAACAAATTCAAACAAAAATACTGACCAGCTTTAAGGACTGCTATTATTGCAATAACAGCCAAAGCAGACTTTGGCAAACAAAGAGCAACCATTATTTCTGGACCGACGCCAAGAGATCTCAAATGCGTAGCCAGACGATTGCTTGCATCACCCAGCTGCCTGTATGTATATTCACCGTCCCATGACGACAGCGCTGGATGGTCTGGGCTGAGAATTGCTTGATGATGAAACAAATCATGCACACAGCTCAGAACCGAGGCGAGGGAGATGCTATTCCACGACATTATTTCAGCTACATCTTGCGGGGAGCATAGCTTCACCTCAGACACAACAGCTTCTGGCGAAGCAACGCTGAGCTGCTGTAGCACATGTTGGAACTGTTGCAAGATTCGCCGCATCTGAATGGAATCAATCAAGTTCTTGTCGAAACTAGCGAGAACTTCGATTCCATCCTTTGAGAGTTTGCATTCAACGACTAATGCGTTGGTGAAAAAGTTACTTGATCGAATTTCCACTGTCTGGAATATAGCTGACTGGTTATCTCCCACAATCTCTGATCCGGCAGGCTGTATAACTAATAAATTTTCAAAATCGCAGGCAATTTGCGGACCGGGGCCCAGGCGGCGGATATTCTGTAGCCCAGTATGCTCATACGGTATCATGGCGGTGGCTTGCGCTTGAACTGCTTCCAGAAGATCAGTAACGCGTTTTTGGCCTGCAATCCGGATCCTAATTGGCACGGTAGTAATAGTTGGACCTGTCATCGAGTATAATCCGGGAACATTTTCTGAGCTGTTCCGGCCAGCAAGAGTAGCACCGAACAACGCTTCGCTTGATTCAGTGTATCGTGCGATCACCATTGCCCATGCGGCGCGAATGATGGTGGAAAGAGTAACATTTGAACTTGGCCTTGGAATTGCAGGTACATGAAGAGTTTCCGTCCCATCGATCCTAGGTGAGCGAGCGCCTGAAACGGGAACACGAGGAAAGGAAGGAGGCTCGCAGTCGGCAAGTTCAGTACGCCAATAGTTGTCGGAGGCTTCTGTGTCTTGGTCCTGGATAAAGCTGATGAATGACCTGAAAGCTCGTATGGGTCTTTCAATTTCGATTCCAAGGTAGGCTTGCTGCACCGCACTCAGCATCATTGGAAGCGTCCAGCCATCATACATGGAGTGGTGTGTAGTCCACACAAAGTATAGCGACGAAGATGCCTCTTTAACAATAGCATATCGAGCCAAACGGGTACCATAGTCTATGAAAAGCGCTTCGTCGGCAGCAATGTACGCTTCGAGGTCGTCACCGGTCGACCAATGAATACACTCGTCTTTTACTAGCACTTGGACCGAACCATACGCCGTAGTATTTGCGATTCGCGTCCGTAGGATATCGAAATTTGATATCGCAGACTGCCATGCGGCTTGGAACTTGGGCATATCCAAATCGGGAGGAAGATGGAAAATGTGTCGAGCAATGAACGCGCTCGGTTGTCGAGTGGAGAGGAGCATATGGCCTTCTTGCAGAGGCGTGCATGGATACAGGTCCTCGATGAGATCCGGCTCAAGACTGCACTGATTTGTGATTTCCTCTAGTACTTGTGCGATGTCTGCAACATCGCATAGAAGGCTGAATGGTTGTATCCGTGAGATAGTATGTTCGGTGTGGGCAGTGACCGGTGTTGCGATAGCAACAAGCTGAGAAAGTCCCTCCAAAGTCGAAGCGTTGAAAATGTCGGAAACGCTCATAGAATACCCATTCTCCCGTGCAGCTTCTACAAAGCGCATAGCACTTAGAGAATCTCCACCTAATGCGAAGAAGTTATCTTCGGGCCTGATTCTCGCTGGGTCAATGGCTAGTTCTTGATGACACAGCATACGCAGCATATCCACAATGTCGCCAGAATCTGAAGGCGTTGGTAAGTATTCCGAGGACGTACTGGAGGCTGGCACGTATTCCTCCAGCACAGTGGCGAAGAGATCTTGGAGTTTATTGTAGTTCACCTTTCCGGAAGGCAGTTTTGGAATGTGCGACAATGGAACGTAAATAGAAGGCACCATAGTTGGAAAGAGGCAGGTACCAAGTGCCATTTTGGCACTGTCGATGGTGAACCGAAAGTTTTCCTCCGGAAGCACATATGGAGTAGGGTCGTTGGATATCTTCCCTTCAGATGCCATGCTGAAGAATGCAACCAGATGCTCTCCCCGAGCATCCTGAATGACTGTCACGGCCGCTTCGGCCATATCTACCGAATTGATAATAATCTGGCGCTCAATCTCGTCTTGCACTATCCAGTTGCCGCATTCAGCTCCAGAGTGATGATTGAAAGAAGAAGAGCCATTGCCAGCGTGGCTGAAGCATTGGATGTTTCCAGCTTCCGTCTCATAAGAAAGGTGCTGAGGCTCGTCAAAAGGATGCTCTATAATTTCTTGTAAACATCTTCCAAAGGCGCTGGCAATGCTCCCGGCCTCGACAGCGGAAAATCGCGTTGAGTGGCTCTGTAAGTGAACCAAGATTTCCATCTCAGTCAATGTCACACAGATAACAATACTGAACTTATTTGCATACAAGTTAGCAATGGTAAGTTTCGAGAATTGCACATTATGTGCGAAGATTACCTTTGATAAGTCATCTGCAGTACATTCAGTAAGGCTATTAGACACAACAAGAAGTGTCTCAACACTTGTCGAATTTTGGTGATGTTGACTGGCACTGTCATACTCGGTCTGAAGCGTTTGGATTTGCTCGAGCATGGACTCTGACCGTGCAAGGTCGATGCATTGCTGTTTCGCGGCGCTGGCATCGTCGGATGATAGTAGTGTGAACGAAACAAGCTGGCAAGCCGTAAAACAAGCAAGTACTCTGGCCCAGGAGAACTTGAGAACGCTCGACGGCGGTACTCCATGGGTGTCGGTGAAATCCTCAAGTTCGAGAGCCAGGTCGAGTTTGTATGCGAAATTTTGTAGGGAACAGCTGGTATTATGTCCATTTGCATATCTGTCATTGGTTAGTTGTATAGGAAGGGAATGATACTCCCCATTTGGCTGTTTGTCAATTATTGCAGGAGGCTGCATATTTTGGAGGCACAGGATGGGGTGTGAGGGACCGAATGGAAAACAGCAAGTGCTATTATTGGACAAATCTAGTATATAACTGCTCTGCACGAAGTATTTGCAGAGATGGTAACCATATGGATGGTAACTAAAGGAAGAGAAACCATAGCAGCCAGCAGGCCAGAGTCGGCCCGCTTCTGGGTCCCGATGCTGTACTTTGGCAAACAGACACCCTGGACGGAACTGCTGGTAAGGATTTGTAGCGATAGTAACCGGGTCTAATGGCATCAGCCAACGGCGACGGCTGTGTTGGCCCATGGCCATGATGGCGGAGCGCCGCTGCAGAGAGAGAGAGGGATGTTGATGGAAGATGGTGGGTGGGGGCAGGAACAAAGGAATGGCACTATTTGGAGGGCCCCTGGTAAGCAGCTCTACTTACCCCCCGGACGGCACTCTAAAATCGAAAATCCCAAAAATACACTGGCCCATCTTCCCGCTGAGTGGATGTTCGACTGGTGCGGAGGGACTGAAGAGGCAGGAGGATGGCAAAGATGTGGACTCGGGTAGCCGTCGTAGTCGCAATGGCTGCCATTTTGTCACTACCCTGTGGTACAGTAGTATATCTATGCCAGAAGAAGCAGCCCGCAGCAAATAGCGTATTCCAGAAGCCCCCGAAGGATTCATCGTCACCTCATCATGGGCCGCCTGTCGCAAAAATACCGGATGAAGTATGTTGAACCGCACCAGGCCACGAGAAGCCCCTGTTGCAGGCCACAGCAGGTACCCGGTCAGCGGGAAACGCCTTCTTGGACTGCAATGCATATAAGAAATAAGCCTTGACAAGCACATTGATCTTACCAGTGGTAGACCTCGGCCTACATCAAACTCTAAGCAATGCAAAGCAAAATCTTGTGTATGGTAAACCTGATGCTTGTACCAACCTAAGAGTCAGGACATGTCTGGTCCGCTCTTGTGACCTGCCGCATTCATTGTAGCAGTGAAGGAACAGGATGAGAGAATATTAAAATCCTTCCGTCCATTTTTTTTGTCCTTGAGTAAAATATTCACATCGACCTTCCCAAAGGGGAATAGTTAACGACAACAACACCTAAAGATTCTCGATGACCAGGGCCGTCGCACCTCCACCGCCGTTGCACACACCAATTGCGCCTGTCCGCAGCCTACCACCGCTTGTACCGCTCCCTAGGCCTTTGACTTGCTGTTGCATCACTCCAAGCATTGTTGCCACGACCCGGCATCCGCTGGCTCCGAGTGGGTGTCCTAACGCCACTGACCCGCCGTGTATGTTCACCCGCTCAGCATCAATGTTGAGAAGCCGGATATTGGCTAGTGTCGCAACTGCAAATGCCTCGTTGATTTCAAAGACGTCTACGTCCTCGATCCGCAGCGAGGCTCGCTTGAGCGCTTTGGGGATTGCGAGTGACGGCGCTGTGGTGAACGACCCAGGGTGCGTCTCTGCATCCGCCCAGCCTAACAAACGTGCCAAAGGCTTGAGTTGCAGGGCCTTGAGCTTAGCCTCTGACACCAGAACGACTGCACTTGCTCCGTCGGCAAGTGACGGCGAATTCGCAGCTGTAATGGTTCCTCCAGCTGCCCCGGAAGCAAAGACGGGTGGGAGTGTTTTGAGCTTCTCCTCATCGAACTTGATCCCGTCAATAACACAATCCATGACCAGATGGTGACAGCCTTACTTTGGAAATGCACTCGTCTTCCTTCATGAGGAACGGCTTTGTCCCCGGAGCAGAAACCTTGATAGCCGTGATCTCTCCTTTGAACCACCCAGCCTCGGTTGCTGACTTCGCTTTGCGATAGCTTTCCTTTGTGAAAGCATCCTGCTGATCTCGAGAAATATTGTGACTCCTGGCACAAATTTCTCCCTTGGCTCCCATGTGCTCTTTGACGCCAAAGGCATCTCTCAGCCCGTCCTGGAGAAGACCATTTGTTACTGACTGCGACCCTTCCTCTCCACTGTCTGATTTGGCCGCCGATACGTAGTTTGGAGCATTAGACATCGACTCGGTTCCCCCAGCAATGACTACGTCGGCATGTCCTAATTGAATTGTTTGTGCAGCTAAAGTGATTGCCTTCAATGATGACGCGCAGACTTTGTTTACAGTGGTCGATACGGTCGAGACTGGCAAGCCGGCGCCCAAGGCACACTGACGAGCGACATTCTGTCCAAGTCTAAACAAATACTGGTCAGATGTCTGATTGATTGCGCGAAGGTAATAGTGGAATCCTCGGCGTACCCAGAAGATAGAACATTTCCTATGAAGACTTCTTCAACATCCTCGGCCTTCAAGTTTGGCGTTCTGTTGATGGCCGCTGCTTCATCTTTAGCCCCTCTACTTGTATCGAAATATTCAATGAATGCATACCCTTGATAACATGAGTACCGAGCTCTACTGCGCTCAACGAGGATAGAGAGCTATTCAAAGTCAGCTTAAGGGTTATGTGCATCACAAGAGATGACCAACCCATTAAATGCCCCAATGGGTGTGCGAACACTTGCAACAATGTAAACTGAGGGAGCAGTTGACATCTCAAGAATCTCGAAGTGGTAATTAGAGAAACATGCGCCAGGCCATGCAAGCATCTATGCGCACGCGCATAAGCCATATCCTACCTAGCTATACGGAGCGGAGCAACCATCTCCTTTTGTTAGAAAAGAGGACCAGCATGTAAAAGGCAGGCGGCCAGGGATGCAAATCCCTCGATGCAATCCTTCAATGCAACGCCTGGGCCGCCAGCCCCACCCGCAGCAATCCTACTTACCGATTTTCCTATCATCCATCTCACCTAGGCAGACCTTCGCCGACCAACACCATCATTGTTGTTGCAATCGTGATGGACTGCCCTTGGTCAGTTGACGATGTCTTCGGGCCATCGGTAGATGGTTGCAGACGTGAATTCGACTTTACGCTGCTCTTCGAGCAATCGATACTTTCCATACCAGTCTCGGCCATCTTTCTGCTGCTGGCAATTTGGCGGATCTGGACACTGTACAAGTGTGACCAACGCATTCATGGACGGATTCTCGTGACCGCCAAAACGGTGAGTTCGTTGCCCATTCCAAGCTCAAATTCTTTTACTGATATTATTTCTTCAGGTCTTTTTCGTTGCCATCATTGCACTAGAGCTAACTCAACTAGTATTGTGGTGTACGTCGCCAGCCCACAAAACCAGAGCTTCCATTCCTTCAGCTGTGCTCTCATTCATCGTTTCTCTTGCAATTCCACCGCTATCATGGCTGGAACACCGAAACTCAATCAGACCGTCACCATTCTTGACTTCCTATCTACTTTTTTCGAATCTCCTCAACCTTGCCCAGGTGCGCACTTTATGGCTCATCGATATCAAACCCAGCATTCCTGCCGTCTTTTCGGCCTCCTTCGCAGCTAAAGGTGCTCTTCTGCTTCTAGAATCTATCAGTAAAAGTCGTTTCATTATCCAAGAAAACAATGTGAAACCAACTCCCGAGGACAAGAGTGGAGTGGTCTCTCACAGTTTCTATTTCTGGATGAATGAGTTGATACATAGAGGGTTCCGCTCCGCACTTGTACTGAAGGACCTGTATCCCACTTCAGCAGAGGCTGCAACAGATAAGCTCGAGTTGAAGTTGAACCAAGCATGGAACCAGAGTCAGTGCAGAATATCTGTATTAACTATAACCCATACTTAAAAGTATCGCAGCAACATCTTATCAAAAGCATCGTCTGCTCATTGCAACAGTAATGGCCCACAAAAAGCACTTATTTTCCGCAATTCTCCCGCGACTGGCCATGATCGCATTCACAATCTGCCAGCCGCTCTTAGTCCGTCGAATCATTACTTTCCTGAATGATCAGCCAGAATCACCCAATGTTGGGTACGGACTTCTCGGAGCATATGCACTCGTCTATCTTGGAATTGCAGTAAGTTGAACTAATCGCACCGAATTTTTGATAGGCAAATGCTCATACTTGGCAAGACTTCAACAGCTTGGTTCTGGTACCAGCATAATAAAGTGATTGCCGCTATGCGAGCCAGCTTGGTCGCACTCATCTACAGCAAAACCCTGACCCTCGGTTTAGCTTCTATCGACAAAGCCTCATCGGTTACCATCATGACTGCTGATGTTGAGCGAATCATATTCGGCATAAAAAATATCCACGAGATCTGGGCAAACTTCGTGCAGGTTGCGATGGCCGCCTGGCTTCTCGAAATTCAAACCGGTGTTGCCGTGGTCGCACCACTAGTGGTTGCCGCTGCATGTGCCCTTATCACCATGAAGGTGGGAGCGCTCGCAGGGCCACGGCAAGGGGAATGGCTGACTGCTATACAAACTCGTATCGGCGTTACATCCACAACACTTTCAGCCATGCGAGGCGTGAAAATGTCGGGTCTCACGCAGAAGTTGCTAGACATCATCCAGAGTCTGCGCAATTCGGAGTTGACGGCCGCAAGCAAGTTCCGTCGCTGGATCATTGCTGCTGCTGTGCTGGGCTATATCCCACAGTTGATATCACCGGTGCTAACTTTTGCAATCTTTGTTGCGGTCACCAATGCTCAACATCGAGTTCTTGACACAGCAACAATGTTCACCTCTTTGTCTTTTCTGGCACTGATAGCCGCGCCTCTCATCATCTTGTTTCAATCCGTGCCGGGATTCATGTCCATGATTGTATGCTTCAACCGAATCGAGAAATTCATTCAGACTGGGCAACAGCCAAACACCCAAAACACAAAATCTCCAGTCGGCTCAGATACGCTGCTCTCGGAAAAGGTGTCTACTTCTGACGCCATTGATATTGTCGATGCATCTTTTGCTTGGTCTAAGGAGGAGTCCGGCGTCGTTCTCCACCATGTACGCCTCAGTATTCCTCGAGGCAAGCTCACCTTCGTCATTGGACCGGTCGGATGCGGGAAGTCGACGTTGCTGAAAGCGCTTCTTGGGGAAGTGTCGTCAGAGACTGGGAATGTGGATACTATCAATGAAAGCATCGCCTTTTGCGACCAAACGCCATGGATATTCAATGGCACCCTCAAGGAAAATGTATGCATGTTTTCAGACGAAAAAGATCCATATTATAATAGCGTCATCAAGGCCTGCGGACTGGAAGACGACCTCAAGCAGCTGCCACGCGGTGACCAAGCCAACCTGGGAAGCAAGGGTATAACATTGAGTGGTGGTCAAAAGCAGCGTCTTGTGAGTAAGAAGTGAAGAACGACGGCACGGGGTTCACTGACAATGTACCGCTAGTCACTGGCGCGCCTCCTGTTTGCAAGACGCAGCTTTAATCTTTGCGATGATATTTTAAGCGGTCTCGATTCGTCGACGACGATGCATGTTTTCGCTCATGTTTTCGGACCGCATGGCCTCTTGACAAGAAATAGCGCCACCACAGTTGTTGCCACGCATGCTGGTGAGTCAGTTGTATTCATATGTCTTGATTTGTAGCGGGCCATATACTGACAGGTGTAGTCCATCTGCTTCCCTACGCCGATCACATTATTTGTTTTGGATCTGATGGACACATTACTGAGCAAGGTACATTCCCCGAACTCCAACGCAAAGACGGCTATGTCGCTCGCCTCAACATCGCGGAGTCACAGGGCTTGCCTTCAATAGACGATACTGCAGCTTCCCCTACTTCGCCTGCCCTATCTATCGACAAGGAATCAAGGTCCGAGAAGACTGATGAGTTAATTGAGCATACAAAACCCAAAGGAGCATATCGGTTCTACAGTAAAGCTGTTGGTATCACTCCCAGTATCATGTATCTCTTTTTGGGCATGTCATATGCCTTCCTAACTAATTTTCCGTACATATGGACCAAGTGGTGGGCGGATGAGAACGAACGCAGTCCCGGTTCACGTCAAGCATACTATATGGGCATTTATGCAATGCTGCAAGTTCTTTGCCTCGCCCTTCTTGGATTGACAGGCTGGCATGGTATCATCACCGTTGTTTCCTTCGGCGGACGCGCGCTGCATTGGTCTCTACTCAGCACATCGCTTAACGCCCCATTGTCATTCTTTGAAAAGACTGATACAGGAACGACTTTAAATCGCTTCAGCCAGGACATGCAGCTCATTGATAGCGAACTACCACAATCCCTATTTAATGTTATTACGCTCTCTTTCACACTAATGGGCCAGTTTCTCCTAGTCATTAATGCGAGCTACTGGCTTGCTCTCTCCTTTCCTGCAATCAGTCTTTTCGTATGGACACTGCAGAAAGTGTACCTCCGCACCTCGCGCCGACTCCGTCATCTAGAGCTGGAAACCAAATCTCCACTCTACACACAATTCCTCGAATCAGTTGATGGCCTTGCTACAATCCGCGCCTATGCCTGGCAACCGAATTTCCTGCACCTCTACCACCAACGTCTCGATGACTCACAACGCCCGTTTTATTTGCTCATGTGCTTGCAGAAATGGCTTGCACTTGTGCTCGACACGTTCTCAGCTGGTTTTGTCACACTGGTTGTTGGCTTGATTGTCGGATTAAGAGAAAAGATTAGTCCAGGGTTCGCGGGTGTTGCATTGAGTAACATGTTGAACTTGAGCCAGTTGATGAGCTTGTTTGTCATGACGTGGACACAGTTGGAAACAAGTGTTGCGAGTGTGGAGCGTGTGCGAAGCTTCCAAAGAGATACACCAAGTGAGGTTGAAGGCGACATGCAAGAGCCTCCACCATCATGGCCAAAAAGCGGCCACATCAAGATCGAAAACCTTGAAGCCACATATCGAGACGGTGCCACAAAAGCGCTTCAAAATCTAAGCATGGACATCAAACCTGGCGAGAAGATCGGTGTTTGTGGTAGAACGGGCAGCGGCAAGACTTCACTAATGCTAGCTCTCTTCCGCATGATCACCGTCTCCCAAGGAACCATTCTCATCGACGACATTGACATTTCTCGCATTCCACCAAATCACCTCCGTTCATCACTCACCGCTATCCCTCAAGAACCCTATTTCTTCTCAGGCACAATAAAAGACAACGCAGATCCCTCTTCAACCAAAACCGACGAAGAAATCTGGTCTGCGTTAGACGCCGTCCGCCTCCGCACCGTCATCGAAAGCAAAGGCGGCTTATCCACCGAGATGACCGACGCAACTCTCTCCCATGGAGAAAAACAGCTCTTCTGTCTTGCGCGCGCAATTCTAAAGAAGAGTAACATCGTAGTGCTGGACGAGGCAACGTCAAATATCGATATCGAAACCGATCGTTTGATTCAAGATACTATTCATACGCAGTTTGCTAAGTGTACGGTTATTACTATTGCGCATCGGTTGGAGTCAATATTGGGGTGTGATAGGGTTGCGGTTTTGGAGGGAGGTGTTTTGGTGGAGTTTGAAGGGCCGGATGGGCTTTTGGGAAGGGAGTCAAGGTTTAAGGCGTTTTATGATGCGTATAGTAGGGGATAGTGGCGTGATGAATAACTTGTAATGTATTAGGAAATGAAGAGAATTAGTCTAATTTCAAGAGGCATTGCTTAGATATTGTCCTGTGCATGTTGAGACTAGAAGGTGAGTAGGAGGGAATGTTTCCCGCCTTTGAAAAAGTCTTGGACACTTTATAATATGGAGACGCATTATTTGTACTACTGCTGCCTGAACGAAGTATTAGCATACATCTACCACGCCCTCAAGCCTTTCGAGTCCATCATGACGAATATACATACCAAGCAGCGACTACCCTTAGCCCTACGGTAATATGTTACTTGCAAATGACATGGATTTCGCGTCATTATTACAGAGAGAAAGAACCCCTCTCTTTTACTAATTAGAAGCGGCTGTACAAAATACATGAAAGTATGGAAATAAATAGATTTTAATCATATTTTATTTTAACGAAGAATTCGTTAGTAGGGGAATGGAATTGATCAAGAGCATTTGAATCGATTGATAATCAGAGCCAAATAATCTGATTTACGTATTAATTTACCCTGAAGCCCGATATAAAATAAGTGTATCTAGCTAGCGATTTAGCGCTGATTACGCATTGTCTTGAATGACAAATTCTTGTATAGCAGAGTATGGCTGGCTAGAATCCAATTTCAAAAACAGCTGTATCCACGTAGCAAGCTACACATTGAGGTCGCTAGGAACATGATTCCCGAAGTAACCAAGCATAGCAACAATATTACCCCAGTCAGCATTTTGCGTAATATCATACGCTTTGTGGGATGCAACGGGAACTGGGCTTCCATTCTCCCATTTCAGCCACCCAATGCTATCGTTTTCCCACTTTATAAACGCAACTTGTGAACCACTAGTGCCAATTGCCCAGCAGTCAAAAGGACTGATAAGAGCAGCCTCCATCAGCCACTTCTCCAGCTGATCCATAATCTCCGGAAACCCATCCCCATCCGCTCCCTTTCCCTCGTACACAAGTTTTGGCGTCGAGATGGAAAAGCCGGCTTGCCCAGCTATAAGCGAACTAACGAGGAGGTCCGCTTTTAGTCCTTTGGTGTCCTCTGGTTTGGGGTACGCTTCGGGGGAGATTATGAAGTTGTTGTTTGCTACGCCTGGTATGTAGACTTGGGCTAGAATGTGGTTCCAGAGTCCGTTGACGCGGTATTCTACTTTGAAGAAGTCTGTTCCGTAGTTTGCGTATGGGGAGGCCATGGTAGCGTTTTCGACAGAATGCGTGGATTGGAAGATTGGTTGAGCTGTTTATGCTTAATCATTTGGTCTCTGTGATGAAAGAATGACAGGTACTGCTGGGTAAATGCTTACCGTATAGAGAGAAATGCTAAAGATACACCGGAGAAAAGGGCACTTTCCGGGACAGGCTATCGAAGGAAAGAGTCGTAATATGCTGGAGAGGAAAGGATTAAGGACTAAGGAGCTTAAATAGTTTAATACTGGTAACACACACCAATATTAAGCCACACCATTTTAGTTTGCTAGATGCGTTGCTTTTCATCACGTTGCGTAAATGGTAGTTGCAGAGCGGGGACATCAGCTCGTGGATTCCAGCCACTCTGCTAAAATATCCCTTTTAGTGAGCGTGAAGTTCAGCATGACGCACCTCCGCTATTGGGTCTCGACCAACTTGCCCACCTCAGCCAG
The DNA here is from genome assembly GCA_028476805.1 of Acrocalymma vagum. Lineage (NCBI taxonomy): Eukaryota > Fungi > Ascomycota > Dothideomycetes > Pleosporales > Acrocalymmaceae > Acrocalymma > Acrocalymma vagum. Next base: position 88,149 of record JAQGEP010000061.1, read on the forward strand.
GGTGAGAATTGCGAGCTGCTCTTGTCTCTGCACTCGAGAGCGCATACCGATGCATCGTTGTCAAGTCGTCCAAGATGTCCGCAAATTCTCCTTCTGGACAAGGCAGCGGGATGGAGAACAGGGCGCTGGAGCGCGGATAAAGCCTCAAAAATACTGTCTGTGCAGCTAAAGGGCGTGAGGCTGACTGCGTCATTTGGGGTCAAATTCAGAGAGCGGTGAGATGGCACAGAGCTATGACAAGAAGATTCTCCTCAAGGTTACTGGCTCGCTCGTGGAAAAAGAAAGGTGCAGACACATATATCGTACATAAATCAAGCCATTAACGGGCCGAGCCTTCCAAATGCGACAGTGTTGCAAGCTGAGAAAATAAAACTAGCTTATGCCAATAGCTTGCACTTGATTGACTTCTTGACAAATAATTGAAGGCAGTAGTGACTCTTAGCTGGAGGATAATTCTGTATGCATTGTTCTCCTTCAAATTGATGCATAACCCAGCCAGCCATTGTGAATATGTGTGAGCGTGCATGATGCAGAGTATATTAATCTTAGTTTTCTCAGCTTATTTCATTACGTCGTGGCGCAAGAGAATTTTTCTCAAGACAATCTAAAGATCGCATTTAACTTTGAGTTACTGTTAGATATGGAGGATGTCGTTTTTGGCTACAACGAATTCATTAGTCGCCACCAAGGCGATAAATTGATGAGACGTTGTTTTGTGAGTAAATCTTATAATATCGGTAAGCTCATGAGAACAAATTTCGTGTGCCTAGAAATGTAAACTACGTGGTCTAAACTCAAGGAAAGCCAAATCCTTGAGAAACATCGATCTCCGTTAACCTCCTTTAACGTTATTCAAATCGTTTCATGTTGAGAAAGACATTGTTCACTTCACCAAATGCCATTCACCTGTGGCGCCGCAGCTGACCAGACCTCTCCTCCAGGGGCGACATATTCCTTACCATCCATCTCGATATCAACAATATAGTGGAGACGTATCTAAATATTTTAGATCTTACTCAATATGGCAAGATAATGCAGTAAGATCAAATGATGCACTTACACCTTTTGTATCATCCGGATCATATGCCCCTGGAAGTGCGACGCCAGCAGGCAATTGATCCGTTCCACTTCCAGAGACTTTGAGGTGAGCACATGATCTATATACGTACAAGTCAGTATTGTATCAAATTACGTTTTATTTTTGAGCTATGCGTTACTAACGGATAGAATTGCGCGCCCATTCTTGTATTTGCAGCCTGCAAACCAAGAATCTCATGTCTGAGCACATACTCGCCAGACGCAAGAGTTGGAGGCACAGTAACTGTCCACGTGGCGTTCTGCTTCATGAGTAACATCGAAGCCCAGGCAGGTTCTCTAGTCTTGTTGTATGCCATTTCATCGATCTTGACCCAGACGTTGCCAGTATCGCCTTTGAACGTCTTGCAGTCTCCGTTGCAATTTGCTAGGTAGGTCATGACAGGACCAGGATGGGGGATGTTCCAGGAATCCCATATTAATCGCCTTTGAGGATTAATATATCAGCTCTGAAGATGAATTTCCTTCTCAGACTTAGACGTACATTCTATCACCTGGCTTTACGGGGATGCTCTCAACATGAGAGCCATCATTGCCCGGCGCTCCAGGTCCGCCGTTTGGCCCGATATTTGGGTAATTGTTACACCTGTTGAATCCATTCAACTTTACTGCGTGCGACAAATGGTATAAGAGCGTTGGCTCACGTGATTGCGGATGTCGTAAAGTCGTCGACTGGTCCATTGTCTCGATAAGGTCGGGTGGCTCTGATGGGTTGCGGATCGACAAAGCGATCCACGAAAACCTTCCATCCCGTGTAGTTCACACCATTGACTTCTATCGCTCCCAAAAACCCATGCGCACATGTAATCGTAAAGAGGGTACTCGTAGCGAGGGCCAAAGACACAAGATGAACCATTTTTCAGTCCCAAAACAATGTTGAGAAGATTATGAAAAATTCCTTAACCATACTTTGAGAATTGCGACGTAAGTCAAAGGTTTATGAATGGTTGAGTACAGCTCAGTAGTGATCGTAAAGCTATGTGGTGCATGACTGATGTTGCATTTTGTTATTAACCGCGATATTGCTCGAGATGAAATGCGGCGTAAACTGATCACTGCTATTGAATCACTCACACAATAAATTCTCTAGCCCCTCTACACAACTATTATTCTCGATTAAAAGAGCAGGAGAGACATAGCAATATCGATACAATATAGCCAAGTATTAAGGCTCTTTTATACTCTGCCATAATGATACGAGTAAAGGGAGCGGTGACACAACCAAAAAATTAATGTAACGATGTATACGGCAGCTGGCTGCGAAGGGGTTTTCTTCCGTAAATTGTCTACTATTGACGGAGTTTTAGGTGCGCTCAAGTCTACCTTGACATCGAGCATGTAGCTGGGGTTAGCCACTATGATTGTTTCATTGATGGGTTGATTATATCCTACTGGGTTTCAGCCGTGATCTCCGAAGCTACAGACGTAGTAAGTATGCCCGCTGTAATAATTTAACTGACTTATTAGCCGACCCCTCGCGTAGATAATTGCTATTCCTGGTCATCTAGATACTGTTTCTACTACCGCATATTCAGTGACAAGTGGGATATCCCAGGCTCAATTATCTTGCTGCATGAAATCTGCAACCGACTAATAGATGAATTGTACACTATGAATCTCCGGATGTCGTCTGTTGGAATCTGTCGACAATCCCATTTTGAGGAAGTGCCAATATCTATTCCAGATAAAACTGCAAAATGCAGCTGCTCCGGGCTTAAAGACAACTTTGTATATAAGACCCATTGAATGCATATTGCTAAATCGTCCGTCCTGTTTGAATTGCGTGTTATTATTTCATGGCAAATTTCGTCTAGATCAGCCGTGAGCTCTTAGAGCTATTGTGGAAGCGAACGAGAACTGCCACGGTCGTGGTCCTTATGTATTATGAATACCTTGATAACTACCCAGTAGAACATTTTAAAGGATTTATCTTGGAGTTCAGATTGAATCTCTTTGGCAGTTGAACCGTCCCTAATCTTCAGCTCGCGTTGAATATAGCGGGCTATCTCAGCACTATGGCCTTCTTAGTCTAGACACAGCTCTATACCTTTTCTGACAGACTTATTCGAATAATATCTGCCTGATAATAAGACAAGGAATCAAATGTCGGCTAGTACTGACAGATGGCACATGCTAACAAAGAAACGAGCACCCTTCATGCTTGATCTTCCTCGCATCCGCTCAATGAATCGATGAAGAAGCTCGCAGAATGATTTGGAAACCCAGGATCAATCTCTTTAATGGTTTTTCAAGAGCCGTGGCATTCTATTCCTAGCGGCAACTTTTCGGATGTTTGGTTTAAAACACTCAAGTAATCCAGGTAGAACTTGAACCGCCCAATACTGTTCAGTAAATTGAAGCGAGTGGTTAGTACATTGCGAGAGCTGAGTTGCCTGAGTTTCCGCCTTAGAAATTGAAAAGGAAAAGCAGAAAAGCTATTCTCAGTATGCTTCTGAGAAGATTTCATAGCAAATTTCATCTATGTAGGTTTTCCGTAGCTGGCTTTGCCTTTGATCTAAAATAGTCCATGGTTATCTCTATGTCGATATGACTCGAGCCAGGCGAGAAACTCAGATTCTGATAGTAACCGTTCACAAGTAACGATCAAGGTATCTTTGATATACTGGTATCTTGTATCGAACTGGCTGGCGTGTAGAGAATCCACAGTAGCTATTCATTTTCTCTCGAGGTCAAGTAATTCTCCTCCGTTTTCATTCGGACCAGAGGTATTGATCGACACTAACCCGACTTCTACGGAAGCGAGGTCCTCTTCGAGTTCCCTATTTGCATTGTCTGTTTCTCTCAAGCGGCTTCGATGCTAAGAAAGTAGGATGGTATATCTATTTTGAGTGACGGTCTCCCCAATTCCGGTTCTTACGAGCTTACGTACCGTAACTGCACGAGCCTCATAAAACTTAGATGGTAAATGCACTATTAACAAATTTACGAGATTTTGGGCGAAAATACGGTATATTTACAACTGTAAGCATGGGTTCCCACACTTGTCAATACTTTTAAAAACACGCCATAGATCACCACATCGGTGGCAACCTTAGCCCTCTTCCCTGTCCATCTCATCCCTACCCCTCTTCATTCTCCTTCCTTTCATACCGCCCTTTCCTTTCCCTCTCTGTTCATGGATATCTTTCATCTCCCGAATGGCAACTCGCTGTGCTTCACTTACTCGCTCCAGCAACACCATTGCCTCGTCTTTGGGTATCACTTCTTCTTCAATTTTCTTCCCCAATGCATTCTCTACTCGCAACCAAATCTCAACGTCGTACTGAGTGACAAATGACACCGCCTTGCCAGATTTTCCAGCTCTTGCTGTTCGTCCGACACGGTGGACATATGTTTGTGAATCGGTGGGCAGGTCAAGATTGATAACGAGGTCAACTGAAGGAATATCAAGACCACGAGCTGCAACATCTGTGGCAACGAGAATATCTCTGCTCCTCGACTTGAACTTTGAGAGAGCACCAAGACGAGCGGACTGGCTTAGTTGTCCATGAAGCGGGATGGCGCCAAAACCGAGAGTGCGGAGGAGAATGGCAATACGTTGCGTCTCGTTGACAGTGCGCGTGAAGATAATCGTGGGGTGGCCAATAGCATCGTTCAAAAGGTGAATGAGGTATAAGTCCTTGTGCTTGTGTGGCAGAAAGATGTATCTTTGCAGTAAAGTTGAGACAACCTGATGTGACGAGCTTGATATCGATACTCGCACAGGATTCTGCAATGCTGCGCGCTGTAGACTTTCAACCTTTGAAGACATTGTGGCCGAGAAAAGGTATGTATGTCTTCCCTCTCGTGGAAGCACCTTGAGAATCTTGTCCAGAACTGGGCCGAAATCGAGGTCTAACAATCGGTCTGCTTCGTCGAGCACCAGGTACTTGAGATGTTTCAGTGAGAAGCCCTTGGTATTTTCGAGATGATCCAATAATCGCCCTTTTAGAAGTTAGAACATAGAAATTCTCTAATTTAAGAATTGAATCTCAATGGGTTACATACCGGGAGTGGCGACAACGATGTGCGGCCGCTTCGATAGTGCAATAGCCTGAGGAACCATGTCCATTCCTCCCACCAAAGTCGCACATTTCACATTGATGATACTACCCAGAGCATCCACCTGCTGTGATATCTGGTACGCCAATTCTCTTGTCGGGGCCAGAATCAATCCGAACAAAGCTTGTGGCTTTTCCATAAGCGATTGTAGTATTGGAAGCACGAATGCCGCCGTCTTTCCAGATCCCGTTTCGGCAAGGCCGATGACGTCGCGTCCTTCAAGCGCCAGAGGAATCGATTGTGTTTGAATTGGAGTGGGATTCTTGAATTTTAGGTTTTCGCAGGCATCGCAGAGCTCTTCTCGCACGCCCAGCTCAGCGAATGTCTTCATGGGAACTTCGTCAGCATGGTTTCCATTTGCGGCACCATTTGCCTCGTTATCCGAGTTTGACGAGATCTCGCCATTTTGTCCATCTTCTGAGCCGCTCCTTTCCCCAGGATCTTCAGATTGATCCTCGTCGTCGCTCGGTTCGGGTTCTCGTCGCTGTACGTGTTTCGAACTGGATTTTTTTGCGGGTGGCTGGGCTGCCTTGGTTTTTGACTTTAGAAGAGATGCGCCGGGTTCCGAAGTGCGCACACGCTCGTCGAGCTTCCTCTTTTTCAAAGCAGGCATTTTGATCGGTGAATATGTGGTGTAGGATGTTCTGTTTCGGCTCCAAAGTCGTGATGGATGATGGGGTCAAAAAATTTAGCGCGCCAGACCCGGTCGATAAGATAAGAAATGCCAAGATTTCGAGCTCAAAAAAAATCTGGGCCGTTCGTCTTCGCCGTTTGTACATCACCCAACACTCCACAGCGACCCATTTTGATCAGCCACGATGGCGCGAAGAAGCAGCCAAAGGAAAAAGCAGTCCGCTGCGGACAAGGCCATGTCGAAGAAGCCGACTGATGGCACACCAAAGAGCATGGTTATTCGCATTGGCGCTGGAGAAGTCGGTGGTAGTGTCAGTCAATTGGTGAAGGATGTAAGACATGTCATGGAGCCGGATACAGCGGTGCGATTGAAGGTACGTACAAATCAAAGAATCGAACTTCTCCAAGGCAATTGCCGTACTAAAATGTGTGATCAGGAACGACGCGCAAACAAACTGCGCGACTATACCACCATGTGCGGCCCTCTGGGCGTATCCCACCTCCTCCTCTTCTCCCGCTCCGAGTCTGGAAACACAAATATGCGCCTCGCCCGTACACCACGTGGCCCTACACTACACTTCCGCGTCGAAAAATACTCACTGTGCAAAGATATAATGAAGTCAATGAAGCACCCAAGAGCCGGTGCAAACGACTTCCAGGTTGCGCCGCTGCTCGTCATGAACAACTTCTTAACTTCAGACGCTGAGAGGGAACGCCTCGGCGACAAGGCCCCGCCTAAGCACTTGGAGAAGTTGGTGACAGACATGTTCCAAGGACTGTTCCCGCCAATCCAGCCGCACACCACACCACTACATACAATCAAACGAGTTTTACTGTTGAATCGGGAACCTCCGACCGAAGACGACAACGGCTCATGCACCATCAGCCTGCGCCACTACGCAATCACAACGAAAGTTACCGGCGTACCGAAGGCGCTCCGCAGGCTTTATGCGGCCGAAAAACTGATTGGCAGCCGCGAGAAGAAGAAGCGCGGCCTCCCTAATCTAGGTGGTTTGGAAGACGTCGCGGACTATATGTTAGACCCTTCTGCTGCGGGATATACCTCCGCTTCCGAGACCGAAATGGACACCGACGCCGAAGTTGAAGTTACCGCTCCGGTGAAACAGAAAGTCTTGTCAAGGAGAGAAAAAGAACGATTAAAAGCCGGGGCAGAAAACGGCCAATCATCCACATCGCGCAGTAACCGACCAAAGGTTGAAAAGCGTGCTGTGAAGCTCGTCGAATTGGGGCCAAGGATGAAATTGCGATTGACCAAGGTGGAGGAGGATATCTGCGGCGGTAAGGTCTTGTGGCATGAGTTTGTCACGAAGAGCAAAGCCGAGCTTAAGCAGATGGATGAAGTTTGGGAAAAGCGGAACAAGGAGAAGGAGGAGAGGCGGAGAATACAGAGAGAGAATATTGAGCGGAAGCGCAAGGAGAGAGCCGAGAAGGGCGAGACGGGTGAAGGCGATGAGGAAGATGAGGATATGGAGGACTACGACGAGTATGATTTGGATGACGATGTCTGGCACGATGAAGACGACGATGAGGGGAACAACGAGGAGCATGATGAGGAAATGGAGGACGAGAGCGATGACGGCTGAGCGCCTAGGGACCGAAACGGTACTTGAGAGGAAATGATACCCGATCTGAAGCTTCTTCCCACGTCTGTCCATTATCCTACATTATTCTTAATTTCGTCGCGTCGTGATTGTCTAGCTGTACTGCTGTGAGACACTCAGTAATCTTATCCGCCCAGCGCATTAGGATATAACTCACCACGTCTTCTGCGCGGTATCTCTCATAGCCCACCAAAAATGCAGTTTGCCCGCATGGGCACCGTCAAACCAAGCATATAAATAGTAAACGCCATCCCTCACCAACCCTTTACTTTCCCTTCGGCTTCTTAATCAGCACCTTATCCGCCTCCGTCAATTCCCAACCCACGTCCTCATCCCGCACCAAATCCGCCCAAACCTTATCCGCACTCCTCTCCACAAACAATCGATCCGCACTCATATAGCCTCTACCCAAACACTTCAAAGCATGCAATCTCACCCCTTTCTCCGCAAACTCCATGATATTCCGCTGATACCCATCAACTGCCTTCTTCATCTTCCAAAACGTTACCCAATTATCAGCGACGAGCGCTTTCAGCACCAAATCCACGCGCCGATCCGTGTATTTAAATCGTAGCCGTGTTTCTCGCGCGCCGGCTATATCGCCTTGTCGACACGCCTGGTCGAGAATGAGGAAGCCGACGTATTCCTTAAGATCAGGGCTTGCGAGCGGAGTGCGTGTGTGGATCATGTTGAGGAGCGCGGCGAGCGCGGGGGTATAGGATTGCCAGTCTTTGCACAGGATGGCGACGTGGATGCTAAAGAAGTAGGCGCGTTTGGCGAATGGGTCGCAGCGGGTTGACGCGGTGATTGCTTCGCGGAGTTTGCGTAGGGCGGCGAGGACGGTGGAGAGTTCGTTTATGGAGGTCATGAAGGTGTTTTGGGGGATGCGGGTGTCTATACCGGTTGTTGTAGTGGATGAGTCGTTGGTAGTGCTAGCAGTTTTATCTTTTTCCTTGTCCTTCTCTTTGTCTTTGTCTTTCTCCTTGTCTTTCTCGCTCACGGAAGCAAAGAGCTTGTCCAAATCCTCGCGGTTCAGTGCGCAAAGCTTCATGTAGCGTTCGATGATGCGGTTGAAGTATGTTTCTTGCGTCTTGAAGTCATTGAGCCTGAGTGGAATTAAATTAGAGCAATGGGGTATGTAAAGCAGAATAGTGAGCTTACCTTGTCTCGCCCTTTGAAGGCAGACCATAGCTCTCGAGTGCATCTTCACGTACTGGCTTGAGGCGGTTCCACGCGCCGGAAGCTCCACGACGGCTGTTGGGCCGAAGCGGTTCAGTCGACTTCATTTCCTGAAATTCAGTCCAGTGACGCAGGTTAGTGGAGAGCTTCGATATACCTAGGGAAAACGCGTGGGATATCACCCAACACGCCAATTCAGCAGAGGAAGAAGCTCCTGGCGGGGCATGATGGACGTCAAGGTGAGCTTGCCGTTAGGGAAGGTGGGATGTTGCAGCGGAGATGGCTCGGCGATGGCGGGGCAACATTGAATACTCCGAGTATAAATATACAGCAATCATACAAAAACCCATAAGCTTGTATGTTACCTAGGATAATATCGATAGCCACGTGAAAAATGATCTTGCTAATTTTGCATGTGAAGAATCCCTTTTTGATTCCAATTTCATTGCCATTGCGACACGCTACTCTTCGCAACCGGAACCTAATCGGGAATAGCCTCAACATGTATTTGGATTGGATCATTACTGTGGAATTCCCACGCGTAGATCTTCACTTCTACGCTTCTCGTTTTTCACATGTTTCCCTCGCTGCATATCTACATGAATTCTTAATTCAAAGCTGTTTCCAACACTACAGTCACTCGCCGCCTACCACTCCTCAGCTCTAAACACAGTAGCAACTGCTCTCAACATCTCGTTCCAGCCATGGCCACCACCGCCAAAAAGCCAACATCCAAGCTCCAAAAGGCAGAAGAATCCTTAGAAAACAAACTCACCCTCCTCTGGCACGAGATTGCCCCCTGGCAACAAGATAACCACTACATCCGCAGCGGCTACCGCCCACAATCAAACTCCTATCTAAAATCCGCAAAATCCTTATCCTACATCCACAACGAGACTGTAAACATCTACTCACATCTCATCGGTGCCATCCTAGCCTTAATCTCCGGAATAGCCATCTACCATGTACTAGAGCCACGATACGAGACTGCCACACGAGAAGACGTGCTGGTATTTAGTTGTTTTTTCCTGGGCGCGGTGGCGTGTTTGGGGATGAGCGCGACATTCCATATTCTTACGAATCACTCGCCCGAAGTCAGCATGTTTGGGAACCAGTTGGATTATCTGGGAATTGTGTTTTTGATCTGGGGTAGTTTTATTCCAGTGTTGTACTATGGGTTTCAGAGTGAGCCGCGGTTGATTAAGACGTATTGGGCTATGGTACGTGTGGTCTCCTGGATTGATACACTATATAGATGGCTGACGTTTGATATTTTAGATTACTACGCTGGCGGCAGGGACATCAATCGTTTCGACGCATCCCAGGTTCCGCACCCCAGCTCTACGCCCTTTCCGCGCACTCATGTTCGTGCTCATGGGGTTGTCAGCCGTGTTCCCCGTCTTCCATGGACTCCAACTCTACGGACTGGAGCAGATGCGCAAGACGACGGGGCTGGACTGGGTGGTACTGCAGGGCGCTCTGTATATCAGTGGGGCAGTCATCTATGCAGCTAGAGTGCCTGAGCGATTGAGGCCCGGATCGTTTGATATTTGGGGGTCTTCCCATCAGATATTTCATGTTTTGGTGGTGCTTGCAGCCACGTCGCATCTGGTGGGGTTGGTCAAGGCGTTTGATTATGAGCATAGCCAGAGGGATGGGGCTGTTCGGTTGATGTTTTTGCATAGTATCTGGTCGTGAAGGTTGAGGAGCAATGGAGGGATGTAGTTGATAGAGGGCGACAATAACAGCCCGGTGAGAGAAGATCACGTGCAGCGTCTGCAATTGATTGCTCATGCCGCTTTTGAGAATGGCAGACGCGTATGCGCCTGCCCGGCACTGTGCTCGCCCTGCACAAACTTGGAAAGAGCATCTCCACTCCCACTTCACTTCACCTTCTCTTCACCAATTGTCTTCACATTCACCTTCACCTTCACCTTCATCATCCCTTTTCACTTCACCTCACCTCACCTCACCCCACCACATCGCATCGCATCGCATCGCAGCCATAACGCCGATATTGTCACTTTATTGTTCAGCACGTACAGTATTTACTTTACCCTTCAACTGCAGCATCGTGCGTCGTGCATCGTGCAAGCCAGCCAGCCAGCCCTGCCTGTAACCGAACGCAGCACGGGCCTCGATGACGCTGTGCCCCGGTTGCGGACCAGCCACTTTCCCCATACACGCTCACCGAGCCAATCACAGCCCGAGATCGCCTTCGCCCGCAGCTTTCCGATCCACAAACGCAAGCTCGTCCTCTCTCGTCCTCTTGTTCTGCCGTCACTCTTGAACCTTCTCCGACCTCTCAAACCCTTCAACCTCTCAGCTCTGCTCTTTGCTCACCACCCATCGCTGCCCACCACGCGCATTATCTCGCTCATTTTGCGCACCCTTTCAAGCTCGTCCCTCATCCATTGGACACCACCGCCATTTGTTTGCTCCGCTTGAGCTCCCTCAGCCAATCAATCACGTCATCCAGCTTAGACGACCCTTCTCCAAACTCCCACGCGCACAATGGCTGAAACCCAGATTCAGGAGGGAGACAAAGGTACGCGCTCTTCTTCAGACTTTGTATTTCCCTCATTTGATGCGCCGGGTTGCGCAACCAGAGCTTCCGGCACATATAGACGTCACCGTGTTTGCGCGGACATACGCGCATATCAAGCTCATCACCCTAAGCAAACGCGCATCATCACCAAAATGAACCTGCATCTGCTAACGCGATTGACGTGCTCCAGTGTCCTGGAAGTGGGGTGGAGGTCGCCCTGGCGGCGAAGTTGCCGAGGTCAAAGAACAAGGCGAGATTGCTATTGAGTCCAACAAGGGCAACACCATCAAGAAGAACGCCGATCCTGAGAATCCCGCTGTGCACGTCGAGCGGTCGGGTAATGACGTCGTGAAGCGCGCGTCCGAGCTTGACATTGAGAAGAAGGCCAACGGCACCAACGGTGCCAACGCAGAGCAGGCCAACATCGAGTCCAAGGAGGAGAAGGAGTCTGAACAAGAGAAGGACAAGAAAGAAGAAAAGGAAGAGAGGAAGGAAGAGGAGAAGGCAGAGAAGGCAGAGGAGAAGGAGAAAGAGAAGGAGGGCCAAGCAGAGAAGGATGACGAGAAGCAAGACGAGGAAATGAAAGACGCTCCGGCCAGTGACTCCAAGGAAACAAAGTCTAAGGAACCCGCTGAGGACAAGAAAGAAGACACTGAGCAACCAAATGGAAAGGCCGAGTCAGCTGAAGAGCCAAAGGTTGCTGAAGCAAAAGAGCCAAAAGAGGACGCCAAGGATGAAGAAAAGGTCGAGGAGCCAGAGACTGGCACAAAGCGCAAAGCCGAAGAGCCTCCTTCTGCTGAAACCAACGGCGCCGACGCTGAGAAGGATGAGCCAGCCTCCAAGAAGGCAAAGACTGACAAGGAGGAAGCTCAGCCAAAGGCGAAGAAGCCTGGTCGACCAAAGAACAGCGAGAGGAAGGAAAAGAAAGAGCCTGTTCGTAAGAGGCAACCAAAGAAGCCGGCAACCGCGGACGGCCAGCCCCGACGAAGCTCGCGAAATAAGTAGCCCCAGACTTGAACAATGGCACAAGGCCAAACGGTTGGGGAATCCAGGAGCGTAATGGCTAGCTGAGAAAGTATTGGCTCCAGCGGATGGTGCTTGCTATTCAGTCGTCAGGATTGTGGAACGGTGGTTCTCTCCTGCAATTGTTACGTCATGAACGAGGCACGACTAAAAGGCTGGAGGAACTGGGCAATGGATGGCGCTCAGGATTCGCATTTGCGGGTTATCGTGAGGTCGGCTCTTCTTGCTTTTCTTTCGGATGTAACGATTTGGGGTTTTTTTTTTTTCATTAGCTAGTTATGCACTGCTTATCATTATCGCCCGCATTTCCCGCAACGCTGGAAAGGCTTTGGTAGATACACGTAGGCAAAAATGGGTTATATTGATTGATTGAAATGCTATCTGTGATGCCATTGTCAGCTTTGTGCATTAGCCAACATGAGAGTGTGAGAACAAATCGAATGTCTTTGATCAGGATAGGAATATGTTATCATTCAAGGAGGCGAAAGCACGTGGCCTCTCCGATCCGTCTTGAAACTTGAAATTGAAAGGTATCATCATGGCAAGAAAGAAAGGGTGTGGAAGATGTGGGGTAGTAACTCACCTAATGCGCTGTCTACAAGCCAAGGTAAGCCCATCAAGAAACATTACCGTCTACCGCAAAGGTTCCATCAATAGTGGTATGTGTAGAGCCACGAGTGCAAACCGGCTGTTGATGGGTGTGAAGAGAAAAGAAGGATGCAAGGCAACGACGAAGCGATGAATCTTCAAGCGAGAAGCTTGGCGCGAAGCGCTTTCTCAACCAATGCCTGATCGACGTTTTGACCATCAGCTCACTCACTCCACGGAATCAATTGTTTCTCTTCTTGCCTTTGCATGTCATCATTTCATGTCCCATAAATCTATCGGAGAGTCTATAAATCATCAAGCCATGCCCCACGCCAACAACAAAATACCCATTTCCTACACCTTTGCCTTTATGATCCACCGCCTGCCCAAACACGCCCACCGACTGAATACAAAACTTATCAGGCTCAATCCCAGCACTGCGCAGTAGAAAGCGACCATTGGCTGCGGGCCAACCGTTTCTACCAGCTCGCCGCTAATTGGAATACAAACAAGCGTCGCCAAACTCGCAATGAAGTACATAGATCCATAGTACCGCCCAAACTCTTCCGCTCTGCACAACTGTCCCACACACGTCGGAGTAAGCGCCATCCAACTCCCAGTCCCGAATCCAAAGAGTGCTGCTAGGCAGTATAACGCTGGAAGTGATTTATGGCCGAGAGGCAACCAGAGAACTAGCATCCAGACCAATGTGAAAATGATCATGATGAGTAGCGTGTTGAACCGACCAATCTTGTCCGCAACGTATCCAGGAAGAATACGTCCAAAGCACGAAACACCATTCAAGATGGAAATAAGATAGAATCCAGTGTCAGGCGGGAACTCGGTGCTCATAGTCGCGTACGTGGGAAGAATACCCAGCGCCCCAAAAAGAACGACCTCGAAGCCAAAAACACTAACAGTGAAAAGACTAAACCTCAGATCCCCAAATATCGACATGGAAACAATACCCTGTTTCTTCGCCTCGGGATTTGGCGGTATGCGTCCTTTAATAAGAAGATTGCCCACGATGAAGCAAACCAAGAATATAAAACCCAGAATGCGCAACGACCACGCATATCCAAACCGCGGAAACGTCTCGCGCAGAATCAACGGAATTGTCAACCCCCCGCACGAACTCCCCATCATAGCAATCCCCTGCGTAAGCCCCCGCCTCTCTTTAAACCAATGCGCGACAGCCGCCAAACTCGTCGTCGTAAGCATGGCTCCAGACACACCCCCCAGGACTCCACAGCAAAGAATCATCTGCCAAAACTCCTCACACTCCGCAAGCAAGAACATCATAAGCAGGTATCCCCCACTTCCTAGTAATGCTATCCAGCGAGGCCCGTACCGATCGAATAAAGGTCCGACCCAGATTCCGAGACCGAGGGACAGATAGGTGAATACCGAGGGGATCCAGCCGATGTCTCGTGCGGACATGTAGGATAGTTGGTGTTGGGCCCAGTAGTCTTGGAGAGTGCCGAGGGAGACCATGAAGCCGAAGGAAGGGAAGAGTAGGAGCCAAGCGGAGAGGACGACGAGCCAGGCGCGCAGACCGCCTTCGGGGAAAGTGTCTTCTGGGTTTTGGTGGTGGGGTTGTTCTTCGTCCGGGTTGTGGGTTTGGATGGGATGAGGGATGGTGTTGAAGGCGGATTTGGTTTTGGTCTCTTGTGTGTTGTGTTCTCCTTGCTCTTTCTCGCTTTCTGCTTTTGAGCGCCCGGTCATGCGCGACACGGCGCGGTGGAGAGCGTCGAATATCTCATCGGAGTGCTGTGTCTGAGGTGCTCCTGCTCCGTCGCGGGTGTGCTCGTTCGTCAGGTCTGGTAGCTGCACAGCGGGGTTTGCTATTGGGTCCATTGAGGGTTGTTGAAACACTCGATATGATCAGTCTTTTAACCAGACAACTCTTTCTAAATCCTCAAAGGAAAAAAGAAGGATAAGCAATTCAGCAATGGGGCACCCAGGATAGAATCTCACACCCCTCGAATTATGCACTCGGCAATGCGGCAGAGATATCTTATACGCCCTACAATACGCCCCGGTCATGTATATATGCATGAATTTATGTATGTATGACTCCCACTACTCAACGAATCGGAGTTCCATCATCCAACCCATATATTACTCCATGACAACAGCACCGCATACATATCCGTCGGAAAATCAAAGCAATCGCATTTACAAGGGGAAAGAGAAAAAAAAAAAGAGAGAAAGAGAAAAATACGAGCCTATCGGACACATGCCAGCGAACATATTGTGGAGCTGGACCCGGTGTTCGATGTTCGAGAATGAGCGAGACTGTTCTGTTGTGTTGGGTGACCCCGCTTTGGGACGGATGGGGAAAGTGTTTCCTTTGATACCGCTAGATTAGATGGAGTGGGCAAAAGCGATGATCGAAGGGAATGCCGTGAGTGGGTTTATTTTAACTCCGAGTCCGTGAGTTGTTATGAGATTTTAGTTTTGTTTTCTTTTTGAGTTTTGGGGTGATAGGTAAAGGACGTGACCGTGGAGTATACGTGTACTTTGTGTGCAGCAAGAAAGAAATAGTAAAAAGGAGAGGTAGGAATCTAGACTAACGGAACTGAATTGAATTGAATTGAACAGAGCCGAACAGTGTAGTACTTATCTAGGTAGCACTTATCCAAGTCCCCGGCAGAATTCCGATATCCGAATCCGAATTCAAGCGACAATCTAGATACATACATAGTCACACCTATTACACTGGATCGCTCACGCACTTAAACACACCACAACGCACCCCCATCCAAACCAACACCAAAACCAAAACCAACACAACATAGCACAGCAAAAACACATTAACCAACTACCCCGCCCCGCCCCCTCCTACAGTACTCATCAAATAGCAAACAGCAAACACTTCACATACTCCTCCCCGCGGGCGTCACCGGCGTCAAGCTGCATTTACTGGGCGAATCCTTCGCGCAAAAGCCAAGGGTATCCAAAAAGGAAAAGAAAAGAAAAGAAAAGAAAAACAACGACTGAGAACTCCGACATCCAGTCCTCAAGCAAAAAAGTTGGACAGTGGTCATTGCGAATGCTAGACCGAGGAAGTACTCCGAGAGTTTTAGGATAGGGTAATTCCGAATGGAGCGGAGCGGGTGTTAAATATCCTACTTTACATATGCAAATCCAGCGTGAACTCAAAACTCATCGTTAGGAAGCCCTTAGCTCTTCGTGATAACTATCTACCAAACGGAAACAAATCCTCGCTATCGATATCGACATCAATTCCAAAGATATACGATATCCCAATCATCTATCTATCTAGCTAGCTATCTAGACCTACCCACACATATCCATATTCGCAAGGAATCATTTTTCCCTTTTTTGTTGGCTGCTTTACTGGTGTAGAGAATGTATGTGCAAGGCTGCTTACATATCGTAACTTTGCCCAGCCCAGCCCAGCTAAGCGGCGTGTATGAAGGTTTATCATCACACGGTATACATCGAGTTGAATTGAATCGAATTGAATTGAAGAGAAGAGAACCGATTGGATTGTATTTCTATTTCTATTTCTGCTGCGTAGACTGGACTCGACTGGGTATTCTTTCTTATACACGAGGCTGTTGGTTCGATTCTTCCGTTTTTGTTTTTGGACATTTGTTTTCGATTTTTCAAGTTTCAGGTTGCGATTAGACTATCTGGCGCGAGATGAGACGAGGCGAGGCGGTTGTGAAGTATATAGCTAATTTTCTTCATTCTTGGTAGCACGGTCATAGGTATGTAGATATATTGATAAAGAAGATGAGAAGGGAACCCCAGACCGAGTGATTTTAAGGACGCGGCTTACGGGTGTGTCAATCGGGTCAAGAGTTGCGAATGGGACAAGTGCGTGAACGCGTTAATGTTATGTAGTCGCATTTGGATAAAAGATATTCATAGCATATCATACTTATCATAGCAAACTCGCTAAGAGGGTAGCGGTAGCATCCATCACGCAGTCTGGTACTACCTAGCAGCAACCAGAAAAAAAAAACAGAAAAAAAAACGTACATACATGGAATGCAAAACATGATATCGTCCCAATATTCCCTGCGACTTTCCAACAAATCTCCTCATCAAAGTTTCCCCTTGAAACCTTTCTCTCCCTTACAACTTCTCCTTCTCCAAACCCTTCCATCCCCACTCTCCAGCAATCAACTCTGCCGCCCGCTCGCCAATCGCAAGCACGGTCAACATGGGATTGATGGTCGGCATCTCGGGGAACACACCCGCATCCGCAATCCTCACGCCCTTGAGCCCACGAATCTTGAGCTCGGGGTCCACAACCGCCAATGGGTCCTTGGCAACATCGCCCATCTTGGTGGTGCCCGCGGGGTGGTACACAGTATGGGCAACACGACGGCCGTACTCGGAGAGCTCCTCGTCGGTCTGGACGGAGGGGCCAGGGGCGACTTCGCGCTTGAGCCATTGGGAGAAGGGAGCTTGCTTTGCGATTTCTCGTGCGGCCTTGAGGCCGGCGACGATAGTGGCTGCGTCGTAGCCTTCTGGGTCGGTGAAGTAGCGGAAGTCGAGGGCCGGCTTAACGGTGGGGTCGGACGAGGTGAGGTAGATGCGGCCGCGGGAGCGGGGACGTGGAATGTTGGGCGTCATGCAGAAGGCATCAATGGGGGTGTCGTATCCGAGACTGGAGATGCAATATTAGCGAAAAAGAGGTTTTTTGTGTAAGTGTTGCATATCGTGAAGCTTACCGAGCGGTGTTTAGACAGAAGGGAATCTGGTAGCAGTGCATCATGACGTCGGCAATGTCGCCGTCAGTGCCTGCTGCGTTGGGGACCTCTCGTCGCAGGAAGATGCCCGCGTCCGAGTCCATGGTGGTCTGGTTCGGGGGAACGGGCTTGTTCAGCTCCCAGATGATGATGCTCTCCGGGTGGTCGAGCAGGTTCTCACCCACACCGGGGAGGTCCTTGACAACGGGAATACCAAGGCCTGACAGCTGGTCTTTGGGACCAAGGCCAGAGAGAAGCATCAATCGAGGGGTATCGACTGCGCCCGCGCAGAGGATGGTTTCGGCCTTGGGGCTGAGGACGCGCTTCTCGCCATTTTGGAGGGTCAAATTGACGCCCGTGACCTTGTCGCCCTGAACATTGACCTTGCTGACCCAGGCGTTGGTGAGGACAGTCAAGTTGTGGCGGTTCTCCTCGCCGCGCAGGATGGGGTGAATGTAGGCGACGCTGGCGCTGCTTCGGCGGCCATCGTCAGGGTTGTAGGAGACGGAAAAGAATCCGACCGAGGGCTTCAATGCGCCCTTGGTCTTGATTTCGTGGTTGAAGTCATGAATGACGGGAATGTCCATGGCCTTGGAGCACGAGTCGACCCAGTCGAGGCACAGCTGGTTGCGGTGCTTCTCGTGGACGGGCTGGACGGTGTTGCGGAGGTTGTCGAGCACGCGCGTGAAGGTCTTGAAGCTCCAGCCCTTGCAGCCCTGGGCCTCCCACCTCTTGCAGTCATACTCAAAGGGCCGGAAGGAGATGAGGGTGTTGTGTGAAGAGCAGCCGCCCAGGACTTTGGCGCGCGAATGGCGGATGTGCGAGTTGCCCATGGGCTGCTCGGTGGTCCCGTAGTCATAGTCGAGCTCTCCGCCTAGCAAGTTGAGCCAGTCCTTGAGCAGCAGCACGCGATCGTCCATGAAGTCGCTAGGACCGGCCTCAATCAAGAGGACCGACTTGTTTGGGAGGTATTCGGAGAGGCGCGAAGCAATGACGCAGCCGGCGGTGCCTCCGCCGACAATGACAAAGTCGTAGGAGGCATTCTGGGGGATGGTGGTGGTGGTGGGAGCCATGATGATGATGGTGGGTACAAGGGAGAGAAACAACAAGAGGGAGAGGAGGAGGGATAAGAAGAATTGGCAGAGGCAATTGAAGCTCTAGTTCTTGTACCTACCGAGCGACGGAAGAGGAGGAGGGAATGCTCGGCGAAGTTATACTTATAGACTGGAAGATGGGCTAAAATTTTCAACAAACAATGGATGGACAATGGACAGCGCAGAGCAGGATCACTAGCACACGAGGGAGATATCCGCGTCTGGAGAGGGACAAGGAACCAGGCGATGATGGAGGAGGCTGATGGGTCTGAGGGCCAGAGAGAGGGGATTAGGACATGGCGTGCTGCACGAGATGCACAAGGCCTTCCCAGATAAGCCCAGCGTTCCAAGTTGCGCCGGACAAGACGCCGCACGTGCACGGGGATTTGGGTGCATTTGGGGCTGAGATCGGGTGATATCTGTTTGATGCAAGGTGCAAAGTGGAGGCGGAGGGGGAGTAGAGAAGTGGAGATGAATAGATATGTGGGTTGTGTGTTGTGTGTTGTGAATTGGAACGGGGAGAAAAAGCAAACACTGTCTGGAGCTTGTATCACCACCCACCCACCCACCATACTCTCTTCAACACTCCCCATCACAAGAATCAATCAATCAATCATCATCACCTTCTTCTACTTCTTCTTACCGCCATCAGATCCGCCTTGCCCGAGCATCGAGCACAGATAGAAGAAGCCTTTCAGACCCACCCCCCCATTGCATCCTTCTAGGGATTTTCTTCCAGGCGGCCCCGCTCATAAGCGTCTCCCACCCTGCACCGTCTGCATCATCTAGCCCTGAATAGGATTACGCTTCCCTGCATTCCCTGCGTTTCTGCGCGGCTGATGCAATCGACCCCACAGCCAGCTTTTTTTTTTCTTTCGCTGCTTGCATGGGTGCTTGCTATCGTCGAAAGACTGAGGAGAGAGATGCACAAACTTGCCGGATTCCGTAGCAAGCCGATTCAAGCCAACCACCAACCGCTTGACCTGCTCCGCAATCTCGTATCTCCTCATTCTATCCATCGCGAGCTGAAGACTGCTTCTTCTTGATTCTGCTGCTCTTTATCGCTATCGCTATCGCTATCGCTGGCATTGAGCTGCGTATGCTTGCTTGAAGCTACCCCGCCACTTCATCAATCTTTCATATCCACCACGCAGGTGAGAATGGCGCAATCCCCCCCGTCCCCCATCAATTAGACCTTGCACTCGTATCTGAACAGCATCACATTCAAATGCTGACCCAGTCTCAGGTCAATTGACCCACCTACAAATTCTCTGCTTTTGTCTGCGTCTGCTTTTGCGTACTGCCTACCGTTCCCCGCTCCCGCCACCACCACGCGCATCGGATAGCGTCCGGTGAAAGCTTCCTTTTAGACACCCTCGGCCAATTCCGTTCCATTCTGACCGCCTCATATTTTTCTGACCAACTTTTTTTCCCATATCATACGACCCGTCCCGAGCTCTGCAGACAGACATACCCCCCCAAAGACAGACGCCCAAACATGTCCTCCTCCTCCTCCTTACCGTATCCGCCACGCTTCGCCTACTACGACGGCAAGCTGCAAACTGCCTCCTCCACCACCTCTTTCCAATCCATCGACCCTGCCACTGCAAAACCTCTCGCAAACATCCACACCACCACCCACGCCGCCATAGACTCTGCCATTGCCTCTGCTCAGAAAGCTTTCCCGTCGTGGTCAGCAACACCCCACATCGAGCGAGCTCGCATCCTACAAAAAGCAGCCTCCATCCTCCGCGCCCGCAATGACCAACTCGCAAAGATCGAAACCCACGACACGGGCAAGCCCTTCACCGAGACCTCAACCGTCGATGTCGTCACCGGTGCCGATGTCCTCGAGTACTTTGCCAACATGGTCGGTTCCGGCGGCCTAAACGGGGAGACGGCGCAATTGCGGCCAGATGCCTGGGTCTACACGTCCAAAAACGCACTGGGCGTATGCGCGGGCATTGGAGCTTGGAACTATCCCATCCAGATTGCACTGTGGAAATCGGCGCCTTGTTTGGCAGCTGGAAATACCATGGTTTACAAGCCCTCTGAATTCACGCCGCTGCATTCCACAGTCCTCGCAGAAATCTATGCAGAGGCTGGTGTGCCCCCAGGCGTCTTCAATGTCGTCCAGGGCGGCGGTGACGTAGGCGCGTACCTGACTACACACCCCGGCATTGCCAAAGTTAGCTTCACCGGCCAAGTATCAACAGGCCAAAAAGTGGCAGGAAGTGCTGCAGGAGGCATGAAATATGTTACCATGGAGCTCGGCGGCAAATCCGCCTGTGTGATTCTCCCAGACGCAGACATTGACCAAGCCGTCGATGGCGCCCTCATGGCAAATTTCTTCTCGACTGGTCAAGTCTGCACAAACGGCACCCGCGTCTTTGTCCCCGCAAACCTTCAAAAGGACTTTGAATCGCGGCTCCTGCAAAAGATGGAGCATATCCGCCCCGGAGATGTCTTCTCCCCATCTACAAACTTCGGTCCTCTAGTCTCAAAACCACATTTTGAGAAAGTGGTCTCCTATATCAAACACGGCATGGAGAAAGACGGTGCAAAGCTCCTCTACGGCGGACCCGAAACCCCATCATGGCTGGCGAGTCATTCCGATTCCGCCTACAGGAACGGGTACTGGATCCAGCCCACAATCTTCACAAACTGCACCGACACCATGCGCATCGTCCGCGAAGAAATCTTCGGCCCCGTCATGTCTATCCTACCCTACAGCACCATCGACGAAGTCGTCTCGCGCGCCAACGCCACGAACCTCGGCCTCGCAGCCGGCGTCTTCACGAAAGATCTCAATCTCGCGCACCAAGTGATTGGAAAGCTCGAGGCGGGCATTACGTGGGTGAATACGTGGGGCGAATCGCCGGCAGAGATGAGTGTTGGTGGGTGGAAAATGAGCGGTGTGGGTGTTGAAAACGGGAGGAAGGGTCTTGAGGCTTGGGTCAGGAATAAGAGTACGCTCGTGGAAATGGGAGGTGTGGTGCCGACGGTGTTTGCGAAGCTGTAAAAACAAAAAGTTGAAGCAAAAGGGACTAGAGAGGAATACCTGAAGATAAGAGCGAGTGAAGAGCGAATATCATGTTGTTGAATAGTTACGAGATGTTTTGTTTTGGCTTGTATATATTCGCACAGGGATGCGTGATTGGTGTTTGGAGTAGATGTGTAGGCATTGTGTTTTATTTTCATATATATATATTCAGTTATCATCCCCAACGAAGCATCGTCTTTGGTTCTTTGCCAATGGCACGTATATATCATATGCATGTATGTACGCACTTATATTTACGTATGAAGGCAAGGTTCAGTTCGATTCGGTTTGATTCGTTTCGGATTCCTGATCTATATAACTCATATCTATCGAAGCTATTTTTCATTTGGGACCATTTCCATTCACTCACTCATTCAGAGGTAGATATATACAATTCACGCCACATCACTCACCTCACCTTAACGGCAGTCCCTTCTCGCCAAACACTTCTCCCTCCCCCCGATCCAGATCCACAGGCGCTGCCTCGGGACTCGCTGCAGGCGTCAACCACGCATCCGCATCAGCATTCGCATCTCCATTCGTCCCCGGGATCCTCTTCTGCGAGGCCATGGGCACAGAAACAGGCGCCCCCTTAACCTCCCTCACATTAACAAATCCGGCCCCAGGACTCTCCCACGCATAATCAAACCACGGCCCCAGCACCTCCTGCACGCCTTCCGCAAGAATCTGCACAGCTTTCCTCCGATTCCGACTCCACTCCCACGCGCGGTACCAGCGCCCGGCCTGCACAGCCGTCTTCTCGCCGCCCTCAAGACCATCCAGTATACTCCTCCACACAAGCATTGTTTTTTCGAGCTCCGCCGCGCACGAGACGCCTATGACCGAGACGCCTAGTTTCGCGCCGCCCACGTCCGAATTCGATTCGTGAGTCCAGGGCAGGCCCGACGCTGGATCGCCTCGCGAGCCGCACGAGGACCCCGCGGACGAGGCCCAGGTTTCGAGGGACCAGCGGAGGGCGATGACTTCGAGTTTTTCGCCGTGCAGGTTGCAGAGGTCGGAGGCGGCGCGGACGGCGGCGCGCAGTTCGCGGCTGGCTGGGTGGAAGTCGCCCATTGCGCCGACGGGGACGCCTTGTCGGCGGAGGAGGCCCATTCCTAGGGGTGAAGCGTTGGTCACGACGTCGACGCCTGCAGCGCGGAGACGCTGGATGCCGCGGGGCCCTGCGAGGGTTTGGTTTTGCAGGTTGAAATTTGCGTAGGATTGCACGACGTCGATGGGCTCGCCTGTTTCGCGGAGAATCATTTCTGCTATGTCGCCCAGGACGTCAATGGGGTAGCCGGATATGCCAATGTACCGGATTGTGCCTTCTTCGTCGCGGATGCGGCGCAGCTCGTTGAAGGCTTCGAGGACTTCGGCGGGGCTCACGAATTCGACGTCGTGGCAGTAGACGAGGTCGAGGTAGGTGGTGTTGAGGCGCTCCAGGCTGCGGCGCACGCTGTAGCGTACCCATTCTTTCGAGTAGTCGAATTCTGAGGCGCCGGTGCGGCCGACTTTGGTGAGGATGCAGTAGGATTCGCGGGGAAATGTTTCGCGGACAAAGGGTGTGGCGAGGGCTTCGCCGAGGAGCTGCTCAGAAGGGCCGTAGTACGGGGAGGTGTCGAAGGCGCGGATACCGTGAGTGAGGGCAGACGTCACAAGCCCGGTAGTGTCGAGAGCAAAGGGGTCGGTGTTGTATTGGTGGTTGAAGGTTGCGGTGCCGAAGATGAGGGGTGGGAGAATGGAGGAGAGAGGGGTGCGCCGGCCATTGGCGAACGAGTATGGGATGGGTTTTTGGCGCGTGGGAAAAGTCGACGTGGTAGTCGGATGCTCTGTGGGTGTCGAGGCCATGATATGATATAGTAGAAGGCACTTTGAGCAGTGCTTCTTTTGCGGATTCTACCAAAAAAAATAAATATATAAAAAGAGGCGGTGGCCCTCAAGTTGAACTGCCCGAATGAGGAAACACGGTAGCGGTTATGTAAAATTTCGGCGGGGTGGTCAGACGCGGACAGACGCGTGGAAGCGCACAATGGAGCGCGGGCAAGACGTTCCTTGTGACGATGAGTGCTTCAGAAGCAGCAAGTAGAAAAAAAAAAAGTGTAGACTCAAGACACAACACTCATGGAGTGGGCGGGAGGGGCGTAGTTTAGTCGGGCCAGATAGATTACTGCGATATCTGGACTGGACCGATTCCATTGACGAGTGCTTAGGTCACGGCCGAATTTCCATGGGCCGCCGCGTCGGGCGCACGCCATCGATGGAAGAGACAAACAGACTAGCATGGCGAGCAATAGCCGGTGCAAGCTGGATCCTTTCGGTGTCTAGGCCTGGATGATGCAATTCATGAACTGCGCGACTTGGTTGTGTGATTCGTCGGGCGCAGGCGTTGACCTGGTAGACATGCCGCAACGGGCTGGTGGAGGAGAGAAGAACCCCTGCAGACTTCGCCGGCCGATCGCTTCGTGCAGGGCAGCGGCGGGGCATTTTGCGATTAGATAAGATGCATGTACTTGCTGCTAGACACATATCTAGGCATGTACTTGCGGATAGGGGTGTGGTTGTATGATCCTTGCTGAGAGGTCGGAATACACGGACTTGATGGAGATAGAGGTGGAGATCAGACACCCCATCACCACACTCACTCTACCCCAAGCCGGCCGTGTCTGCGCTTCCGCGTCCTCGTCGTCTCTCTCTCACACATGGGCATGCCGTTGTTTCTTGTTTCATCTTGGCTCGGCGATAGGTATGGCGACACGACGCCGCCGCCCGACAGGAGGCACATGTATGATCCGTACAACCACCACGCTTGTAGCTTGTATGACCCACACCGCATCTTCCCACGCCGCCGGGCAGCCCAAGAAAACTAACCGGAATGGAGCCGTGTTGCACAGTACGTAGGTCAGCATGCACTTCCATGTATGTACCATGCAGGGCACACAGGGCCCATATCGGGACTTGTCGTAGCTCGCCAGTCTCCTTCACATTCTTCTCCCCTCCACATGCCGAGACTATGCATACGTAGGCTGCCCACTCTCCTCGCCTTCGGTCTTTTCTAGAAGCCACTTGATGCGCTCTCCCGTCTCAACCTTCATCAACAGCCTCATGCACAGGTTCTGGGCATGTTGAAGCTCCACATCCTGGCTCTTCTCCCACAGCGCCGTTACCACGCGCACCGCACTGTGGAAGACGCTCATGTCGCTCGGCGACGGGCTATTGCCAGATGAATTATGGGCATAGAACGCCAGAGCTGTTACAAGAGCAGCAATAATCGGCTTTTTGACTTGCCTGTTACACCGTCAGTTAATTCTGTTCGAAACAATATACGTACAAGCCATAAAGTCTGCCACATACCAGCAAACGCCCACGTCGCCCTGAGGCGCAACCGTGAGTAGACTGAGCAATCTGCGTGCGTCTTCATATGCAGCATGCTCATTCTGCTCGGAAATTCTAGTCAACCCCTCTATCGAGAAAGGGTTGATCCTAGCGTCCAGATTCCGGTTGCGGACGCTGTGTAATCGAAAGGCCAGCGCAAAGTACGATGCTTCAAGCACCAAGACATGCACAAGATCAGAACGATAGAGCAACTGTGCTAATCGCTCCGCACTAAGTCTGAAAATTTCGTGATTACGCCAGACCTGAAGGCGCGTGAATAGCGCACAGATGGTAGCAACCATGTCCTGAGTCGACGTGCGGGCCTTGACTGACAGAATGTGCTCAATTGCCTCAGCTTGTAGCAACGCAAGTTGAACCCGTAAATTGAAAATGTTGACTCTCCAGCTGCCCTCTGCTGCTGTCACAGTACCCGTGGCATCTGCTGGATTGTCTTCTGGTCGATTAGTTGCAATGTCCCCACGAAGCTGAGCAGTGGGCGTATTCAACAAGATACTCTCTTCCGTATCTTTGAGAAATGCAAACCAAAATACGCGGCGCTGTTGCTCAATATCCTGGTCAGGGTCTGTGATGTTCGCCAATTCGTCATTGTACGCTAGGCTCTGCGCCATACGCAATGCTGTAGAGACAAACAAAGCGTGCGGTGTAGGTTGTGACGATGTCTGGATAAGAGTAGCCACTCCCAGCAAACACTGAACCACACCAAGAGAAGCCGGTGCTAGCAATAAGCCCGATATATTCTGCAGACATCGCGTGAGATATATATCTGCAAACTCGTTGTCTTGCGGTGTGGCCTCTGCACTCATGGCCCGTAAACGGTGCGCAATGCCGAAGACAACATATGCGCTCACCCATGCTACTGCTGAGCCATCTGATGCACCAATGTAGCATATGCGGAGATGCTCGGCAATGACGTACGGCCGATAGAGCGGAAAAGCAGTGTTGAAATCAATTAGAAATTCTTTGAGGAGAGAAGTTGCCAGCCCAGGCGGTGGGAGGAAAGAATCGCATTCTGTATGAGCAGGAAGAGGCGGCGCATACCCTGGAGCACTGTTCAAAAGGTCTGGATTCATAGCGCTGCTTTGTAAGAAAGCAGCATCCTCTTGCAACTCCGCAGATGGCTCATAGCCGCTCAGTGACTGGGGAAACGAAGATCCAGGGGTAGTCTGCATCACGGCTGAGCCCGATGTCATCGAAGCGCTTTGCGGCTCATCTGTTTCTAAAACCCCCTCGTAATTTTCAAGAAGATCTTCCAGATTAGGAGGCTCAACAGGGG
Source organism: Acrocalymma vagum (assembly GCA_028476805.1). Classification (NCBI taxonomy): domain Eukaryota; kingdom Fungi; phylum Ascomycota; class Dothideomycetes; order Pleosporales; family Acrocalymmaceae; genus Acrocalymma; species Acrocalymma vagum. The sequence goes on from JAQGEP010000061.1 coordinate 114,432, forward strand.
GGTTCGATTCAAGCTCGCCGCGCAGATTATCAACCCAAGTCGAGAGAAGGTCTGAACTTTGTGCCGGCTGTAGTGGCTGCTCTTGTAGTTGCGGTTGTGCATCACTTCGGTCTTGCAGCAGCGCTTCTAACCTCTGAATCCGATTTTCGTATTCTGCGATGCGGTTGCTAGTATCACGTCAGTCCTGAAGTGACCAGTAACCATTTGAACGAATGATGCGGCTCAAACATACCGTCTCTGCGGCCTAGCTCGTTGTTTTCGAACATGTGTCGTCGTGCATGTCTCCTTGAGGTTGAGACACGGCGTGCAGCCTTGTGCGCCTTCTGCCCAGACACATCGCCTTTTCCTCCTTCTACAAGAATCGCAAGCCTGTTATCTAGATTAGCTTTCATGACTCCCGATATCTCTCATAATGCATAGCTAAGATATGAAAAGTTGGTAACATGTTGGTCAAACCAGGTACATTTCGACACGAGCCCTGGATCTCCCCCCACGCATTTTGTAGCAGGGAATGCGAAAGATGCTCGCTCCTCTTCTTACCTTGACCGTTGCAGCCGAGCCACGCTTTTCAACCGCGCCGCTCGACATTTGCAATAACAGAGCTTGTCTTTAGTGAGGGTTCAGAATAAGTTCCACGCTGATTAAGAGCACACTCAAAGTGCTGCCTCCAGCGTTAGAGCGGAGAACCCAAGCCCACCTTAGCCTCTTTGGGACGCTGACTAACCATCATCATATTAGTTAACCTCAATGATTTCTAAGTTGACTTCCATAAGGCCACTACACATATCCAAGAATGCGACTATATGCCTTCTGCCTGTGACAAGTTCTTCTTAGTCCTGAAATCTACTTTGGTGCATTGTATAGCTTAGTGAAACCATACGATCCATGAACCGTCAGTAGGGCCGACTACCCTACCATACCATAGGAAGGACAATCAGTGCCAAAGTAGACTACGAATACTTAGCGATTATTGTGAATTTGTCTACATTACACGTATTCCCTTAGCTGTGCAAAGCAAAGGCCATACCATGCCCTCTTTCCTTTTCTACCATCCATGAAACTACTTCACGCCAACAGGCTACATTTTAAAAATACCATTTTCCCTTCATTCACAAGCTACGACACAAATCACAAATCACACAGCTTATGAAAAATCGCTGTATTCTCATCTTACTCTATTATAAATTCTAGTATCTAACGAAATTTTTATAACACGGTTCTACGTCTACAATGAAATACTGATATTGAGCAGTTTTTTTTTAAAAAAAAAAAAAAAAAAAAAAAAAAAGGGTCCCTATGTCTCCGTACACCATGATACCTGAATGCCTAGAGTGTTTAATCGGGACTTGGCGCGAGCTACGTTGACCTCGTCACTCTCATCGGTGATATCCAGATCCTAAACATCTGAATCAGTAAATGAAGTAATTAATAAACCAAGATAGATCGAGACGCCGCAATTGAGACAAAAGTGGCCTAATGTGTGAAACTATTGAAATAAATAGAAATATCGTATTGAGCAGTCGCATACCTCTAGTGCATTATATTCCTCACTTGCAGTAATCCTATCATTCGTTTCGATCGGACTGATCATGCGTTCAGATCTACCCCACCCCTCCCTCACCAGCACCACTCTCCTCAAATTTGCAATGTCGCCCGCCTCCCTACTCTCAATAACCGGCCAAAGGATATCAAACGCCGCCACCACACTGGTGGCGCGAATCCAAAGCACCTCAAGCGACTCCGGCAACAGAGAATACGACTCGAGAATTTCCGGTTCCAGCGTCGGCCAATCAAGCTCCAACGTCTGAATCGACGATTTCTCCAGGAACTCTTCAAGCGCTTGCAGCATGTCTGGCTCGGGGGTATGCGAGAGAAAAATAGAAAGGCTGTTTAGAGTTTTGTGGTTGTGGAGGGAGCCGAGGATCTCCGAGGTGAAGAATAGGGCCGGGGAGGAGGCGGGAACGCCTTCTGTGACGGAGAAGGAGGCGAGTTGGTTGATGGCTCGCATGACATCGCTTGTGAATGATGGCGTTTTAGACGTGAAGCTACTGCGTTGGCGGAGCTCGGGCGTCAACATTGTGTTTTGCGAGACTAGAGATAGGTCGGTGAGGTGTTGAAGCTTTGACAGAACTATGCAGGTTTCGTTCACCGACGACGAGGAGAATCCATCGAAAGAGAAGGAGCGTAGTCTCTTGAAAATGGTCAAGAATGACAAGGTTTGGTGGTGAAAATTCCCTTCCAGCCTCAAATCTCTTAAGTGGGCGTAGACTACACCGAGCCTTTCCAACACTTTGGCTAGAAACTCGCGATAGAGGAAAGATTGATGGCTTGAGAGAGCGTGTATAGTGAGAGTCTTGACGTTCTGGAGCTTCCCTAGAGCCTGTTCTAGTCGTTCGAGTTCCCTCTCGTATAGTTCCCATGTTAGGAGTCGAGGAATACCCGGCTGACTGGAAGTTGCGGTCTGGCTTAGCAGAGGCCGAAGGTCGACATCTTCTATGCTGATATATAGTTCTGTAACATGTGGTAGGAATCTGGAAGGCACTGCTTCAATCCACTGGTACAAGGCGGATTGGCCTGTGAAACCTAAAGGTCGCTGAAAGAGGAACTTGTGAGCCTCTGTGTTGATCTCGCGGCATGTTTGGAGAAGTTGAGACCCTTGTTTCGGTTGCGTGAGCACAAGGTGATATATCTCCTCCCGTAGCTCCAAAGGGAGTGCAAGAAGGGGCGACTCTCTCTCAAGTCCAGCCATGGCCGGAAAAAATAAGATTGTGTTTAGGCAAAGTCGCTCAAAAGATGCAGTGTGCGCCCAAGTCTAGTGCGTAGAGTCGATGATTTGTAAGGCAGGGATGAACCTGGGTATAGTAGGATTTTGAAACAGTACTGGGTGCCTTTCCAGTCCTCTGGTTGGTTGCAATGCAAGAAAATGGCTCAACGCAAATGTCCTGGCCAATGTCTATGGATTTGCATTTTCAAGCCGGTCGAATGGAATGGGACAATGAGCGTGGCGGAAATAATTTGAAGACAACGAGTACGGGAATGCTACCGGTCACTTTAGGAAGCCGGCTGGAGACATCAAAGTGATCAGCGCATGCTGTGGTACGTGGAAAGACAGTGGGTTTTAAGCTTAAGACTTGACCCTGTATGCAGATGTAGGACATAGATCCATAGCGTGTGTGGATCGTGTCAGGAATCTCATATGGCGTGGGCACTGTATAATGGAATTTGTTTTTCTGAAAAGCAGGCCATGATCGTGGGCGTCAGGATCACGCACATTCTGGATACCCCTTTTGCTTCGAGGTGAATGACACCAACCACTCACCGTTTACATGTCAAATGGTCTTCTATCACTGCACTCCCTTCCAAATAGCCGAGCCAGGTGGCATAAAATGGCGTGGAAGCGTGATTGACTCAAATACGCATGCTGTGAATGGCCAGAAATTCTCAACGTATAAGTATTAGGGAGCATATGATTGGAAAACATATAATGCACATGTGCAAAAGGTGATATTGTTCTCTTGCACAACGATGCTTTGCCACGTGCATAGAGTAACGTCTGCCCGAAGAGGAAATGCCAATCAGTGTTGGCGCCTAGCAGAAAACCGCATGCGAATACAAATGTTTCCTCAAGTCGTTTCCCGAACTTTTGCGCAGCAATCAGAAGAGCAGAGAGGCGGAAAGGCGCCAAAGGCTTGCCTAGTAGGGTCTCTAGGGCCATGCGCTGATAGAATTAGGGTTCGAGGTTGCACAGCAGCAACCACAGAGATCAGCAACGTATGGCCATTGTCTGCAGATAATCGTACGATTACTAGCACCACCCCAGTATGCTGTCAAAGCCATGAGTGTAGTGCACATCGTCCTGAACGTAGAACAAGCTTGGAACTTAACGAAGATTGTACGTGGACGGCTGGTGAATAAGACCACACGTGGTCGGTGGTGACCACGAGCGCAAAGTTGGAGCTCAGCATCTGGAATGAAGAATGACGAGAGGTGGATCTCGAATCACTGGGAAGCTAGCAGTTTAACCTGACGTCGGTGGACTATGTCTGGCTCCAGCCATGTTAGCCGCGAGGAGGTTTGGCGAGACAGCATCGCAGTCGATTCCAGTTCATGCAAAGCGTATGATGTGCACACAGAAAAGGAAAAGCCTATGGGGGACTATGAGGCAAGAAGCCCATATTCAGCTCTGTTATGCTTCCTCCCCAGCACACCTGCAGGTTGACGTGGAAAGCGGCCAGTGAGATCAATGCCCCTGGGCGGTAGAGCCGTCAATAGCGAGGAAAGGTAAGTGCCGATTATCATCAAAGACACAGGACCTTTACCGGTCCGCATGGCCAATGCAAGCCACCCTGTACGAAACGGCTCGGTGTGGCTTGAGGGTTCCCAGAAGAGTTCACGTCGAACGATGATGTGATTCGCTGTCACGCCTCAGGTCATCTCCACGAGTGGAAGTTGTGATGCTCTCTGGCGAGGAGACCAAAAGCTCAATAAACAGGCGGCAGCGGCAATATCAGAATTGCTTTTGCGCGTATCCAGGCGAACGTTTGTGAGGAGAGGACGAGGGCGAGTGAAGGGAGGTTGTTGCGAAGGGGACAGGGGGGAACCACTCCGTGGCCCGTGTCCGAGAGATGCCCTACATTCTATCAATCTAGATTTCCTGCGTAACCCAACGACTTGCCTTTCTCTCTCCGCCGTCCTCGGTCCATGCCTCACTTTGCTTTTGCGGACAGCGCGGCTATGCAGCCCTGAGAGTCCGCGGAGGCTACCGATCCCGCCAGAGATCACCATTTGACTCCCATGGCTGTCAATCGCGGAAGTTCCGTTGTACTGGCAGCTTAGATGTTGCCCCAGGCCATCTGTCACCCGGAACACAATCCCGCTGGGGCAGTAATCTGCGTTCATCATGTGAGGGCGAGAATTGAAAAGGCACTATAGGTAGCTGACAATAAAATGGGCGGCAAATTGGGACAGCAGCTAGGGATTGGGCATCGCATCCTACTGGAGCTGTATGAGCCATCGTACGTCGTCTACGTTGTCCTCCAGAAGGACATCTGGTGCTCTCAGTACTACTCGCTGCAGCTCGTGTACTCCACGTGTGGTGCGACTAGGGCAGGCGACATGTTATGTGTGCGATCATGCAGCCGGCAAGCCTCGGTGGACATTGTCCGCATCTCGATTGCCTGCCGTCGGTTACCTGCAGGCAGATCATTTGCACGGATCCGTAACATTGTCAGAACTACTCAAAATTACCTCTGTAGATCTGCACTGGTTCTTGTCTCTGATCGTGGAGTCTGACCGGATATGGCAAACCTTTAGTCCCTAAGCATTTCTTCCTCTTCCGCACATGCGAGAACTCCTCTATCCGAGGTTATTGGCTCCTTTCCCTCCCATACACTATCAATTTCAACAACGCACAGAACTCCTCCTCCCTTTTCCCTCCAATCTCCAAGGAAAATCTGAGCTACACACCGCCCCCCAAAAGTCCACCAATACCCATGACCCCAATTCTCAAAGAAGGCTGAAACGCACGCCAACACCTTGCTTTTTCCCTCAAAGCAGCACACCACACCACACCACACCCAGAAGCCAGGTGCCCAAGCAGGAGGCCTCCTCCGGCGATCGGTGAATGGTTCCCAATCGAGCCAGCCAGTCGAACCTTTACAGCAAGAAAGAAGAAAGCAAAAACAAAAGAGCCCTTCGCGCGGCTTGGGCTGAGCCAGTCACCAGCATTAACCCAGACCACATGGTAGCCCCATACCGTAGAAGATTCGATCAAGCCACGCCATATGCATGGCTAGCGGAATCGACACCGGAGCCGTGGGCCGGAGATGCTGCATGCACGTACGGTGCGGGATATCCCAGGGGCGTTCTTGACACTAACTTCATAGGCTGTCGACCGGGGAAGTAGGGAGATTGGATTGAGGCCAGAGATGATGCATGTATTCGTGTCCGCGATGATCAGGCCATGTATCTACCGTGGAGAAAGGGCGGATGCGGCCTATCTTCTGTAGGAGACCACCGCTCTACTCTACCTACCCGTCCGTGTGCGGGTCACTCGTACCATGGGAATTAGATGCATCCAGTCGTCGTCGAAGAGCTCGATGGATGGGCTGATTAGTGACAAACGCTGCGCCCTCCACTATGTTGCATCCCCCACGCACAAGACAATTGGAAAACATGCAGATTCCCCCAGCTGGCGATGGGGACTAGAACCGCCTTTTTGTATTCCCATCAGCTCACGAGTTTCAGTAATCACCTCACCATGTCCCTACCATAGGTACGCTTCGCTTCTTCAAGCGGCTACACTTCCACGCGCAACGCAAGCGACACCACACCTACAGACCACTCAGCAGTCCCACATACAATAGCACAAATGCGCCTCTGATGTCTCACACGCTATGGCTCTGCGTCCTCTGAGCTCCGCAGCAAGCGAGGGTGCATCTAGTCCCCTCTATCTTACCCGAGGCCAGCCACATATACGGCTGTCTCGCTGCCCCGATTGAATACTCCCATTTCAGCCCAACCGCACCGCACTACACAGTTACCAATCAGAGGTGACACAAGATGGGTTGCAAAAGAAAATGGTGAATCGTATGATTACTGAAACAAAAACCGCTCTGTTCTAGAAAACCCTATGGAGAAGTCGAAGCATTAGAAGAGAGGTACTTGTACACGCAGATCAAATGCTCCTCGCTGACATACACCCTTCCATCCATGCAACTTCGCTTTTGATACACGATCGAGCCCGCAAATGGCCCAATCTCTAATGATTTCACCTCCACTTCTCAAGGCTTCCAGGAGAAAATAGGGGCGGGGAAACGCGGCAAGTCACCAATCGCAAGAAACGCCCCAACTCTTTCCAGTTGCCACACGACACCGCTGCGTTTACGCCCTCAACAGCTTGGCGGCGTACTGGACTATCAGCTCCTCGGTAGGGAAGGACATCTCCTCGAGCTTCTGGGCATAGGGGGTGGGCACCTCAGCACCAGTGACACGGGCCGGGGGGGCCTGAAGGTAGTCGAAAGCGTACTCGCAAGTCAGTGCCATGATTTCAGAGCCGACACCGAAGGACGGGAAGCCAGACTCGACGGCCAACATGTGGCCAGTCTTCTTCACCGAGTTGACGATAGCCTCAACGTCCAATGGCTTAATAGAACGAAGGTTGATGACTTCGGCCTCAATGCCATATCGCTTCTTCAATTGTTCGGCAGCAACGAGGGATTGGCCGACACAGCGGGACAAGGTAACGATGGTGAGGTCCTTTCCAGGACGCTCAATCTTGGCTTTGCCGAACTAGATATCGTCAGCGGTAAAGTACATGCATATTTCAAAGGTAAGTAGCATACGGGAATGACGAAATCATCCTTCTGGGCAGCCTCGCTCATGGGGAAAGAAAGACCGTAGAGAAGTCTGTGTGACAATTAGCAAAATGACCAAAAACTCATGTTCAGCACGACCTACTCGTTCTCCAAGACAACAACGGGGTTAGGATCCCTGATAGCAGCCTTCATGAGACCCTTAGCGTCCTCCGCGCTGTAGGGTGCTACGACCTTCAAGCCAGGAATGCTGCCATACCAAGCAGTGTAGTCCTGTGAATGTTGGGCGGCGACACCAGCGGCGAAACCGTTGGGGCCGCGGAAGGTGATGTTACAGGGCTGAATACCACCAGACATGTAGTGGGTCTTTGCGGCAGAGTTGATGATCTGGTCGATGGCCTGCATAGCGAAGTTGAAGGTCATGAATTCGCACTGTTGGTAAGATCAGAGAGGGGTCCTGTCCAGGGTTCGATAAGCTCAGTGATTGTACTCACAATAGGGACAAGACCAGCAAGAGCAGCACCGACGGTCAAACCAGCGAAACCAGACTCAGTAATAGGGCTGTCAATGACCCTCTTCTCGCCAAAGCGGTCGAGCAGACCTTTGGTGACCTTGTATCTATAGAGCCCAGTCAGCACCTATTTCTATCCAACCAATGCATAGCTGAAGAATGGCACGAAACCAGCTCTTTGAGCGCATATAATGGTTCCATCTTGCCGCAGAGTGCTTTAAAGCATGCAATTGAGGTGAGGCAGGGGCAACCTACGCTCCGTTATATTGTGCAACCTCCTCTCCCAAGACGAAAACCTTCTCGTTCTGCTCCATCTCCTCGGCCATAGCCTCGTTAAGTGCCTCTCGCACCGTCATCTCCTTGCTGCCGGCCGAAGCATATCCTCTCCTCGCAATTGACGGTATCGCGGCCGATGCGCGGAACGCAGGTCGGAGGGCTGGGGCGGGCCTGGAAGCTGACAGTAGGCGAGAGGCCGGTCGAAAGAGCCTGGATGCAGCCATTGCTCCTGTGATGTAGAGGATTGGGGTGGAGAAGAGGAGAGCCGTGGGCAGGGCAAGGCCAGGTGTTGGGTTGATGGGGGTTGGTGATGGAGAGAGTGGACAGAATTTCTTGCCAGACTGCTTCGGAGGTCGGGGATGCGAAAGTTCAGCACCAAAACGTTGAGTGATGGTCCAAGCTTCTCTTCGCGCGTCTATCTCCCAACAATGACAGCTCCGATGTCCACCAATAACTTTTGTCAAGTATCTACTCTAATAGCGCATGGAGCTTTCTGCTAATGTTGGCCCAGCTCATACAATCTTGGAGATATCTTGTTGAGGCTTTTCGGCATCTTGGAACATTTTCTGCGGCTTTTCCTTCAGTGTATTAGTTTTTCTCGCCGTATTTTGACCGACTCTACAAACATCCGATAAGATTTGTAACAAACTGATTCCAATTATTTCCCATCCTCTAAACTATCTACGTTGACCTCGAGTATGAAGCTACAGGAAGATAGGGTCATCCATGAAAGCTATGGTTCCTGCTAGTTGAACCTATCCACCCAACCACTTTCTAATAACACTCTGCCGCAAATACCCGTCCTCATTCCAACGCCCAACATAGTTCTCTATTGTCAGTGAATAAGTTCGAATATACTCTCTTCAGCTTCAAAATATACGAACATAGTCAAATATTAGTTATCAAAGAACCAATTGCCTTCGCCGCCAATCCGAATGAGGAAGCGTTGAAGTGATACTTCTCGTCACGTGATCACATCGTGCACCACGAACTCGGCTCACAACACTTCCCATTATCTCATAATTATTATTTCTTTATATAAACCACATTATGCACTCTATAGATATTTCAAATAGGATGCCTACAGACCAAAGTCTTCGTATTGTGATTTTAAATCAATATTTCCTTCGTTAGTTAAAGGCACACAGTCAGCGAACATCGCTTTCGAATACTGGTGAATGGTTAGATTACAGAGAATCGAGAAGAAAATAGTAAAACAACACATTCTCTTCAGGGGATGTAGAGAGTAGAGATAAAAGAACTATCGTATTTGATGCTAAAACTACATAGACAAATAAAAAAGTGAGCTCGCTAGCTATGATTTCGAATCCATGTCCACATCCATGGCCCGGAGGTGATACATTCCTAACACATCATTGCCTATACTTTCTTAAGAAATTTGAGGAAATGTGTGGTAGTGAATACGTCTGTTTGATAAAACCCAATGAAATGGTTCATGTAGATGTTGTGAGTGTTTGCGAGTGAGGTTCGGGTCGCGATCAAAACTGCCCTACTTCTTCCCTTTATTCTTCGACTTACTCCTCGTCGACCTCGCAGGCGGAGGCGTACCCCTTGCTTCATCACCCGCGACGTCGAGACTTGAGCCTTCTGAAGCCCCTCCTACGACCGAGGGCTCATCAATCTCCTTGTTATCAGAGTCGTTTCCAGCGTCTGACGCAGCGCTGAGTTCCCTTTCTCGCGCCTTGCGTTCCGCTTCCCATCCTGAGATTAAGTCCGCTACAGCGTCTTCCTTGGTCTTTTCCTTGCCGTTCCATGCACCGCAGCCTCCACACCGCCATCTACCAATGTCTTCGAGAGCCCTGGTCCCTGGTGGCGCTTGGCCATTTACAAGCCTGCATTCACTGCAAATAAGAGCTAACCTATTCTTGGGTTGTGTTTCGTCCTCGCCGAGGAGGGCGTCGAGGATCCTGTCGTACCAGTGTGGTTGAGTGAAAGTCGCTGCCGAAGAAGCAGAATACTGTCGCATCAATTCAGAATTGCTGTATGCATTCGGGGCGAATTCAGCTCCTGCGGTATTAGGGGATGGTGGATATTGAGCTGGTGAGATTGAGATTCCTGGCACGGAGGAGGCTGCTGAACCAGGTCGCTGTTGCGGGGTTGAGGGCGCTGCGAGGGGCTGATTGACCGGACGCTGGATATTGGCCGTTGGCGGAGGAGCGATACCCGTGCGTGTCCCTTGGGGTTGTTCTGGTTTTTGGGCTGCTGGTGCCTTCTTGCGTGCGGACGGAGACCCTGACTCCTTTGATTTGGGAGAGTGCCCATACTTCTCAAGTAGTTGTTGTGTAGAATTGTATTTTGTTGCCTCTTTTAGCCTCTCGATGGTGGCATCTCGCTCTTTGGTAAGTTTCTTGAGATATGCTTCAGTATTCGAAATACGGTAATCGAAGAACGTTGTAAGTCCAGTGCGGAACACATAGATCCTGTCTTGTTAGGTTTGCCTCCTGTACATAATAGTTCCAAAATTTATAAAGACATACACCACAGGCCCTCCTGCCACCACAGAATACTCCGTGGCGCCCCAATTCCTCCATCCAGTCACCAGCGTCAATAGCAGTGCGGCAAGAATGTAGGCGAACCCCGCATAAAGTGTCCACATAACGCGAATGCGCCTCGATCTGAGTTTGAGGGATTCATTTGAAGAGGCAGTCTTGGATATCTTTGCGGTGAGAGCAGAAAGCGTTTTCTCGAAGGAGGCGGCGTCTTCGCCAGACTGTAACTGTGTCAATAAATATCCAAATTGTAGATGGTGGGAGCCTGTGAGGCTAAGAAGCAGTCGACTTACCCTCCACGGCCACAAAGAAACCATGATGGAAACGATTCGCGGAAATGTAGCCCTCCGAGGGTGCTGTAAGAGTCCTTATGGCCAGCGAAGCATGTTCGCGTGCATTTGAATTTGCTGTCGCGACGTCAGCGGGTAGCTTGAGCAGCTTGGGATCGTCGCAGGGATAACGCCTGTTGTCTATCACGTGAGAGCTTTGCACGCTAAATCTTTCCGTAACGCCCTGCATTTCCTCATCGCCGCCGGCTTCATTCATATCATCGCATCGCCCTTTAGGCCCTTCAATGTCACGCGAAATGGCACTTGCAGCGTACCGGAATCTATTGCGCTCAACGCGCATTGCTTTTCATGGTGAGTAGGAACGATCAATGCCTTCCCAAGCATATGCTCATATGACAACAGGAGACATGAACATGCTCTTCGCCGCACGAGTCGAAGCCCGCAAAAACTTCGAGAACAACCGTCATTTGGCTGCCGGAAGCGAGGAATACTCTCAATCAATTACACATGCCCAGGAGGTCGCAAAGTTCCTAAGGGAGAATGTTGTTCAGGGACAGGCTGAGGACGCAGAGGGCAATTACAGTAAGCGTTTTGGCAGTAGCAAACGGAGAGCGTGCAGAGCTGCTCTCGCGGGTTATCATATGCTAATATAATGTACAGAACTCCGGATACATGAGCATACCGAGCGAGGAAACAATGAGGATATCAAAAAAGGAAAAGGAAAAGGAAATAAAAATACTCTGACGGGAACGAAGTGTTGCTCGTCTTGACTTTTCGGCGTCCACAAAATAAATGAACCATGATACCCAAACCAAATGCATGCAATCCGTAAACGCCGTATCCTCTATGTCCATATATTGCACAGTTCTAGTTTCCTGCTAAACTGGCGTAATTGACTTCGTCATCGGCTCCGGGAGGCGGCGCAATCGCAGAGAGACTATCCAGATTATTCTCCGGCGCGGCTTCAATAGCAGCTTGCGCAGCAGCAGCTCGCCGAGCGGTACCAGCTGATTGCCTGCCCTCCTTTGCATATTGCATCCTAACATTCTGATCTAGGCTGTCTAGCTGTTTAGGCTTTCCCCAGGTGACTCTCATCGGGCAGCCTTTTATAACCACTTTTCCCTTGAGTGCTTCTGCCGCGGTCTCGGCGTCCTGTCTCTTTACATAGTTGATATATGCGCAGTGGGCGCGATGCGAACAGACGACTGATCGAAGCTGTCCGTATTGTGCGAAGTGGGTGCGAATCTCGTGCTCGGGAAGGTCGTCTTCGACGCCGGTGACGAACAACGACGCGACGTTGGGATCCGATGGCGGTAGCCAATCCTGTGGATTTGGTGGTGCTATGGGACCAGAAGCTCGTCCACCTCGACCGGCTCGCATGGCACCTCGTTGGGCGAAAGTTCCTCGACCATCCTTTGTTCTGATCGGGCCGGGGACGTGACCACCGCCGGAGCCGTTGGAAGCAGAACCTCCTGGAGCTGGCAGCGCTTTTTGCCCACTCTCTTCAGCCTCCGCTTCTAGTCTGCGCTGTTTCTTGTAATATGGTTCACTTTGCGCCAACCGCTTCAACAGCTCGCGTGCCTTCTCGTCTGTCTTGTCATATGCCTCGACGGCGCCCCTGCCCTCCTCGATTTCCTTTTCATGTTCTTGTGCATAGTACTGTCGGTTCACATCACTCTGTGGGCCTGGCGCCACCATCTTCAGCGCGGCATCACGGACGACGATTGGTAGGCCAAAGGACAAATCCAGCATGCAGCACTGGCAGCAGTTCTTGAGGCGGGCGCAAGTCAAGCAGATGTTGGTGCGCTTTTGTCGGGCAGTGCGGTCGGCCTTCCAGCGGAAGATGGTGAAGGGTCTGGTGCATATCTTGCATTCCTAAGCAAAGTCAGTAAAGTGGCGCAAATGACATTGGTGAGAAAATTGAGACTTACAGCTCCATAGTCTTCCTTGAGCATCTGAACATAGGGGTTGTCTGGTAGACATTTCTCGCACACAGACGGGAAGTCTGTGGTTTCCCAGCCGGAGCGGTTGAGGTCCTGCTTGATTTGGGGTGGCATCGCCGAAAGGTGTTGCGGTAGAGCGGGCGGGTGGGTAAGCCGAGAGGCAAGTGGGATTCGTAGGATGGACTGTCGCAGAGTGACCAGGTACGGTGTATTACGCGCCAGTAGGCAAGCGAAGGGAGCGAGAGTGGAGGTGGTGAACGGACGTGGCGGTCGGAGCAGTGAGGGTTGGACGATGGAGAGGGCGAGGAATACGCAGTTTGGCAGAGGTTCATGACGATTGCTAGGGCTAGAAATCTTGGCCACCGCGTCGGCCGCCGGATAAAGTAAATGCCCGGCGTCTGGCCAATCGCAGAGCTCTAAGAGCGAGAGGCGCTATCCCATAATTGGTCGAGGTGGTGGAATTTGTATAGGGGGGCACCCTAGCAATTCCCAATCTCCTGCACCGCTCTTTGGTTTAAAGACGACTGCTTTTCCTCCTCCTGGCCGCTCTGTACTACTCAATTGACCGCTCCTTTGGCCTTCTCCTCCTCCCTCCAATTCTCCCCCACCTCTTTCATATCTAAATCTCATTGGCTTCAACACCAATCACAATGTCTCCCGCCGCTCTTGAACAGGAAAACCACCAGCGTGATGCCGACTTCAACAAGGCCATGCACGGAAAGTCCTCACAGGCCCGCGGTGGCATGACGGCCATGTTCCAGAAGGACAGGGCCGCTCAGCAAGCCGCTGTGGACGAGTACTTCAAGCATTGGGACAACAAAGCCGCCGCCGACGAGACTGAGGAGACCCGTAAGGTATGTTTACTTGCACTTCTCCCAACAATTATTGCGCCAAGTACCAATCTAACATGTCCCAGGCCCGACGAGACGAGTACGCCACTCTAACCAGGCATTACTACAACCTTGCTACGGACCTCTACGAGTACGGCTGGGGCCAAAGTTTCCACTTCTGCCGATTTGCCTATGGCGAGCCTTTCTACCAGGCCATTGCTCGCCACGAGCACTATCTTGCCCACAAGATGAACCTCACCGACGGCATGCGCGTCCTGGATGTCGGCTGTGGTGTCGGCGGTCCCGCCCGCGAGATTGTCAAGTTCTCTGGCGTAAATGTCATTGGACTGAACAACAACGACTACCAGATTGAGCGTGCTACTCGGTATGCTGAGAAGGAGGGTCTTTCAGACAAGCTCAAGTTCACCAAGGGAGACTTCATGGTACAATTGCCCATCCTCCGCCACCCTGCCCCTATTCTGCTCGCTAACGCGTAACAGCAAATGTCTTTCCCCGACAACTCCTTTGACGCCGTATACGCCATTGAGGCCACCGTCCACGCTCCTTCACTCGAGGGTATCTACAGTGAAATCTTCCGTGTCTTGAAGCCTGGCGGTGTTTTCGGCGTCTACGAGTGGCTCATGACTGATCAGTACGACAACGACAACCCCCACCACAGGGAGATCCGATTGGGTATTGAGATCGGTGACGGTATCTCCAACATGGAGAAGGTCGAGGTCGCCTTGAAGGCCATGGAGGCTGCTGGCTTTGTCATGGAGCACCACGAGGATCTTGCTGACCGCGACGACCCCTCCCCATGGTACTGGCCTCTTTCTGGCCAGCTCAAGTACATCACCTCTCTTGGTGACATTCCTACCATTCTTCGCATGACGAAGGTCGGCCGTGGCATTGTCCACAGATTTGTCGGCTGCCTTGAGATGATTGGCCTTGCTCCCAAGGGAACCCAGAAGACCGCAGACAGTCTTGCTCTTGCAGCTGACTGCCTCGTGGCAGGTGGACGGGAGAAGCTTTTCACTCCCATGTACCTGATGGTTGGACGCAAGCCTGCTGACGCATAAAAGCCTCAGTATCTTGTTTCTTGATCATTTCTTCAAACTTCCTAGATCTTTTCGTTTTTGAGCTGTCTGGCCAGTTTCAACTAAGGGGAATTTGGGAGGGGTTATGCTTCTCGGCCATTCCTCTTTACCGACGATTTTTTCGTTTACCTTCAATTCTTAATCGTCGGAAAATCAAAACATGTGTGTCCCTGGGAGGAAGAACAAAAACATGTATATACAAGGTACGAAATGTAATAGCGGGCCGGGGCTGGAGGAATTAAAAAAGGTTTCTCGTCCGTGAGCGTTGGGGACAGGATGGGACGACGCTAATGCGATTCATGGATGGGTATGCATAGAGTTCATTATTAGAACATTACAATATAATAATTCTTGATCAATTAAAATGATGGTGTTCGTTGAATACTGGTGTTCTCACTCTAGACATGTGTTTCTCAAGTTTGACATGTGAAAATTACGTGGGGTGGCGGGCCTTGCCGTCTGAGACATTTTTTTTTTGGCCTCCCGTATCTACCGTATGAAATCTGGATCCGAGCGCGTTGCGCCAAGCGTAGGAAGTGCATTATACCCTTTTCAGTACCCCTGCGTTTTCGTACTGCGGGGTGTTTGATTGGCTGGGAAGAATTTAGTTTTGAGGAGTATATTCTCCGTACAGTGAGGTTGAAATCCAACGCTAAGGCTTCTGAATTGATGCATTTGCAAAAAAAGGAAAAGGATTCGAAGCCCCAGGGGAGCATGTTAGTCCGATGAACGATATAATGTGGTAGAACTAACGAGAAGGAAAGCAAAGGCGCATTTGAGAGTACTGGAGATTACATCATGCTCTTTTCGGCTTCATTGTACCATCTTTTAGCAGTCGAGATATTGCTCATAGCCAAAACTTCACAACCGCATCATCTCGCCTGAATAAGCCGCGAGCTCTTCCGAACACCTTCGTTAGCTTCAACGTGTTTTATCGTCGGAAGAAGGTCGTAGGGTATACTTAGACTTGTTGGCTTCGACGTATTTTATTGCAAGCAGAAGATGGTAGGTTATACTTAGCTTTGTTAGCTTCTATACGTTAAAGTATAAATAGTCTTTACAACTTAAAAGAGCAGTTTGATAGCTTTGACTACTGGCTATTATTTCTGAGCTTTTCTGCGACGTGAAAGAAAGTTTCTGACTCTGGAATTATTGGCACAAACTACGTTGCGAAGGCACAAATGAGGGACTGATCGCCTACAAAACAACTTTTACCGGCTCTTATGGAGGCACCCTATTCAAATACACGTTTCCAAACCCACAGACTCCTACTATTGGTGTAATGCTTCAGTCCCTCGATACCCCATTCCATTCCAATACCGCTTTCCTTGTGGCCTCCAAACGGAACTTTTGGATCCACGTCAAAATGCGAGTTGACCCACACACTTCCTGCCTCCAATTGCCTCGCCATGTTCTCAGCACGCTTCATGTCTTTGCTCCACACCGAGGCACCGAGTCCTGTTCGCAGCGCATTTGCACGGTCAATTACATCTGTTTCATCGGACCACTTCAGAAGAGGAACGATTGGGCCAAATGGTTCCTCGGTGACGATTCTGGAATCCTCGGGTGGGTTATCAATGATTGCGGGCTCGATGAAATATCCTTTTGAAGACTGGCGCACCGAGCCTGGGAGGGCGGTCTTCCATCCACATTTATCAATCTGCGAGTACATATCTTTGACAAGCTCGAATCTGCGATGATTAGTCCAATATGCACGCCTGATGAATGGAGACGGGTCCAAGAACGCTGACTTACTGCATCTTGTTCTGCACAGGGCCTACAACAACATCCTTCTCGAAGCCACCACCAGTCTTGATATTGTTCTTAGTGAACTCCACCATCTTGTCCCGAAACTCGTCATATATCTTCTCATGGATATATATCCGTTTCGTGAGCATGCAGATCTGGCCCGAATTCAAGAAGCTTAGAGTAGCGATTTTAGGAAGGCATTTGTCAATGTCGACATCTTCGCAAACAATTGCCGCATCGTTTCCTCCCAGTTCGAGAACGTATCGTTTGAGGGTTTTGGCACAGGATTCTGCGACGAGCTTCCCTGTGCGGATTGAGCCTGTAAATGAGATCTTGTCAATTCCTGGATGTTGCGTCAACCAGGGACCCAGCTCGTCGTTGCCAGAGAGAACCTGGACGACGCCTGGGGGAAATATTTGCATTGCTAGCTCTCCAAGCTTGAGATCACAGTATGGCGTGTATGGCGACGGCTTCATGATGAACGTGTTCCCTGTTATGAGTGCGGGGCCCAGCTTTCCGACGCCCAACAAGACGGGCCAATTCCAAGGTACAATACCTGCACAAACGCCGATGGGAGGATGCGTCGAGTAGACGATCTTATCGTCATCTTCCTGGAGGACTTCATCTTTGATTTCCATCGTGGCAAAGGCACGCAGCCAATTTAGGGTCATGGTGAATTCCATGTTTGCTAGTCCGATTGGCTTGCCCTGCTCCGTCGTCTGGAGCTTCTCCAGCTCTTCCCGATTAACTTCAATTGCATCGGCAAACTGAAGAAGAAATTCTGCACGCTTTGAAAAGGGTGTGGAACTCCATGGCTTGAATGCTGCTCGGGCGGCCTGTACGGCGGCATCGAGATCCTCGGGTCTGGCAACTGGGACTTCAAAGAGCGGTTCGCCCGTTGCGGGGTCGATGGAATGACGAGTGGTTGGCGTTGGAACAAATTCGTTGTTGATTATGTTCCCCGGATAAGTCTACCACAGGTATTAATGTCAGGGAAAAACCTGTGAATCGAGAAATGGCCAGGTACAGTACCTTGATATCCACTTTCGGTGCCATTGTAGTCAAATCAAAGTTCAATTGTCTTGATCTGGATGCTAGATGGGAATGTTCGTTCGGGTCTGAAGGGCTGAAAGGTGGCGATATTTAAGCTCTGCGAGTGAGGGGTATGGGACATGCCTACGGCTGAAATAGGCAATGTCCCACTTTGGTGCCGACGGAAACTCGAAGTCACCCACCTCGTCTGGGGTATTGTATATCTATGATATCTATGGATGTAACTACTCGAAATTACTGGGGTTTTGAAGACTTGGGATATTATTTGCAGTAACTACGTTCCTTCTGCGCTTCACAGAATCCGAGTATTCGCAAGTAAACTAGTTGTGCGATACATTTCATGTGCGACCATTCTTCTTTGAAACTAACTGCTCATTGCTTAAGTGAACGACAAGAGGAATATCGAGAGTAAGCTGGATCTACCGTACTCCTCTGCCGTGGAAGAACATTGTGTAAGCACACATTACATTGCATTGTTACTGCTACAAAATCCTTTAGTGCTTACATCGCATTCCGCGAACGAGGTAGTAAAATGTAGTGATTACTATAACTAGCTGATTTGGTATTAAAGTACTGCCTGGTAGAGCTATGGAATTGGCTTGGGTGGCGCATTGATCAGACTATCATGGGAAACTGTTAAAAAGGATTTGAGATTGGAGTTAAAACATCACCGCTGGAGCCGCGATATAATTATCGGATGAATTCGTACGTATCACATAATTTTCCGCTTCTGGCCTACGAAATTGGGTTTGCGTTTAGTTTTTGGTTCGACGGAATGCGCGCTTTGTTTGTTGGGTGGATAACAATATACACATCCTTTTCATTTGCTTGAGGACTTAAAGCAGCATTGCTGAGCTGAGGGTCAGGCTGAAAATAACGAAAGGCCGATGGAATTAATGCGCTGTAGTTCGGGGCGATTGAAGCTTAAATGGAAGTGATTTCAATGCTGAGTATAGAAAGAGCGAAGTTTTCTGAAGTGCAGCCCGATGAGTTTGATGTAGACACCATACTGTAGTGCTGGTAGTCCAAGAGCATGTAGAAGTACGATACTGGACACGGAACACTAAGTAGCCAATGGGAAATACCTCATTAGCTAGCACAACTACTGCTACATCTTTGCTAAACCTAAGAACTGTTTGTAAGATAACATAGTGGATGAGGTCGGCATGGGAACGTTACTCCATTGAGCACCCATGCTACGGTAAAATATCTCCACGAAAAGAATTTTCAACGAGATCAAACCAGACACCCTTATACCCCGACCGCCGCGCCTCTTTCACACATCCAATAAAGGCAAGAATGTCTTCAGCCTGGCGCTTTCGATATCTCAACGGCTCAAACGCTCGAAAGAGTTGCTCTCCCAGAGTTGGAATCTCCACCATGGCGACCAGCAGTGGATAATCCAAACCTAAACCTGTTGCCCCATCAGGTGACCAAGTTTTAAGAGGGGCTAGCTCTTCAAGTATGGATTGTGCATAGTGCTGGCCGACTTCGTCTTTGGTTCCCAAGGGAAATCGCAGACGGTGGATGACGAGTAGACTTGCGAAACGGTATGAGCGAGCCTGGGCAGAGATTGCTGAAACTTCTGGGGCGGATAAATGTCTAAAGAGACGTGGAGGGCATTTCGGCATCCAATTAATTATTTTTTGCTCGATTTTCTCATAGGGATCAAGTTTGGTGTTGTCTGGTTCAACATCCGCCGCACCTGCCATCGTTTTCTGCTGATGGCTACATTCACACAAGTCGTATAAAAGAGGTAGCAGGGAAGAACATACACCTGAAAATCTGTCGAGAATGCTCCGCTCCGTGACTGGGAATCGGATCACAGGCATCTCTCGGCGGATCAAACAGTCGATCGTGTCTACGAGAACAGGTGCAATAGTAATAGTGTCCAGTTCTGGTCTTCGTTGAATAGTGCCATACCAAGATTTGACACCCAATAAAGTGGCGCGTGTAATGGTACGTGTCGAGGAGCCCATGGGGATTATAGCGTTGAAGGCTAGCATGATCTGCCCAAGATAAACAGCAACTGCTGCATCTTCCGCCTGTACAATGGTCGATAATAATGTCATCAAATATTGAAGACATCGGGATCCAAGGGTCATGTCTAAGCTATCCAAGGGCTTTACCTTCACTTGCTGACTACTCATCAAGTCTAGGAGAGCGTTATACGCGTCGGCTAGAATACTGGGTGAATGACTGAAAAGTACCAGGACTGTGGCATGATAGTCATCAGAGAAGCTTTCTCCTACCATGAAGCGGCGATGGGCGTTGAAAAACCCCTCTCTTGTTGTGAGGACATGATTGATACGTTGATGATAAATGTTTGAAGGCTGTAGTGTAAAATTACACAGCACATTTGGCGAATATGTCCAATCCGAATATTCTGGAATAGATTTGCACTGGGCCGTAAGCGTCAACGTTTCCGCGAAGGAAGCAGTGATTTGCATGTCAGATTGCGACCCAGTCTTGTTCGAGTTGGATTGGGGCCTAGGGCTTGTGATGGAATAACACCCATACGGCGATCGTCTTTCAACCGGCTTCCGACCCATCCGCTTCTTCCATCTCAGCTGACAATGTCTCTTTAAGCGAGTGCAGCTAGTGCATGACAGTTGGCCGCTGTTGAAGTGGCATTTCTCTTTATTTTTGTGACACCGCTCGCACGCGGACTGTGGGTAACGTGGTTGAGAAAGGGAGTGAAACGTGGCTTTGGAGGGATGGATCAATGGAAGGGAGATGCTAGAGGCCACTACCATGAGTACGTATGTGTTTTATGTGTATGTCCCGTGCAAGACAGTCTCCGATATTTTGCTGGTTTAAAGAATGTATTTGATTTGGAGTGTAGTTGGTGGCTGGCGAAATGAAATTAAAGTGTGTCTTAGAAACCCCTGACTTGGGAGACCCACCTTTCCCAAAGAGGTAATATGTCGCCGGTCGACCTTACTAAGTTAAGGATAGCCATTGGAATGCTATCAATCTTTGCGTAGTCCATTGACCTTACATTTGTTTCACTTTGCTATATATACTTGGGTCCAAATCACAGCATGCTCATGGTCGAAAATTCTGTTCTTCCTCTTGACAGCACAGCTTATAAGCCTATTTTGTCTCCTTCCAGTAAATCGACCGCGCTCTTCAGCAGTCGACTCTCCCTTAAGGTGCAATCTTCAATTAGCTACAGTCCTTTCTATCATGCTTGATTATAACTCGTTCCTGAGATTTGCTAGTAAGTTTTGATCGCATTTCGGTGTCCCTAACCCTCGCTCATCTAAATCAGGCCCAAATGAGCAGCGGACTATAAGCCGCGAAGATGTCGGTTTCTATCATGCCGTGATAGTAGGAGCTGTCTATGATTTTGACAACAGAATCAATTTTCATGTTCCTGATTCGTTCATTGGTCCCCTCTACCAATGCATCGCCGAGATCCCATTCTTATCTGCAGTCGTTGAGGATGCCCATACCGACAAAGCCTTCTACCGACGCGTTGCAAGTATTGACTTGATAGACCACATTGAGGTTCTCAAGCGTTTCGAAAACGATGACCCATTAACTGCTATACAAAATCTGCTGGCATCAAGATTGGACAAACCGTTCCCTCCCGGAATTCCGCGGTGGAGAATTACAGTCCTCCCCTTGCAACGTGGTTGCTTCATCGCTTTCTCGTACTCTCACACGGTCGGTGACGGCCCAACCGGATCATCTTTTCATCACACCTTCGTCCGGGCATGCAGAGAGAATTCATATGAAAGTCTATCAAAAGCGCAAAAGATAGAAATCCCTTCTACGCTACTACCTCCCCCATTCGACACGCCCGAAAGACTCCCAATCTCCTGGTCTTTTCTTCTTCGACCATTGATAGACGTCATATTACCATCATTTCTTTCAAAACTCATTGGAACCAACGCCTCAATATCGTCTGCGAATAAGGGAACATGGACAGGATCCACAATGTCCTTCGACCCGAGTACCTCTCATTCCAAGATCAAACTGCGACAGATCAACGCATCGACACTGAAAAATGTACTTCGCACATGTAGATCGCATGACTCCAGAATCACTGGAATATTTCAACAAATGGTCGCTCGAGCGCTTAGCAAAGCTATTCCAAACCAAGACATTACAAATTTTGTATCCCAGACGACTGTCAATATGCGAAACGCCATCGGATTACCACCCAACGAGGGGGGAAATATCTTCTCTGCTTGCTACATAGCTCACCCTCGGCAAGATACGTCTCAAAAACTCTCAGATGATGACTGGAAAGCTGCTAGTATTTCAACGCAGAAACTTGCTGAGTCTGCTTCTTCGCTGCAGGATCAAGCAACTGGGTTGCTGAGATATGCACCGAGTATCAGAAAGTGGACGCTAGGAAAGATCGGAAAGCAGCGAGATTGCTCATTCGAAATCAGTAATCTAGGGGTCTTTGATGCGGAAAACGAGATAGATAATCCGCATGTCAAGGTGACTCAGATGATATTTGCACAGCCTGGACAAGTTATCGGCCCGCCGTTGGAGTTCAATTTAGTAAGTGTCAAAGACGGCGCTTTGGTATACACTGTGACTTGGCAATCTGGAGCCTTGGATATGCCCAAGGACAAGGAAGAATCTTTCGTGGACGGAATTTGTTTGTCTATTGAACGAGACTTTGAAGGATTGATGTAAAGCTACCTTGTAGGCTAATAGTGCAATGGAACTGGGAGAAGGAATTTGAAAACCTGGGGGTTGTTATTTTGTTAGGGTTCCAATGATATGAGGGATGGTTTGATGCCATGGCTCTTCTGGCGGTTGTTCAATATCAACCGCTTCCCAGGGACCAGCTTGTCGAAGAGTTTTCTCTGTGTCTCTGCACAATTGACAACCTCCGATGATGTGAGGCCAGAAAATATTGACGATGGCTGATGGCTAGTCAGCAAGTTGCAAGCATTTAGATAGACGTAGCTCTTCGAGAGGGCATACCTTGATACAATCTCATCGGCCAAAATCCTTTTACCTGTACGTGTTCGTAGATGTACCATCTTCCGCCCTTTTTCAGGTATTGGAACAGCTCAGAAATGTTTTCCTCCGGGTCTGGAATGCTGCAGAGGCAGAGGAATGAAACGATACAATCTACGCTCTCCTTCTCGATTCTCAAGATTTTCCCATCATCTGTTTTGGCCCCAGGCGACGACAGCGACTGAATCCCCGTGGGAAGAATTGTATAAGTCCCTTCAAGACCGGCCTTCCTAATACGCTCATTCAAACCGGCATGCGACTCGGTGTTTGGCTCCACACCATACACTTTGAGACCCTTCGTACTGTCCCCACGAAACGTCGCCCCACCTCTTGCATCAGGTGTCTTAAACTTAGCAAAAAGATCCACCCAGAACCCCACACCAGGACCAATCTCCAGTACTACTCCATCCACCGGAGGCACTACAGGGACTTCGACAACTCGTCCTTTTGATACGCGGCCTTCCAAGAGGGCTGTGATGCGGGGGCCGCTGCCCTCGCGGATGTTGGCGCCGGCCCAGGCCCAGAATGCGCTGAACCAGGCGTTTTGGATTGTGGACCAGGATAGGCTTGAGTATCCGTTGGTTTGAATCAGGCGACGTAGTGTGTTGGGGAGGTATGACAGAGAGACGAAGAGGAATTGCCAGGGTTCGAGGAGGGACCAGAAGACGGCGCTGAGGTTTTGCATGGACGTCATGATGCCTTGGAGGAATTTGTGTTACGGAGATTGATCAATATTGTCGGTGCTATTTGGGTTCCATGAAAGTTGCAGGTAGGAGGATTGTTCACTAGTTTATGATTTTTCACGATCCTGACGGGTATTTTGTGACTTTATTAACTAAATCCGGCTATAGGCGCCTGTTCTCGGCCATTGTAATGTAGCAGGTATATAAACCTATGATTGATGCCAAAAATCTAGATGTTAATAATGAAAACTCGGTTAATTTTGCCGATGTCGGGCTAATGACGAAAAGTGTTTAGTAATCGTTCTTGTTTATTTGTAATTTCATTGTTCTACCACTTGTTTGCAGTTTCTTCAGGGTGATAGTCCTAGATAGAAATACCAGAGCAGTGTGAGGTTTGACTTTGGCAAGCATATGGAATCAATGCCCTTAAAAAACAGAAGCTGAAGTCATTTTTCATCTACTCTTTTCTACCTTATGAATTTTCAATGTTTTCGGCGAAAGTTTTCCATCCAGGAGCAGTTAAACTAGTCAAACTAGACCCCTCACGAGTACATATTTCCTAAAAGAGAGGTCTGCAGGGCGTAGAATATCGACTAGGATTGGCCCTTCCAGCGCTGAGAGTAGGGCTCCAGGGCGAACGATCAGCAATAATTATGCTCTTTCTAATCTACACAATTGAATTATTAAAATTGAATACCTAGAACCCAATAAGTTATTTCTATAGAGACTCTTAAGGAGCAAATACTAGAATGCGTGGAGTTTTGCTCCTTTCTCTCGCCTTACTACCGTAATGGGTCCGTGCAGAGACTGGCAATGACATACTCCAACTTCAGATTATAGCTGAGTAGTTCAATGTAGGAAATGAACAGTAGTTATCATACTAAAGGTGTGCTGCCCTTTCTTTGCAGGCTCAATACATCATTATGTGATCGTACTTGCCGCCAATATCTTCGATTTGTGTCAAGTGTACAGGTTTTTATTATTCCGACTTCGCGGTTGAAAGAGAGCAAGGCTAGGGCCCTTTCGTCTAAACCATCATTGATATCAAAGCAGCAAGTTTGATCAACTGTTTTATGATCAAGTGTATCTGAAGCCGATTGTGCCTTGGCAATGTATTAAGTCGCTGTTGATGGTGATTGACTGCTAGAACGGCGAAGGGAATCCCGCACTTCTTGCAGTACTTCAATATTGATATTTTTGAGATTTTCCATGTCGCTCTTCATTTCGGATAACTTGTCCATGCTTATCATGTGATATGCGAATGTAGTTTGTTCTTCATGCCTGGGAAAATTGAGCATAAGACAAAAAAGAAAACAAATAGGAAGAGCTAGACGCTTACACTGAGAAGACGTCATCTGCTACCCTTTTCAATATGTCTATTGCCTTTTCGCTTTTTTCCAAGCCGTCCTTGACGAGATTCTCCTTTGCAACAAATCTGGCGCGTTTCAAGAGCCGACCCGTTCGGTTAGGGTCATTCAAGGGATTCTGCACTTTCCCAAGTAGCGCTCCCGCCTCGTGCGTAATCTTTTGAGCTTGATGCATCGCTTCATCCAACCGTTTCCCTAGATCTCCATGGATGCGCCTACCCTTTGTTTCGAGAATGTATGTGAGCCGCTGAAGGTCGTCCATCCGTGATCGGAACGTGTACGTCATCTCAAACATTTGCCGATTGGCATTCCTTATCGCGTTGAAATAGACTTGGATACCGATAACGATGGCACCGGCAAAGGTCAATATGCTTATAATGTTGGCAGTCATCGAGAGGGCACTGTCATTGCAGGACAGCATCTCTCGACAAGAAACGCAGCTTGATGTGTTCATGGTTTCGAATTTTGGACAAGAAAAGAGGACTTGCGAGAATGGTGAGAACCGAGGCGATGAGCTAAGGGGACGTGTTTACAAGTCGGATCTAGTACACCAAAGTCAGTAGTCTGATAACATGGCACGCATAATAAGAGGATGTGGGGTCGAAGAAGCCTCTCGAAAGACACAGAAGGAGCAAAATATCTTGGCATTGTGGCTGAGTGTAGTGTCGTCCTGCGAATAACGCTGAAGAAGATTTCGACAAGAGCTGTGATACAGTATAGCCCTCAAGTCTCTATCATCGGTACTTATGGTACTCTCTGTACATGACCTATCTCCGAATATGAGGTAATTCTATAGGGTAACTTTTACAAAAAGGTTGTCCTTGTGCATCTTGAAGATGGTCGGTATGGAATCCGTTAACGGTACAGATTTCTTAACTGGGAGGCGTGTAGAGCATGATATACAAATGGCACTTTAGGTGGTGGTACTAGGGTTCAGGTCTGGAATGCTGGACTCATAGCCAAATAATAAGCGACATACGTGCGATTTCCAGCAAACCAATTGCCGTGACCAGATGCATACAATACAGTGATAGGACTATACAGAGACTGCCATAACAAATAGCTACTTCAGCACTTGGAGTACCAGTTGCTACTTTCTCCCAGCATCCAGATGGTCCGTGCAGAGGCTGACGTTGACCTACCTCAACTTCCAAGAAGAGGGTCAAGCACTCCACCTTGACATTCACCACTAGGGAGTTATATTTGCCCTACTCACTTGTCCTAGTTACCTTAACCATGTCTTCTTCTCACGGCGTCCCCGAGGTGTTGATGAAGAAGGTGGACGAATATGTCGATTCGCTGGCTCCACAAATCCAGCCCCGCATCACCTCAGAGCTCGAGGTTTTCCAGCAAAAGACTATTGACTCTCTAGAAACACAAGTCGTCGATGCCTTTCGCTCCCTATTCAACAGGAACACAAACAGCTCTTCAGGCGATTCCCGCGCGCCGTGGAGCTTAAATGATGCCGCACCTGATGCCTATGGTGGCCAGTCGCTTCCCTTCGCCGATGAAATCGCCAAGCTCACTCAAAGCTTCAGCAAGATCACTGACGAAGCTGGTGACGACTTGCGGGATATCTTCGATCTTACCGAAGGTCGCCAGGGCTCAAGTGACACCCGGTCCCGTGGGGCAGACAGTTTTGACCCCTCTCAAGGAGCTAAAGGATTTCTTTCTGCCGCCATCAACGTCGTCCAAGACCACCTAGACAACAACAGCAAGGAATCTGGAGGCCAGCGATTTGAGCTCGATGGCTTGCTAGGCGTACTCAGTAACACTGTGAAAGATGCGTCGCGCAATCCAGAGGAAAAGGCCCGTTTAATCAGTCCTGAGATCAAGGAGAAGGTTGGCGCGAAGCTGCGAGAACAGCATGCACCAATCGCCGAGCAATTCACCCGCATCGCGTTGGACCACATCAAGCGCTGGTTGCGTGGCAATACTAGTACACGAGATCTTGGAGATGGTTTCAAGGGCGAGATTGACGACAAGGTCAAGGATCTGGTAAAGGGCATCGGCGGCTTATTTGGAAACAAGAAGCAGAACGAGGAGTCTTCGAGAGGCTTTGGCGACCAAGACCGTGCTGGGCCCGAGGGAGAGGGTGGCAGCGGCTTTTCAAGAGTGATTAGCGACAAATTGAGCACAGGTCTGGCACGAGTTCACAGAGAAGTCCGTATCGAATTCCGCAAAATACTAGGAGCCATTGAGAAGCAGCTATTTGAGCTGTTGCCCGACCAGTTCCAGCGCCCACTGGAGAAGATCCTCGGTGGCAATCCATTTGATTCACAGCTTGACCGCGACGCGGGAGGGCAGTCGGATCGCAGTTTCGGAGATGATATCAAATCTAAGCTGGTGAGAAAGATCAGAGACCTCGTGCGCAAGGTTCAAGAAACGCTACGTGAGAGCATTCTAGGCGTTGTGAATGGCGGACATCGCAAGTTTGAGCGCGAGAGTTGGACCTTTGTGCAGAACATTGTCGAGCAAAAGGTGCAGAGATACCTCCCCAATGTGAAGATCTCCGTTCCGGACGATATTGGTAATGAGGGTGTGAGTGTCGGATCGCCAACCTCAAACGTACCAGTTGGCGGTGGGGACCGACCTTCTTCGCAAGGAGGGCACAATCCACCGCCATCTCATGATCAACATGGGGGTCAGTCATATGGCGGGCAAGGATACAATGCTCCACCTCCTTCGTACCAACAACACCACGACAGCCAATCCAACTACCATCAGCAGTCTCAGTCTCACCAGGGGTATCGTCCTGACGAATATCGGCCACCGCCCCAGAATTATCAGTCCCAGGACTATCAACAGAATCAGGGCTATCATGATAATCAAAGTTATCAGCACAACCAAGGCTATCAGCAGGACCAAGGTTACCAACAAAATCAAGGCTACCCACAGAACCAGGGCTATCAGCAAAACCAATATTACAACCAGAATCCGCCATACTAATCCTTCAGTGCAAAGATCTAAACTTTCTATTTAGTCACTTTCAGAATTAGCTAGCATATGCCAGATAACGCACACTGCCACTGGGCAAATATGACGCAAGGATAGGAGATCAGTAACTTCATTTCAATATATGCATGAATGAGCAAACAGTGGAAGGTTTGTGTAAGGAATTCAATGATCCAGCCACATGCAGTGATCCTATATGTACGTTATGAAAAGCATGGAAGCGTGTTGAGGCCAACCACTTCCACATTTAGCCAGCCATGAACAAAGTCATTTGATCAAAAGCTTTACGACTTCCCGATCAGCATGAGTTTGGTTTAAGTGTTCAACTGGGTACCCTGGGGCTACTGGCAGTGTCATAAGAATACTCCAAATGCGATTATACCAGAGATTTAACCTATGGTTATGGAAGTCATAGGTCCCTAGCGGGACACTGTCTACGACGAACAACTCTGCAAGGGTCGAGGCTATGATTTGCTAGGTGCAAATACGTCTTGTCGACATTTAATACTCAACATTATAAGTATCTCAGTGCATCCTGTCGAAGTAACAATCATCCCCCAGAAGTACCACGTGCGAAAAAAAAAGTCCATAAAACCGCCTCGCGGTCCAGTTTTCGCCCTTATGTACCCCATATGTACCAGGCCCAGCCTCGCGAGGCTGATGACTTGAATGCGAGCAATTATACGAGAAAAACGGCAACTGTAGACGGGATGTCATGTCGTGATTGGATGACTTAGCCATGGCGATGTGATTAGCACCCCCTGTGTGGCGCTTACCCTGGTCCTTATCGATCCATCGTTTACCGTTTTTATCGTTACCGGTTGCGAGACTGCAAGGCTGCGCCATGGACGGTAGGGAGAAGATTACATCTTTGGGATGTGGGATTGGGAGGGAATAAGAGATGGGGTATGGAAGAGGAATATATTTGCTGGTGTTCGATACGGGAGTGTATTTTGTATTTTGTATTTTGTTGGTATTGAGGGTTTGTCTTCTTGTTGTGGATGGTCATTCGAGTTCATGAACATAGAAGCTGTCAAATGCCTTACTTGATCTGTTTCTTGGCTCTTCGATCCCTCGTTCAAATGCATACAGAGGTAGAGATAATATTTGTATAATCTTGTTTTCTTCGTTTTGGAATTGATGGCGGACAATTGCTTTCAAAGAGTGTAATTCCTTTTGCTGCAATGCGAGGTACCGGAATTTAATCATTGAAGGTGGTTCACACAACTATTTCAAAAGTGAACTCTGCTAATTTTCCTGGCTTTGGCATTCGAGACCAAATGAAGATAAATCAACTTTGAAATAAATGGAAACTATTTGTGCGTATGAGACAAATGCATATGACTAAAGTTTATCTGCAATGTGCATTATTATGGGGGAAACTGCGAATCATATACACATTAAACTAATAATCGGTGAACGTTTGTTTTAAGCATAGTAGTCATAGCAGCGACTACTATTTGATACCGAATTTCCAAAAAGGTACTACAGTCTACTCTACAGATGGCGCACGGTCACAAAGGTTCCTAGGTTAATCCCGCGTAAATCCGGTGCTTGTGCATTTTTTCCCACACGCATCCTCTGCTGAAATGGTGCGGA
Organism: Acrocalymma vagum; assembly: GCA_028476805.1. Lineage (NCBI taxonomy): Eukaryota > Fungi > Ascomycota > Dothideomycetes > Pleosporales > Acrocalymmaceae > Acrocalymma > Acrocalymma vagum. The sequence continues at coordinate 143,597 of JAQGEP010000061.1, forward strand.
TTTGAAACTGGTTCAATCTTAAGACGGACCAGGACGGACCAAGTGAGCTGTATTTGATAAAGGTATAGGTAGCTCCCTTGATCACTGATCTTGCATATTCGGACCATTTTCTTACGATGAAAGAGAGCCTTGGCGCCCATGACGGTATTACACCTGCTTAAGTCCGCTAATCCCAGTTACAATGCCAGGCGAATCTCTACCACAGAAGTCAGATTCGAGAACTCTTCTTGGTATAAAAGGATATCAATTGAATGCATTGAAGATACAGCAACTGGTCTTCACTGCTACTTTATCAATTGATCAACTATTTTGCACCATCTTTGGAATCATCAAAAATGACGTCCACAACACACCCAGAGTTCAACAGCAACACCGAGGGCCTTGAAGTTGCTAAGGCTTTTCCAGAGCAGATTCACGGCAAGAATATTATAATTACAGGCGTGAATCTCAAAGGAATCGGATTCACAACGGCCGAGGCATTTGTACGCATCCTGCACCACCAAGGTGCTGAATGTGCTTTCAACTGACAATTAGCCAGGCTTCTCAGTCTCCCGCGCACCTCATTCTAGCTGGAAGAACTGAGGCAAAACTCCAGGAATGCGCTGAAGCACTTCAGGCCAGTTACCCCAATGTGCGGATTTCCCCACTGAAAATCGATCTCTCCAGCCAGAAATCCATCCGCGCTGCCGCAGAAACTGTCCTGAACTGGGCCGACGTTCCCGTTGTCGATATTCTCGTGAGCAGCGCCGGTACCATGTTCCATACCGAGCGTACTCTCACCGAAGACGGAATCGAAATGCATTTCGCGACGAATCACATCGGGCACTTCCTCTTCACTTGCCTAATCATGCCGAAAATCATCAAAGCAGCCCAAAAGAATCCAAAAGGTTCAACGCGTGTCATCAACGTCACATCCGGATCACCCATGATAGCCGCCATGCGATGGAGCGATATCAATTTCGATACACCGAACAAAGACCTCCCAGAAGCGGAGCAGCCGCCCTACCAATTTCTCGAAGCCTGGGCATACACTGATGTGCGGAACAAAGCGTACGTGCCAGTCGATGCCTACAACCGAAGCAAAGTAGCCAATGTATTATTTGGCATCGGAGCAAACAAGCGATTGTACGAGAAACACGGCATTCTGAGTCTGGCCGTGCACCCCGGCGTTATCAAAACAGAGCTGAGCAGACTCGCCTCTACTGAAACACAGGCTGCCATCGATCAATTGTCTGAGAAGGGATTGTTTACGTATAAGAGTTTGGCCGCTGGGTCGTCAACAAGTCTGGTTGCTGCGCTTGATCCTAAACTTGGAGTTGGAGTTGGAGAGACGAGAGATGGTAAAGAGAATTTTGGCGCGTTCATGTCGGACTGTCAGATCAATGATCAAGCTCAGCCGTTGGCGGTTTCCAGCGAGGAGGCGGAGAGGCTGTGGGAGCTTTCGGAGACATTGGTGCAAGAGAAGTTCTCTTGGTAATTATGTTGGATTTCCATTTTGTTATTAGGCACGCCTCAATATATACCTTGTGAGGATGCTATTCTCTTTTCAGTTTTGTTCCTACAATTTAAAAATTACGCAACAAAGGTTGATAAAAATTCAGCTGTGAACATTGAGACAGAGGCAAACTCATTGCACCCAACAACCAGCGCGATATATATTAACCCACACTACTATGCGCACAAAATATAATTGCTATCGGATTGTCAAATTATGCTCCGCCTACTAGCGGTCAAGCCTTGCACATGGACTTCGAATCCAATACACAGCCACTACTAAATGCCTTGGCCGCTTTTCGACACACTTGCACTAGCACGAAATTGGAGAAAAGTGTGCAGTTTTGCGGACAAAACTCCCAGTTTTACTACATCACGTCAGCTCCCAAGGCTGAGTGGGGGCCAGGTGCCCAGTTCACTGTTGTAATAGGCCGAGCTTCATTCCGGCCTGCATTGAACCCATAAACTCATCTGCTTCCCCAGATTTGAACATTTATACGTGCTGTTTGATTTTCTCATCAGGAGAGCAAATATTGTCGCGCATTTTCATGGCTTTTGGAAATACAAACAATGAAAAATAGACGATCGCATTACAAATCGCGAAGCGGATGCACAAATTGTAAGAAGCGCCATGTCAAAGTAAAAACTTCAATCTAGCACCAGATGAAACAGGATAAAGGCTAATAAAGACTAGTGCGATGAGCTTGGCTTACCATGCGCAAATTGCATATCTCGTGGTAGTGCAGATACATGCACCTATCCCAATGGGTGTCCTAATGTAGCATATGCCACACCAACGCCTTCACATCCTTCTAATGATCGGGCGCTACAATCACTGCCAAAACCTGAAGAAAAATACTGCCGTCATTTGCTTGAGCTGGAGCTCATGCATCGATGGTCAACAAGTACCTACAAAGGACTTTGCTCAGCGCCCGAAGATGCATTCTGCCTTCAGGTTCAGGCACCTCAATGGGCGCTTAAACATGAGTTATTGCTGCATGGCATGTACTCACTATCTGCCCTTGAGGCTGCCATTACTCGCACCGGGTCTGGCAACTTCGACTCGAATACATATATTGAAGCAGCACTCGAGTATTATAACAAAGGGAGTAGTGCTTTTCGATTACAGCTTTCTCACGTCACTCCCGAAAACTTGCACTGTCTATATCTCTTTTCTGGAATCGCCGTAATGATCAACATGGCCATGCTGCAGTGCCCACCCAAGTGGAGCGGGGAACAACAGAATAATCTCCTAGAGCGTATATCTGTGCTACTTGAGTTGGTGTACGGATGGTCAACGTTCGGGATAAATTACCTTCCAGACTTATTGCAAGGACCACTGGCGCCAATGCTTCAAAACTACATGAACAAACTTGCAAAAGTCGACACAAAACCCCTTGACGAAGACACCGCCAAGGCATTGGACAGACTGATGGAAGTAATCCAAGATTTCGCCAACAAGTCAACGCAGGAACAGCCTCTGACTCAAATGAGCCAGCTCCAGAGGGCAGTCCAATGTCTGCGCTTCTCCTTCCTTCTACCTGATACGGATGAGGTCAAAGGAAGCATGTCTGGAAGTCTCCCCATTCTCGCTGGCAAAGGGTTTTCGACGGCTGTAAAGAACGCCGAGCCTGCGGCGTTATTTGTCCTTCTTTACTGGGCGGTGCTGGCAAGCTCATTGGGGACATCGAGCTGGTGGGCGCGATCTGCTGGGTGCATACTGGTTGAGAATGTAGCGGGGATAATATTCCATTCGCAGCCAACAATGACGCGACAGGCAGTGGAATGCGTTACGTGGGCGAGGATGAGAGCATCCGCCAACGGGAAAACCCATCCAATTGCTGAGAATGGGAGTCGAGATATAATAGTTGTACATTAGTTTAATGAGAGAGAAATTGAAACTCGGGGTAAGGAATTGGACGTTGCAATTGAGTACATCAGTGACTTGACGCTCAGGAAGGAATGTCCCAGCTACATAGCAAACCAAAAATGATTAATGAACAGTATCCTACCACCAGTCTAACGAGCAAGCATTATACGCGTATAGTCGGCAGCTTTCTCTTTTTAGTGCGTATTTCAAGAGGCTGAGCCAATGGCAAGGTTAACAGTTCCATGACGTTAGAGATACACTGGTTAGTCAAATAAGCTGGGTTCCTAGCCCCATACAATTTTACTGGTTACGGCCGAAACTCCTCAGCACTTTACCACAAAACCCGGCATTTTGGTAATGTTTCGTGACTTTGCCCTCGACTATGCTCATTCGGCTATCGCTTTTGAAGGAATCAGGTTATTTTACGTATGAATAAAAATAAGCTACACATTCCTAGGTAGAGAGTCTAAGAGAAGACCGAACTCGCGACAAACCAGGCCCAATTCTGCACCCTTCCCGCACTGAATATGCCTACCCCTTTAGCCAATTGTCGTCATTCCATATACACCTTGTGGAACGTTATTTTCATCATGTATAGGATCACATAACTCCACCTCCATATCGAACATACCCGGTTTTTCGGAAAGCCTGTGCTCTTGACAGTTCACTAGGAATTTTTCGCAGGTGAGATCAGGCGTGAAATAACCTGCCAGGAACAGTCAGCTAAATAATTAAGCATAAGATGCATGCAGAAATATCTTACCAGCATATGTACCTCCAGGGGTGAGCTCAAAGCTAAATGTTTCGCTTCTTTGAAGGCTCTTTGTATCAGTTCTTGCCATAGTCTCGGTGACCGTCTTTGACCATTCCTTCGAAGTTTCTACACTCATGGATATTGATGGCCCAGCAAGGAAACTCATACCGGCTTCAACCCCAACAGTTAGACTTCCGCCCTCGTGGTTTTCGATCGTCTTTTCGTTCATAATAGTACTGGAGACTGAAGTAGTCACTGTTCTGGCGTAAACACATCCTGGGGCGGAACAATCCTGAGGTTGGCCAGCTATCTGCTGCCTCCCACTCCTCGTGAAAATCCCACCAAGAGGACGGACCTTTGTACAGGTCCGCCCCAGTACAGTCCCCGGACCGACGGCGCGAATAATTCGTGATGGCGGCTTGTTATCTGAAGCGGAAACCACTGGAACTGCCACTGAACGCTTTCCTTGGTTTGAAATAGATGGAACAGCGCCGATAAGTTCGCATTCATCCCCACAACAGGCTCCAACAAAAAACTTCCTAGATACTTGCCCAAGAAAACAACCACTTTGAGCCGTCGTAAGTATTATATTTCCTGGGACTTTCGGTATTTCCTCTCCTGGAGTTTGTGGATTTTTTCCTGCGTTATTTTTAGAAGGGTCGAAGATGAGGACCCGGCAGTTGTCAGCAGGTTGTTCAATGTTCCACCATACTTTATAACCACCACCGTCTTTCATTCCAGCTCTCGGCATATGGAAATTTTCGATATAATTGGCTTTCGTCCAGGAAGGCACTTCGATAGCCTTCGTTTTGTTGCAACCGCCACAGCCGTTCAATTCATCTCCAAATCCTTTAATACAAGGGGTTATGTAAGAATTTTGCGCCCGCGCCTTAAGCGTAAATTGCAAAGCGGTCACCGCTAGTAACTTCAAGTTATTAGTAGGCAGGCTTAATTGATCTAAATGTTTTCATTTTATTTTATTATACTTACCGGGAGGAAATTAGTACCAAGCATGTTTGAAAGAGTGTCTAAATTGAAGAAAGATGCTGGACAGAATGTAAGCGTTGATAAAGAATGCAAAGAGTGACAGTTTAGAAAGAAAGAAAGAAAAATGCTCCAAGGCACGTAGAAATAAAAGAATGTGCACAGCACAATTGAGGTTCTGGTATGATTGAAAACGCTCTGAATTGCGATCAGTTTTATAACTTATATGTACTGATCAAATCAAAGTACTTAGAAAAGCTTTACTTCACCTATCGGCCCTTCTTAGCGGGTAATCGTTGTGCTTAGTGGCTTACCGGTGTATTACTCTACGCCCTGCGCTCGGCGGGCTTCCGCTGAAATCGTTTGCCTTCCGCGTGCTCTCCCTGTATCAGTTATTGCCGTTTATGGGCATAAATTAACGAAAACTATAGACTGTTAACAGGTCTCCGCTAAGGCAACAGAATGAGAATGCATGGTTTCGCATTTTCTATAATCACTACAATTAGAGGCAGACATAGATATCCATTTAACGCACTTTCATCACGTGTTTATTGATTGTACCACCCGGGACCCTAAGGTAAGAGGATCGAGCTAGATAATGGTGTGAGGCTATTCTTCTAATCCCACTCAATGATCTAGCGTTATGTCTTCGAAGGTTTATCTAGATTTCTAATACACAAGACCTATTGCATTCGTAGCAATGTGAAAAAGCAAAGTATAGGAATAAGGGAGTTGATAACAGTGAGATTTGGTGTCATTACCATGAATGAATTGAAACATCTAACCTATCAAAAATGTCGCCAGGTGAACAAACTGCACACGGCAAACCCCAGCTGTGCATTATTAATTATGCGTCTTACTATTATGGTTTCTCTTCCGATCTCCATAGCTACTTCGCGCTCACATTGCGCAATCCGAATTCCGAGCCTCAAATGAATCTCTATGAGCAAAGTGCTTGGGGGACACAAGAAACGCTCAGTTTGCCTTTTGACTTATTTATGGCGACAACATTTGTATTGGATGCCGTTGGGAGACAGTCTAAACCATAATAGGGCAATAAACCTAAGATCAAGCCACTACGATTAGATAAGCGTTGTGGGATTGCTGAGATAAACTAAGCAGTACGAGCAGCCACTACCTTGGCAAAGAGTTTATCATGGCTTGTATTCCAAACTTGAGAAACTATTGTTTGGAATATATACTCGAAAATCAATCCATATTTGATACTACCCTGCTAGAAGGTTATTTATATCAGTATATAGAATAGTCCATGTACAAACTCATAACTATATCTTGTTTCTATCATAAATTTTGATTGTGAGCATTATTAATTTGTAATATCGTGTACAAAATAAGCTTCCGCTATACAGGCCGCGGAGGCTTATAATATTTTACGCCCCATTGCAAGGATACGCCCTATCATGTTACACAGCTCTTTCTCTTAGTAAAGCACTTTTATGGTATGCAACTCGTCAATCGGATGGATACGCCCTGTCGGTCGGACAGATACCCCCTACCCAGTGGAGGTAAAGTTGTGATGCTTGAGCCGCGCAGCTTCACAACAGATTATTTTCGACTTAAAGTAACCCCGCTATAATTGCTAATAACATATCACAACCCCAGTTGTCTAGAATATTAATCTGTTTGGAATATGAGGCACGATGTGATTGGGGTAGTTGGGGACACTGATGCCTACTAAGTAGGCATTGCTGGTCCTTCAGTTGACTAAAACTTTCACTTGGAAGACTTAGCCCCATGGAAGACTTAGCCCCATCCTTCGGAATCAAGCGGCTTCGCAAAGTGTACGCTATCCGACTTTCGTCGCCGAATTGTCGAAGTCCAGCACCGAACAATGTGTAGCTAGTGGGCAGGCTGTGCATATCGAAGGGCATACACGGAAGACCGGTAATGTTTGTGGGATGATAGGATTCATGTTAGCTCCGGAAGCCGATACAAATCGCTGGGCCGGATAATTGCTCAATGTTCTAGAGGCTGTGTAGATGACTGGTAACACTAGAGACTGAGTGGTATCACCTATAAGTGTGCGCAGGAAATTATTCTATATATGAGAAGACAGTATGCTTCATTTGAACTGCTAACCATAACACTCTTTTTACTTTTACTCATTCGAGAACTGGATTCTCTTTACACTCTCCTCGCTCTCGTTATCCAAGAACTTCGTTTCCTTCCGCAACACTTACTCAACCCTAATTCATTCAGACCTTCATTTTCTTATTTGGCCACACTCTTGTGTTTATTCTTGAAGCCATTCTAAAATGCGTTTTACTTTCGCTACACTGGCTATTATAGCCTTATTCGTTACCGTCGGACGTGCCGAAGATAGCTGCGACGATGGGCCTTTTGCGCCCGGTCAAGTCAGTGGTGAGCCATTTCCTGCACAAGGGGACAACAAGATCAAGTGCGTATGCCGGTGGAAAGGCGGCGACTATATTACTGGCATTGAAGCATGGTCTACATACGACCGCGTTGATGGGGTTCGGTTAAAATACGAGATGGGTGGATGGACTGAGGTACACGGAATCATTCCTGAGAAGCCTGTACAAACCGCCCGAACGGAATGGTCGTCTAATGATCGAATCTGTAAGCCATTTCAAAAATTGTAAAAGCTGAAACTTTTTTCTAATGAGGAATGCAGCTATACATCTCTTTAACAACCGTTTGAAAGATGGAACAATGAATGCTCCTGCCATGATCCAGGTCCACAGAGGAGAAGAAAATATTTTCCAAGTCGGCGCTGCTTCCCAAAGGACGAGCTTTCCAGAAATTCCAAACATTGATCAAGGCGAAGGCATTATTCTTGGGTTCAAGTCGCGCACTGGAGAACATCATCTTAATTCTATTGAGTTTAAGATGTTAAAGCTAACATAATCCATCAAGAGCTTATCGCCATGGAGATGGGTCAAGATTTTAAGTTATTACTAGATATGACGGCTGGTGTGCTAGCCATGGCTTGGATAGATTCGATCTGGGTTGGTATGATGTATATAGTTTGTAGAAAGGATGGGCTTCCATCATTCAAATTATACTTTTGTATGAAGATTTTTCAATAAGGTGAACCCCGCAAGCAATAATAATTGACTGAGAAGACCTCAGGATAGCCTCTGGAAAGGAGTCTATGCGTAACAGGTGCTGAGGAAACAAACCTAGAAAATACTTCGCGCCTTCAAATAGACAGCTCTACATAGGTCAGGTTATGGGCCAACTTTAGGTATTTTTATTCATGCCTGATGATTCTTTTCAAAATAAATATTTTGGAAGATTTTTCGTGTCTATCATTATGGCATCCGTTGTAGCTCAGAGAATAGACCATGAAATTCTTACATGAAAAGTAGAAAAAGAAATAAGACTCTAAAACGGGTTTGTTACAAATATAAAATCTTGTATATACTCTGAACACAAGACGAAAACTGTTTTCGAAATGATTATTGGAATTCCATACTGCACCAAGTTTCGATCTCGCTGGAATCAAAACTGCATATCCAAAATATCCCGGAGAGAGTGCCAATACAAATGTTATTATTTGACACAGAAGCGATGCGAGATCGATAGTCTGTGAGTATCCAGAGCACTCTCTTATTCTGATGGGTAAACCATCCTCCTCCCGCAGTGATGCCCGCTTCCTGATTCTTAGGACGCCGCGTATCTGCCACACTTATGGCACTGGAAGCCAGCGGAGCACCGATAGGTATAGCGCCAGTTTCGGTAAGAAGACATGATCCGGAAACTTCATATGATATCTTCCAAACGCCCTTGTTAGTAAACAACGTTTCTAGACAGCTGCCGCTCTCTGGATCCTAGATATTGACTGTGCTATCAACTGATGTAGGATCGATCCCTTGCAATTTCTGCATGAAATTCCTGCGAAGTCGGTGCAGGCTACCGCGGATAAGGAATAACGACGAATAATCCGTGCGGCCATAATCGGATGGAACCGGTAGAGTGTAACAATAGTACGGCTTTGACGCAGACACCAGTCGTGTCGAGTCGGGGGAGCAGGCTATAGACCAATCACCTAAGTCAGAACGTTCCAGAGACTTTGGGCATTGACCGGTCGTGATGTTCCACATCTTTATAATTCGGTCTTTTGAAGTTGACGCAAGCTGTCTTACATCATGCGAGATTGCTAAGGACCACACGACTTCCTGATGACCCGAGAAAGTTCGAATATATTCGCCGCTGCTTATTTTCCATATCTCCAAGGGGCCTTTCACTGCCCCCGACACAATCAAGGTTGAGTCGTGAGAAAAAGTTACGGAGTTGATCTTGGAAGAACTCTACAACGTCTGTATGCGATCGTTGCTCCTCCTATGCCTAATGGTAAAGAAACCCTCCTTCTCTACTAAAGCCACCTGCGTTAAATCTTGTAAGAATTTCACGGAGTGGGGTGGCTCTTTTGCTGAGCAATGGAGTATTTCTCTACATTCCCCACTTCGTACATCCATATCTTGATAGTCCTGTTTTCAGATACTGTTGCTACTTGTTTCAAATCGTAAGAGAGGTCCATGAACCTGATGACCTTCCTATGGCCCTTATTCGCTTGTGCAAGGTGACGGTAGTTCGCATCCCATATTTTAATTGTACCCTCATATGATGCCGATGCAATCCGTGCTGAGTCGAGCGAGAAGGCCATAAGATGAAGAGAGCCGTCATGTCTGCCGATGATCTGTCGACAATTTCTAGAGTCGATGTCTCAAATTTTTATTACATACCCTTCTGAACCTGACATAGAAGTTTTGGATTGGCCGAGATGGCAACATTTAATATGTGCTCATCGTCGTTGACTTTCATGTTCAATGTATCCTCGCCATGTCTCACATCATATATCCTGATATTCGAGCGATGGCTTATTAGGGCCAACTTTGTGCAGTCTTGCGAAAAACAGGCTTTGAATTTAACTTCAACATTGGTTGAATGAATACACTCACCACTGGATATATCCCATATCTTGACAGCATTGTCAAATGATGCGGTGCACAATGGTGCCGAATCGTATGAAACGGCACAAGCGGCGATGAATCTGCTATGGCCCTTAAGTGTCTGGAGACATTGACCGTTTCTCGTACTCCAGATTTCGATTGTAGTGTCGTCCAATGCTGAGGCGATACGTGGTTATCCGTGCGGGGCCAGGAAATTGCTTCTTTAATAGCATGCGTGGATGACGCGATTCTAATCCTCTGGGTTAACGAGCAGGCAGGAGAACAGTCGGCGCAGATAAAGATATGCGCTTGACGCCTCTATGATTGGTGATAGTTCTTAAGGTACAGGGTACGAGAAGCGCGAGGAACCCGCAGGCATGGTTTCACCGGAGGACCGCAGCGAAGCCGTATTTGGTCTTGTCGGAGTGTCACAATAAACAGCGATATTATTGGTTAGCGAACTGGGATGTACCTTCACGCTGTGTACGCACTCACGATATTTAACACGCAAGGTTAGCGTAACGTCGCCTCCGACTACACTTGTAGTGGTTGGGCCAGGTAAAGTATTGGCAATGTACTGATTCTCAACTTCGCCGAAACACAGGAAGAATGCGTGTGGATTATGAGGTGTGGCTTACCCTAAAAGGCAATTTCCGCTTCCAGTCAAAATTCCCGCAAGCCTTTCAGTCTATTGAAAGTTGAAAGAGCATCTACGAGGAATGGGAACGCCGTTTGATGCCCAGCAAGGGCTATCTGATAGCGTGCTAGATTCACGACTTGTGCAGAACGACGTGCCACTGCATTATCAGGCCAGCGTTGCATACGTTCCACTGTCAACATTATGCCTTACAGTTTTGATCAAAGGTAAGGACCTCAGGAGAATTAAGCGCTTTGTAGTATCTACATATATATGTACCGTTGATGTTCTTACTTCGCCTAACACGGTATCAAGATGGGTGCGTCCTCTACTACCACACCCACTAGCGGGCTAGTGAGCTCGACCCTTCTCGAAAAAATTGACAAGCTTTTTGCTTGCAATGCTGGAGAATTTGTTGATCTACCCCAATTGGTGGTGGTAGGGGATCAATCTAGTGGCAAGAGCTCAGTACTCGAAGGTCTCACTGGCCTGCCCTTCCCTCGCGACAGTGGACTATGTACTCGTTTCGCAACACAGATCATCTTCCGCCGGTCGAAAGAGGAGAAAATTGTTGCATCCATTATCCCGGCCAAAAGCAGCTCGCAGGAGAGACAAGAGAGACTCCGGGCATGGGGCACAACCCCTATACAGTCACTTGATGCAGATTCATTCCGCAATATTATGGAGCAGGTACGTGTTGTGCCTCATGTTCTTGCCTAGGCTCACAAATTCAAGGTAACGAGTGCCATGGGAATCGGATCGACCACGGAGACTAGCCAGCGCACTTTTTCCGAAGATGTTCTACGTCTGGAGGTATCCGGCCCGTCCCAGGAACACTTCAGCGTCATCGATATTCCTGGAATTTTCAAGCGAACAACTCAAGGAATGACCACCAAGGAAGACATCACCTTAGTAGATCAGATGGTCCACGGCTACATGTCGAATCCAAGGTCCGTTATACTAATTGTCGTTCCTTGCAATGTCGATATTGCTACTCAGGAGATTCTCGAACGAGCTGAGGACCTTGATCCTGAGGGCATCCGTACCTTGGGAGTTTTGACGAAGCCCGACCTCATCGATCACGGTAGCGAGGGCGCTGTTTTGGATTTGATGGAGGAACGGAAGCATCGCCTGCGCCTAGGTTGGCATTTACTCCGCAACCTCGGCCAATCTGACCTCAATGCCGGACGACGTCGACACACAATCGAGGCAGAGTTCTTCACAAAGGTAGCGCCTTGGAAGGGACTGGATAAAGGAAAGTTGGGCGTCAAAACGCTTCGAGTCCGGCTCCAGGCAATACTCGAGGATCACATCCGTCGAGAGTTCCCTAAGGTTAGTTAGGATGGTTCACGTAGCGCTTTCACCAAGCTGACTTGGTAGGTCCGGTCCGAGCTTTCACAGAAACTAAAGACGGCTGTGAAGGAATTAAACCAGCTGGGTCCAAAACGTCAGACGCATGAAGAACAGTTCCAGTACATAGTCGATGTGGCCCTCCGATTCCAAGACCTTGTCTCGGACGCGCTACAGGCTGGGTATAGTCGTGCAGAGATGTTCAGACTTAACCCTGCTCTTCGGCTCGCTACTCAGGCAATCAATCGAGGGGAGATCTTCGCCAATGCTGTGGATAGCCATGGTCATATATATCGGTTTCAGTCAGAGAGCACGTCGATTCAGAGCGGGATTACGAGGCTCACAATGAATGGCACAGCTGACATCGAAATACGCACAGTCACGGACCATCCAGACATTGTGGACCTCACTCGTGAGAATACCTCGGTCCCAGTTCCTTCCGGCGACAATATCATTGATTGGATCGATGGGTTATACCGAGACTCTAGAGGCTTCGAACTTGGTACATTTGACGCCACTATCCTTGGTGTGACACTGAAGGAGCAAGCAGCAAATTGGGCCGACCTCGCACACGGATATATTAGCGACATGATTGCCTTGGTTCATGGTTTCATCGTCGAAGTGCTACAGCAAATTGCCCCCAGCCGTCGAGTGTCGGACGGGATTAAGAGCTTGCTGTTGGACGACTTGACAAGGATGTATCGAGATGCTATCAACCATACGCAGTTTCTCCTCGATATTGAGCTGGACGGGACGCCTGCTACGTATAATCATTACTTTAACGAGAACCTTCAGAAATGGTAAGTGAATCCTAAGTTGACTATGCGGTACTAAAAGGAGGTACAGTCGCAATGGACGTCTTCACGCAGGGCTAGTTTCGAAGAGCATTAGGGACTCTGAGCATGGAGTAGTGGTGCCTCTGGACGACGCTGTTCAAAGCCACCCCCTGAGCAACGCGAAGCACACTACCCTCGAAATCCACGATATACTTTGTTCTTACTACAAGGTTGCCAAAAAGCGGTTCATTGATGCAGTACGCATGCAGGTTGCCGACTGCAAGCTTGTGACCGGTAAGAAGACGCCCTTGACGTTGTTTTCCGCCAAACTCGTTGCTGGGCTTGGTCAGGAGGCGTTGGAGGATATTGCCGGCGAGGAAACGCAGATGAAGCATGAACGCTCGAGGCTTGAGAAGGAAATTAGTTTGCTTAGAGAAGGAAAGAAGATTATTGGTTGAGACAAGTCAAGCCCACCCAGCATGGTGGCGACTCCATTAGCTTATCATTGAGAAATCCAGGGAGAGTTGTCTTGCGATTTTTTCTTCTGCTCTTTCCTTTGTCCGCCCCGCTTCTTCGCGACTTTGTGGTTCATCTTCGCGCCGTTATGCGCCTTCTCTGCAGCTTTGCGTCTGCACTGCTCTTCGAAGAACTGACCCTGGTAAACAAGAATGAGGAAGGGCGTTAAAATGAGTATACGATTTCCTTAAAATGGGATAGCGTATTCACCCTCTTTAGTTTTCACCCTTGGGGTGGGTACGATTTTCCTCATCTGGGAAAAAAAGGTCCTAATCGGTGCGTTCTACCAAAACTGCTACAGTTGTGAGGGATCAGTACGATAAGGCCAGCAGAGACCACGCAGAGGTGGTCTACATGAAAACAGAACCCTGAATAAAGCTCTAAGCGTGAAGAATATTTGAAAGGTAATGTTGCTGTTCCGTTTTCACGTTTGCCCCGTTCACCAGCTTCAACACTTGTAGGAATTTTTGTTAATGAGGCATGCTTGGCACAAATATGAAGATGGCTGGCACCGGTACGCTGCTGTCATCGGTATAGCTCAAGATCATAAGCGCCTCCTCTTCTGTCGGCTGGCGGTCTTTTCCATTTGTACTCCGAGAGGAAGATCCGGCCCTACGCCGATAGAAGGACAACGTTGCCTCGATATTCTAGTCACGCCTGTTTCTATTCAGCGGTGTGACCACTGCTATAACCCACTCCTATGGAATCTGCCTTCGCTCTAGGTAACATATGCTGTTCAACAAATCGATTTCGCGTTGGTTTGCCACACCTTGTCGGACCCGCTCTAGGCACGGCTGCAATTGTACATCGCTCGTGTAGACCCATTTATTGAGCATTATATACCATGTCATATCAAATCTCAGCAAGGCGCCTCTCCGTTATTAACTGTACTAAACTCACATCACACAAGAACAATCTCTCGATCAGCGAAATTGAGAGATTGTACTTTTCCGTGCATGAAATTGTCTGCGAATGCCTCACCAACCAACGTGTACTTTCCATTTTCTGATGTTTTCCGTACAATAAATGGAACTCTTGCCTCTTGCATGATACAAATATGATCCGATTCCTGGGCCTGCGTAGGCGCCAGTCCAAATATGTGCTGCCCGTGTACCTCGAACCGAAACAGTTTCCGCATACTCATCGGTGACACCTATCATGTTGCAATGTCAGTGCTTACATTAGATCTGTTCGAGTTAAACTACATAACGTGCATGAACACTTACGGGAGTGTTTACTTGGATTAAGGAAAGTGCACTTAAATCCCATTTCAGGGATTCCTGCCTACGGTTCTGGCGCTCCGCTTCCCATTTGATGCCATTTGCTACCATGTCTCCTAATCTGTGCAAAACGAGGTGTGCAAGATCATGGCAATTGCCCGATATAACATCCTGTTTATAGCAACCCAAATTGCGCAAATGAGAAAACCAGGTAAATAAAGAGTCAGCCGGCGCAGCATACTTTGATATCTGAACGATACATCCAAAGAAAACCGCTCGCACCGGCAGTTCTGGAGCATTGGACAGACTTCCTGTCGATCAATCTGTTAATAGATAATAGATGCTGAATTAGAAAAAGTTACTTACTTTCGATTCGGTCATATGGACCAAGGTAGATCGCGGCATTATATTGAGTGAAGAGTAAGTCGTCTAAGAGGGAGCTTGTCCCGACTTCGTGAAATGGTGGTACCCAAGAAGGCAAGTTCAATTTTTTCGTTGGGTCTTTATGCAAGATGTCCCGATGTGCCCTTGAAAGGATATCCAGGTTGACCATCGACCTAATCATGAATCGTGTGAACTTGAGATACAGTTCTGAGACAGGAAGTCGACAGTCGAGTATGCTACAAGCCTCTCTCTTTACTGGAAGAAATTCTGGAGTTTTTGGAAAAAATTTCACATATAGAGCAAAAGCCAGGGGGGCAAGGATTTTGTCCTCCAATTGACTGCAGTGGCGTTGTCGAGCCTCATGGACGTAAATTTCCAGCGCCATCAACCATTTGAAAGTTCGTGGGAATTCCATCTTATAATCGATTTTTGGATACCGGAGCAGAGCTCTTGAGCCGAAGCCACCACCTGGCCAAATCAAACCATACCAAGCTGAAATACATGACGCACTGCTTAGTTGACGTAATGTAAATTCGTCAGGATCCTTTGGTACCCCGGAAGTTCCTTGGCCGCTTGAAGCAATTCTAAATGAGAGAGCCGCAAACATACATATGACCGCAATGTCAAATTCGTGCGGCCCGCAGAAGCACTTTATTGTAGTTGGCAACAGAGCTTCTTGCAGAGTCCAGACCCTATTGAACCATTTTCGTCGTAATAATAGCATGAGGGCATGCCTAGATTGATGGGGAATGGAATCTAGAAACTCTGTCGGCGCCTCATAGAGGCTCATAGACAGAATTGCAAGACTTTCAGCACGTTCTAAGTCGTCCAGGTACCGGGCGGCTTCGTGTGTCGTCGCATCCTCCTTGCCGAGCCAAACAATCGTCACTGTGGCATCGCAGTAAATTCGTGGCATGAGTGAAAGCTGATGGTTTAGTTCTTCCTTGTTCTTTTGGTCGATGCAAATAGCATCGACCCAGACAGGTGTATCCTCTTGCTGCTCACGCAGTTGCCATAAGACTTCGTAGAGGTTCTGCTGAACGGCGAGTAGTTCTTTACCACATAAAATGTGATAGTTGACAAGATCGTATTCTTGATAAGATGGATGTCGCTCATCAGTAGGGTTACCCCATGTGTAGGAAAGAGCGATGAACTTTGGCTTGCCTGACAGCCGCACTGTGCTCACGCTTATCTCAACCATGGCATCAGTTTCACTGGGATGGAGCGTTAATACGCGGATTGAATCCAGATCACGCAAAGGATGAACTTTATATAAAGCCATTTGGGGGAATCAGGCGGTGAAGTGACAAGATAAGGGTTGCTATGAGAATGCGGATTCGAATCGTGCAAAGTGCTGTGCCACCCTTCACAGCCTTGTGCCCTGGAGGGCTGGGCTCGAAAACTAAATCACGTGCAGTTGACGCATTTCCGCTCCTTTACAATCCTAATTCGATGAGTCTCTGCTGCCTGCTATGTCGTCTTCACGGAGACCTCCCTGCTATTGAAATATCAGCCAACGGCCACTACCCCAATTCATCGAAGGGTTCAATATAAAGCATTGAAACCGAGATTCACTTCCGCCTCAGAAATCGTTCTTCAAGGCCCCTTAGCAAACCGCGACCCATGGTTGGCGTCTTTCTATTTGCCGACTCTATAATCTAAACGCCGCACAACCACTATCACATAACCAAGTATCGCAAGGCACTGGGGGCGTAGTAGAAGAGTTATAATATTAGCCTATATGGTGCTACGCGGCAACAGTCATTACGAGAGTAGTAAGCAAAGAAGATATCATGAAGGCATAAAGTAAAGCGAGTATTAGAGGAAGTTATAGTAGTATTAAAATACCGCTTCGAGAAGTGTATAGTATCTGGCAGCTGTGAATGTGATTTCATCCATATTTTCACAAAACAGCAAGCCAGTCGAGCATCATGAGGCTCAAAAGGGTTGGTTTGCTCATAGAAAACAAGTGAGAACCCTTCTTCGGTATCATCGCTCCGCAGCCATCGCATGTCCATTACCCATTTTCATCCCTTCGACAGTCGGTTCAGATTCGGGTGGTTGCGGTTCTTCTTAGCCTTCTATGTTTTTGTGGTAGTTGCCGTGCCCGGAAGGTTCGGCAGCGGTGGCGGCGGCAGCCTCCTCTTTCTCTCCCTTTTTCTCGGCCTCCATTTTTTTCATCAATTTCTTCTTCTGCGACTTGCTAAAACCTTGAAAAGGATCTACTGGAAGAGGCTCTTCCTCAATCAGTTCAGGCTCAGGATTAGATTCGAGAGGTGCTTCTGGCTCGAGGGGAGGTGGTGGTTCCTCAACAGGCTCTTCTTGAACCGTTTCGATCACTTCCCCCCTTTTTTTCTTTTTCTTGCTACTCATCATTGCGCCCCATACCCATGTATCATCTTCGGCAGGCTCAGGCTCAGGGACAGGAAGAGTCTCTTCAATGATCGCGCTTTTCTTTTTCTTTTTCGTCTTGTCTTTCTTCGTCACAGTTCCAAACGGAACGTACCAAGGATCATCCTCTTTTGGTATTTCAGGCTCAGGCGTAGGTATAGAATCCTCAATCAATGCCTTTTTCTTACCCTTCTTAGCCTTGCTACCGAAGCTCAACCCCCATTCATCGATATTTTCGGCCGGCTTCTCTTCTACTACAGGGACTGCGCCTTCCGTGGTGCTAGAGTTGAAGGCTTCTTGCGCGTAGGTGTTTTTAATAGAATCTTCCGTCGGCGCTTTCTCCATGTCATGAGTAATTTCTTCAGGATCTCTCTGCTCTAGGGAGAGCGTGCGTGATATTTTGTTGCTGTAAAGTTTCACTGCACACTTGACCACGAATTTATAGAGATCAACATTGCTGATATAGTCAAAGAAGGTATCCGTCGCAAATATAGTGGAGTCTTCCTCGAAAGCAGCGTTAACTTTTTTAATCAAGTATTCTTGCAACCGATCGGTATCACCCGCAACTTGAGAAAAATCTTCGTTAACAGCTTCAAGAACGTTGCAGATAGTCATCGCCTTGTCGCACCGCTCCATCTCGTCTATTGCCAGCTGCTGTAGCCCAACGATCTCATAAGTCTTCGCCATGTTATAGGCCACGAAAGCTCTCTTGAATTCGGCATGATCTTTAGCTAAAGAGGTATCCGTACTACTAAGGGCTTGGTAAGCACCAGTGTGTAGGTAGTGAGCCAGTACATGGCCGGTTCTCTCGTCGATATCCGGCAGATCTACATGGTTTGACCATCGGCTGAGAGAAGAGGCGATCCGTCCTGAGTTTTGCAGGAACATGTCTTTCAGGACGTAATATTCCCTTCGCTTTACGCCAACACGAAGTACGACAGGGGGATCTGTGTAAGGACTGTAAGCTATCAGCTTCTTAACTCAAAATAATTAGAAACGGGGATATCCAACGAGATTATGGGTCGCTGAGCTGTGGGCTGAGAGAGTCTAGCCGGCTGCTCCAACAACGGTTCCGAGTTAGTCTGCTGCTGCTGTTCATCGCCGTTGTTCTTTTTAGCCATTGCGAAAGTCCGATGTAAAGACCCTACTAAAAGCTCTTGGATGCAGTTTACGTGCAATTGCTAGTAGAGCGCGGTCTATATCCTCAGTAAGCTACAACTCATACTACATAAACAGTAGATCCGAGCGCCTATTCAATAGAACTTACCCTACTAATGGGACCACTTAGCTCTCACCACGTCATCCGAATAAACGGGCAAGCCTGTTCTCCGTGCTGCACTCAGCGGCTTGGCTTGTCTAATCGTGGTTTTGCATCGTTGACAGGGAGATAACCCGTACTGCCCAAACAATGCTAGATTTACTTAAACCCTTGCCTATTAAAATACGTTACTGACTTCAATAAGATCCGTTGAACAATCCAACGGACTACGCTTAGCCTTGTGGAGATTGACAGGTATACAAAGCCCTAGGTAGTTTTCGCTTGGGCCGGACGCGCTTTCCCTAATCCAGAATATAATGGTATCAATTGGCTCCTTCTAACAAACTTGCTAGCCTCTCGCAAGGCGTCCTTCACCTGCTAAGACAGCCACATAAGACAGCAGAAACATCATACGTAGTGCGAGGGCGGCCCGCTGCTGTCCTTCCGTCCTTTCTATTTGCTCTAGCCTTCCCGTACTCTGCTTGAGCGCACGCACCTGTGACACCCAACCTTCTCCTTTCGCTCTCGCTTCGCTACCTCCTCAATTCCCCTTGTCTCATTCCGCCAGCCTTTCCTCTCTGCTCTGCCTTGTTTGCAAAGCGCTTCCTCATCGCCCAGACGCGAACTCGCAGCTCCCGCCGTTTGTCCCTTCACATCTCGTATTTCGGCTTTCTTCCGTTCTACAACCTCCTCGCTCGATATCTACACTCTACTCTCATTTCCAGATGTTAACTGCCAAAGAATCGGCCATTTCGTTCAGTTATGGAATTTCCCCTTTCCCCTTTCTCCTCGGGGCGCCCAATCCAAATCCGGCGTAAGCTTCGTCTCCTGCTCGAATGGCTAGAATCCGTAGTGTGATGACCACGCTTCAATATCCGAAATAGAGTGGTAGAGATTTCTTATAAGCTTCCTCTCTACGTCGAGACGGGTCATGTCTCCGCCAGGAGCAAGAGGATATTTGAAGACGGTTGAGTCGTCCACCTCTCCGATCCATGCACTGGTTCCCGAAGCGAGGGCCTGCTTTACTCCCGGAGGATAGTAACGATAGTAATAATGAACGGTTCGTCCTTCATCGTCCACTGTAAGAATTTTATTATCGGCGGCCATAAGAGGCTAGAAGACCTGATGAAACTGGAGAACTGCCTGCGTGGTCGTTTGCTTTGGATTATCAGTCCAGGTGGTGTGGCTGGGCCAATCAGCGCATACTTAGGTACGACATAATGTTAGTGAAACGGCGTTTCACAAGTTCACGATTTGAATCGCCCTAATCCAAGACACAGATTCCACTTAGTCAAAGGGGATTACACTAAACTTTCCATGCTATGAATGAGTGCGTAAAGAGTGCGTATTAGAGGGATTCTACGGAGCAGGGGCATTATCTCCTTGCCAGGGCTGCGCACACATCCTCGCCTCAGCTAGACCCAGACCTTTTCAGAGTTGATTCAGAGCCAGTACGGAAGTACTGCAGTTCAATATCCTCGTACAATGATAATCAGAAGTTAGACATATTGAAAATCATCCAAAAGTATTTTATGCAATCATATTGACGCCTCAAGTGCATGGTATCATTTTAGCAGTCGAGTATTCGGCGATTGAAAGAAAACTACCCAGGAATATAGTAGATATATTACAATCAGTAGTTAGCAGGTGCGCCTTGCAAGCTCACACCTTCAAGACAACTAGCCTATCTACCACGTGAAGAATACCGCCGGAGAAGAGCAAAGTACATCATCAAAACCCCTAACAATTATTGAGTCCAGGCCTTTTATTGTATTCAACATGATGGCTGTGCCAAGCCACAACGCCAAATACCGTCAGGATGTATCTCTATTCAAGGACACTTCCTAATCCAAAGCAAAGTGTAGGTATACTGAAAAATTACTCCGTCTCAAACATACCATGAAAATCCATACCATATTCTTCTTCTTCTTGCTTTTTCCCCTGTTGGAATTCATATTCCTCTTGTCTTGGATTTACGGGAAGAGAGGAAACAGCACTCATATATTGAAAGCGTTCGTAATCATCCGGAGCTTCCTCATTAAAAGCATGCCTAGGAGTCATGAATGGCGCCGCAGGAGTGGTCACATATTGTTGCCTTGGTTCGTTAGACTGGACTGCATAGCGACCGAAGTAACCTTCATTCTGGTTGCCGAAATTTGGGTATGATGATTTATCGTATTGCTCTTGTTGTGGAGCGCGGCGGCTGGGTACATGGGGGGCTACCGGGGTTGGGTTGTTGTAATGAACGCTGTTAGTCGGCCTGGGGTCCCTAAGTGTGGGACCTATGTGAGCTGATGAAGGCTCAGGAGACATCTCTTTTGTTAACCTAAAGTCTGGCGAGAAGAGGCTGTTGGAGTTCTGGTCGCGCGATGCCCATTTGTTGTCGGGTGCCGGGACCCTGCTATCCATTGGTGATATTAGGTGCTCTTCCTCTATAGGTCGGCAATCCTCGGTCCTAAAACCAGTATCCAGAGTTGACGATGCCCGGTGAGAATGTGATGGGCGCTGAACAATGTTCTTAGATTGATAATCCAAGTCTTCGTCAAGTTGCCCCAAATATACTGGGCCATGATCATCATCCTCGGATCGGTCGTTCCACTCTTCCTCGGTTTGGTCAGAGCTTTGCCTCCTTGGAGACGATTCCCTGGAATCTTCACTTGATTGAGGCAAGCTCTGGTTCCCTTCAGCCGCTTCGCCTTTCTGCTCTATATGTCTCTTGTA
The DNA here is from genome assembly GCA_028476805.1 of Acrocalymma vagum. NCBI lineage: Eukaryota > Fungi > Ascomycota > Dothideomycetes > Pleosporales > Acrocalymmaceae > Acrocalymma > Acrocalymma vagum. Next base: position 164,889 of record JAQGEP010000061.1, read on the forward strand.
CTTCCTTGCCAACCTTGCCTTTTCCGCATTCAACGCCGACCTCTTCGCTTCATCCAATCTCTCTTTCCCTCTTAACCATTTCTGGACACCTCCCGGCAACTGCTCTGTGTCGGTGCCAGTACTCTGAACAGCCCATCCTGCTACCGCCAGTGCACTGCGATTAGCGGTCCCAGCAAGAGCACTTCCGATCGAGTATCCAGCTTTGGTGATCCCGGAGTTATAAAGCGCGGTGCAGTATGATTTCGAGGCAACGGTGACTTCACGGACTGCGTGATTTGTTTGGTGAATCGCGGTATCCCAAGTTCCCGGAAAGTCGTAGGAAGGCGTCGGGTTTGCGATTCCTTCCCAAGTGTCCTACGCTGGAGTTAGTCAAAAGTCATTGGCGGAGGCAGTCTAAGGCGGCGGACCTCGGATATCGTCTCTTTGCCATCTTCCACAAGGTCCCAATCATCACCTTTAGAAGACGTAGCATTTGCTTTGATACGTGAAGGGTTTCTGGGCCGCCTAGGGCCTCTTGCAAGAGAGTGTTCGGCCTGATGGGTTTGAGAGGTGCTTGAAGGTGTTCGGCTGTGGCTGCCTAGCTTCTTGTGCGACTGATTATCACCCATGGGTGCCGTCTCCTGTTCCGTTTCTGCTAGAACGTTAGAATCAAAACTTTTGAAGAAGATTTACATTCTGAGGGATGAAGATGGAAGAGGGGAAGGTGTGGAGATGGAAAGAGCTGCTAGTCGTAGCTTGGGGCAAAAAGACAGGCTGAGCACAGCCGATAATGTACTGACAAGGCTGCAGTATCATAAGAAAAGACTCATATGTTCTTATATAGACGCCACGTAGCAGGCTTCGATGATAGCAGTGATTAATATATGGATATCCGAATTTGCGACGCAATACTCGTGGAAAGACGTAAACGGGAGATAACGTCATGTGAAGGATCCAAGAAGGAAAGGCAAACTTACCGGAATGATCATGTGCATCTGCTTGGGAGTCGAAATCCCAATCCCAATGTTCCTCGTCAGGCATTTGGTATGCCTACCGTATTCCGAGGTTTGTTGAACGAGCCAAACGGACACAGACCGCGAATCAGACAGATCCAATTTCAAAGGCTAGTCACTGCGGAAGACGTGGAAATAACCCCCGCAGCAAACACCTACGTCTATAATAGTAGTTGTGATTCTGTTTGGTCGATGCTGTTGGGGTTGTGCAAGGAGCATTATGGCTACGAGGTTGGAGCTAGGCTCCCAGTGAATGGTGGCAACCACGTGACCTAACACCACCTGGCCACGAGGAAGCTAATGGCGATATGTGAGTGGCTAACATTAGCTTTCTCTTATTAGTAAATACAGTTCTAGAATTTTCCTTTTCTTTCACGCGAAAGCTGTGACCGCGATAATTGAAGATTTATTTCTCCTTCAATTGTTAGGAATGTGCCGTCCGTCGGTGCATGCGTGCATGCCTACTATAGGTATGATACCATGCCATTACCGACATAACCTTCTTAATTTTCATCTCCGAAGAGTAAGATAGATCTTCTAAAGTAGAATCTTTTCTTAATCAGTGGGTGAGGTCTTGATATGAATTTTGGAGTACCATAGGTGTTTCAAGTAAACATGCGTGCTACGATGACTCTCGGCTCTCCTCTCGGGTACACGACCTAGACATTAACCAACTCTGCAACAAAAACCATCTTCCCAAGAAACAACATCCCTAAACCCCCCACTCCATCCTACAACCCCAGTCTACATCCAAAATGGCCAACTCCGACTCCGACTCCACCTCCACCCCAATCATGCGCATGGCGTGCTTCAAATTCCACCCCTCCGTGACCCCAGAGCAAAAAGGAAACCGCACAAGCGCATTCTTAGATCTCTATGCTAAACACCCAGATCTCCTGCTTACGATGCCGACGGGTGGAAGGCCGTTGGATACGCCGCTGGAGCTGACGAATGTGAAGAGGGATAAGGATTGGGATACTGGCTTTTTTGTGGTGTTTAAGGTATGTTGAGTTTCTATATGTACTATTCATTGCGCTAGAGGGGAAATGGAGTATATGAATATGACGTTAATTTGAGTAGGATATCGAGGCGAAGAAGAGGTTTGATGAAGATCCGGTTCATGATAAGTTGAAGGTATGTTTTGTGGTTTCTATTAAGTTTTATTAAGTTGATGGATGCTGATATGTTTGACAGCAAGAAACGGATCCGCTGTTGGAGCAAGTGTTTGTTTATGACTTTGTTAATCAGGTTAACTTGGGCTGGTGACCGGATGTACCGTAGCAAGTGTTTACTGGGAAATGTTCTAGAAGTTCAAGGGAATTACTGCTAGCTGATCTACCCTACCTAGACTATATTGTCTCATGCTGAAAAGACTTCATAACTTACTGCCCAAATGAGCAAGAATCTCTCAGGTGCCCGTACAAGGACCTCTCCAATAGGAAAACATATCTTCTAAAGGAAGTTTCAAGATGATCCCAAAACTATATTTTCCAATGACAAATTCGTCGATGATCTAGTTTTGTGTCTCAGATGCTTTTGATCGCCACCACGTAAGGCGTCCGTACCACCTAGGCTGGAGGCCTGAGGTCATGAGAATCAGTGGTATGGTTGATCGTATGGGTGCGTCATTATCTCCATAGACAGTGTAGAAATGTCCGAGCAAAATGCGAGATTTATTTTTGAAGCATCTCCGGGAGGTAAATTGCCGTTTGCAGCCTGTAGCTTTGGCACTTTCAACTTTCAGGCTTCGTTATCTCATCGGTTTTAGGAGAAAACAAGACCCAAAAAGTAGAGCAAGAAAATACTCAGCCAAACAATACCTACGAATAAGAAAGCATCAGCCAAAAAAGACAGGCGAATCCGCTGAATGCGAGACTCGAACGATGGTCTCCCCTGCTGTCTAATCCAAAAAAGGAATAGCGCACTTCATCCCCATACCCATAGAACCCAAAAAAAGGAACGAGCACACACAGGCGCAGTCCAGGTCGACAGACCTGGGTTGAAAGAATTTGCAATACGAGCTACGTTCCTTCTGGTCGCGAGAAATAAAATACTACTTATACCTGGGGATTTTCGTCTTGTGTGGTGTATGCGTATGGCTTGCGTTGAGGCTGTGGTCGTGGTGGGTGTTGTTGCCTGCCCGGCTCTACTGCCTGGAGGAACTGTGGGGTAGCGAAGCTCCGGGGAAATTGTCCGAATTGCTCTGGATCCATGGCAGGACAGGGTACTTGGACACTTCCTCCTTCTATCAACTTCGGGCTTTTCGATGAATAGTGTTCCCTAATGAAATGTTTCCCCATGCTTATCAGTGAATAAACAACAGAGATGCCAGAAATACTGTCAAATGCCTAAGCCGCTGGTTACAAGTACTAGATACCTGGCAAACTGACTATCGCGGCACATATACCGAACTGGAACACGTCTCTGCGCAGACCCGAAACACGCTGGAATTCCGATCGACGAATCTGAAGCAGACATACGGAGACCCGCTTTGGATATGGAAAAGTCCATAGCAGGCTGCTCCTGAGGTAGACTATCAAGTCTTCACGCTTGCGCTTGTCCTTTCTCAGTGAGTGGTTCAGTACCGTCTAGACCTTCTCATCAGCATTCTCAAAGCGGCAGCTATTTGCGTATATAAGCCTTGCGTCTTCGCGAAGGCAATGTGCTCTCATGGCTCCGCAAGAGCAGATTGGTGCGCGTGGATCGACTTTAGGAATGTCGTGAAAGCTTAGCATGTGCGCAAGCGGTTGGTTACGTCTTGCATTTTCGTTGGGAAGGGACGGAGCTCGATGGATCCATGGAGAGGGCACGCTAATGGCTCTCCGGAAAGCCGCAGACAAAGGGCGTTGAACTCTGCCTCACCTCTCTGCATACCCATTTGACAGTACTGGGAGCGACACGGCTTATGAACCATCCCATCATCCCGCCGCCAGCTCGCTATTGGCTCACCTACATCTTATATTCCACAAGCCTAAGTGGAGACTCCACATTTCTCCACAGGCTGGGCTGACCTCTTCAGCTAACTGCATGGAAGCATACTGAGGATGACCCAGCAACCAGTATCTCGACGTTCTCATCACGGTGGCCATTTGCGTCTTAATAAGATGGTGGCTAGCTGTTGCGACGTCGGTCAGTCCGCCAGCTGCATCCCAGATAGGACCAAAGTGTGGGACCCCAGCTGTTCGGATATCTCGGGCTCGTCCGCTCTACGCCTCTTGGTCGCATTTGCGGCCTTCCACCACGTGCATGTCCTTCAGCAACTGGGTACAAACATGCACTCTCGTCCTTCAAACCAGGTGAGGGTGCTTGGGGCTCAGCCAATGAATGAGAATCAACTCCAGGAAATGCACCCTGCAATGCACCCTACCGGCGCATGGCTAGGCCCAGGCAAAGGAGCTGAAGAACAGTTAACTTGTCACGACTACCTAGTGGTAGTGGAAGCATTCAGTTTGCATAAACTTTGTTTTGCCCACCTTGGATACATCTCCTGGAGATCTTGATATTGTACCATTCGCTCCCCTACTCGCCCAATGATGATCTCCAAGACGGCCCAAGGCCAGCTACACTCTTGGGGTCGAATTCGAAACCAAGTTCGTCCCAGTACCAAAGATCTTGTCCGGTTCCGTTGCGAGAGCATCAGGAAAGAACCCATACTGGGATTCTTTTTGACAGGTTGGGCACAGTAGCTTGACAGACTGGTTAGACGGAGCCGCCACTGCGCAGGCGGTGACTTCTGCTTGACAGCTTCGCGCTGCCCGAAGTGGCTGAGCTTGGCGGGGGCTCACTCAGTGCTAATAGCGGAAGTGAACGTTCCGGGCTGGCATCGCTATTTGGAGAGCCGCAAAGGAATCTGAAATGCAGACACGAAACACACCCACGGGGTCATTCAACGATTTGTACCTTTTTCTGAAGTCCGAAGAAAGGTGAGGAAGAGTGTGCCGGGCGCGAGTTGGCGCCGAGCAATTTGCTGACGATCGTAGAGTGCTGACATATTTCGCCTAAAAATAGAGGAGTGAGTTTGTGGAAATTGAGGGGCAGCGACGGGTTGACAGACGCACATTGTCCCTGTGTTGATTGTCGCTCAAAGGCGAGGAATACTTTTGACTTTTGTTCTGCTGCTGCCGGGCGCCGGAGGGCGGTGCGAACATCGCAAAGTGCTCCAAGAGGGCATTCGGTGCAGTTGCATTCGCCCTATCTGACATCATTCGCACATCCCCGCCACTCGTACATGACGTGGTCCCGTAGCTGGGAAAAAGCCGTCGATCTAGACGCTACGACTTTCAGCTAAAATAACAGATACGCAACGCATGCCTTATCCCGGCATACCAAGGCTGTAAGCACAGGACGGTATTATTATCGCTCCCGCCCCCCTTTTGAAGCTGCCTCTTCTCCCACAATTCACATTCAGCAAACCGCCTCATCCGCAAACCTCAGTTGTCAAGATGATGCGCAAGAAGACCACCTACACAAACATCACCCCAATACCGTCACACATCCCGCGCCAACTTGCCATCGACCTTCTCCACAGCCATGGCGAAATTCTTGAGCTTAATCCTCTAGTCTTGGGCTATGAGGCTATCAAGGCGCCACGCGACGCTCCCGCGGATGAGTTCTATGCGACCTGGTACGAAGTCACGGAGAGGATACAGTACGTGCCTGGCATCGGAAAGCTAGGAAGCGGCATGATCAAGTTCAAGGGCTGTTTCCACGACATGCCATGGGGATTACAAACGCACATGTATGCGCCTGCAGGTGTCGACCTGCGAAATAAATGGCAGATTTGCGGAAATCAGCCTGGCGAACCTCCAGAGCAGCAGGAGCTCGGCCTTGGCGCACCTCCAGAAGGATTGTACTTGCGCGAGGATATTGAGATCAAGTGCAATGTCACAATGGTCAGCTTCGTGAAGAAAGAGACCAAGGCAGCGGCAAAGGTCATGGTTGACCGTCTCACAAAGAAAGCAGAGCTCCTTGATTCAGGCGTCCTCCACGCCATGATGCAAAACGGCAGGCTGAAGACCATCAACCCCGCAGATCGTTCAGCGAACTCGGGTGTGCATTCGCCGCAACCCTCGCCCACGCAGATGTACAACATGCCTATGTCGCCTTCGCGATCACCCACATTCCCACATCATCAGCTAGGTCAAATGAATGGACAGAAGATCCCACCAGGAAATAACAACATTGTTATGGAGCTGCCCGGCGATTTCTACCATGCGCAACCGTCGCCAGGCCATCTTCAACCAAACGATCAACGCTATTCTGTTGCGACCACCGATGGATCTGGATATTCTCCTAACCCTTCGGATGGAATGCGTTGGTCGCAGGCATCACATGACCAAAGTTCGATAAGCTCCCGCCCGAGCTCATACGCTCCATCAGACCCCGGCGTGCGCTCTCCTGGCCTAGAGCAGAAGGCTTTTGCGGCCGAGCTGCCGACTATGGAGGAGACACGCGAAGAGCATGATGCTAGGAGGCAAAATACCAATCAACTGCAAGATCAAAAGTATCGCTACAATCCACAAGATTTCGTCAATCCACAACAACACTCCCACCCACCACAATATGCCGCCTACAACCAATATGGACGGTAGCGAGCCCATAGAGAACAAGGATTTTACGACATGCTTACAGTCACGGCGCATAAGGTACCAACAGGGAAATTTAACGGGTCGACTCGGGTTCGGATGTAACGGCGTTTTCAGTAGGATGAGATATCATTTGTTGGGGCCCTTTACGATTTGAAATATATCCCTTATCGCCTGTAAAACATTATTCTTATTTCTATTCGTTCTTAATCTGACACTTTACATGAGCGTCTGCTTTGTTGTGACATGTAACTACCGAATATGATTAACCAACATGCAGATCTCTCCGAATATGACATCGATCAATCCCGGAAGTGTGGTTAAATATCGATATGATTGGAGTGTTCACTGGCCGCATTACTCATGTATTTTTCAAACAGCCTGCCGTCAACTACCCCGGTGGTTTGAGCCAGCGACATTCCTCCTCAGGTATTGGGTGTGTTGAGATCCGCTAGCAAGGAGGGGTCAACTTGATGGTACATATCTCCGGCGCCATCTTCGTAATTGGCTTTTAGCCCAGGTTTACCCCGACTTCTTGTCTACCTTTAAGCTCTCTTGTCCCGTCTCCTCATTTCTTGTTTCCCACCTCTGATCTTGTGCTCTCTACTCATCATGGCCGACAACACATTGAGGGATATAGAACTGATTGGCGACAAGGAAGAGACAGTGCGTAGCGAAGTACTGCATCATGGACGTTTATCACCAGAAGAGCTGGAAATTGAGAAGAAGTTGCGGAAGAAAATAGATATTAGAATCATGCCGTTGGTCATTCTAGTCTATCTCATGAATTACATCGACAGGTATGTCCGCTTGTAAACCGTATCATGCACCCAGATTATTAATGCGACACCAAGGAACAATTACGCCGCTGCGCGCCTTCAAGGGCTCGAAGAAGACCTCAACCTCCGAGGTGACGAATATCAGATTGGATTGTCAATCTTGTTTGTCGGGTATATCTTGATGCAAGTCCCCTCAAACCTCTTACTCAATTACGTCGGACGACCGTCGTGGTACCTTGGCTTCTTCACAATAGCTTGGGGCTTGGTGTCAGCGCTGACATCACAAGTCAAGAGTTATGGCGGCATTGTTGCGTGCCGCTTCATTTTGGGTGTCGTGGAAGCTCCATTTTTCGCCGGAGTGCTGTTTTACCTGTCCAAATGGTACACTAAGGAGGAGCTTGCGAAAAGAAACGCAATCTTTTACTCTGGTTCTCTCATATCCGGAGCGTTCGGCAACCTTATCGCTGCAGGCATTTTGAGTGGACTTGCAGGTGAGATGGGCATGTCCGCATGGCAGTGGTAAGGCCCCTTGCAGGCCGCTATCTCGCATATTTACGCTGATCACTAACATTACTAAAGGCTTTATATCATCGAAGGCGCCATAACCATTTTCATTGGCATATGCGTAGTAATCATCCTTCCCGATTTCCCAGACACATGGAACACCCTCTCCCCCGAAATGAAGCGCGTAGCGAACCGCCGTCTCGCCATCGACGCCGCTGAAGCCGACGTAGACGAAGCAGGCGGCATGTCCCAAGTGCGCGGCATGAAGCTTGCCTTTATGGATCCAAAAACCTACATGTTAGCCATTGCATACATGGGCATCACAGGCGCCGCCGGCTTCCAAAATTTCTTCCCTACGCTAACACAGACCCTGGGCTATAACAAAGTAATATCGCTCCTACTAGTAGCACCACCATACGTATTCATGGTATTTTACTCGTACGCGCATTGCTATGCATCGGACCACATCGGCAACCGTTTCTGGTTCCTGACATACCCCGTCTTCATCTCAATAACAGGCTTCGTCATCTTCATGGCGACCGATTCCTTCGGCCCACGCTACTTCTCCTTCTTCCTCATGAACTTTGTCTTTGCGCAGAACGGAACGATATACGCATGGATCAGCAATGCAATTCCTCGCCCTCCAGCAAAGCGCGCGGCAGCGCTGGCATTTATTAATAGCGTAGGCAACTCGGCGTCAATTTGGACGCCGTTTACGTATTGGCCGTCGTCGGCGCCGCATTATCGGCCTGCGTTGGGTATTTGTATTGCGTTGGAAGGTGTTGCGCTGGCTTGCTTTGTGGGTATGCGGTTCTATCTTCAGAGGCAGAATCGGGCGCTTGAGCGCATGGAGAATGTGGATGGGGAGTTGAGCGAGGGCGATTTGAAGCGCTTGAGGAAGACGGCGGAGGTGGAGGGGGTGGATGTTGGGGCGGCGAGGGTGTTGCAGAAGGGGTATCGGTATATGTTGTAGGTGTAGTGTGGGTGTGGGTGTCGTATATGGTGGTGAAGGTCGTGGGGTTGATTGCGGTTGCCGGTGGAGAGTTGGCTTGGGAGGTTGTGTGGATTGGTAGTGTTGACATTATTAGAATATAAGAATTGCGGTGAGAATTGTACCTCCCTACTCAGTGTTGTTCTACCTGCCTATTGTATCGTGCGTTGGACCATATTCGTTCCGTGCGGGAGGGAGCGGGCCTTCCCGTGGAGTTGCAGTGCAGCGGGGTATGGGGGTGGGACGCCTGGCGGTACATAGGTTATGCAGCGTGAGAAAGTGATGTCGCCAACTTATGTACTTACCTGTTCTCCAGGGGATTAGGAAAGGAGTTGTTCTTTTCGCAATTTTTTTCTTGAGATTTTCGATAGCCGCAGGAGAGTTTGCGTTGTTAGTGTGGCTGAAGGAATGGAATGCAATGGTGGATTTGTGTTTGGGGAATATGTGTGTACTCTGCTGAGAATTATATGTGTGTATGAGCGGGGAAAGAGTGTGTGTATAACATTAAAAATGGCAATACGACATTTCATACGACATTTCTCTCCTATCAGCCATCACACATTGTCTAGTCAAACAGTCAAACAGTCACATTCAATCTCCGCAATAATTTGCTCGACGCTGGCAGAGTACGAATCATCGACAGGAAAAAGTAGGATGATTATTTTGTGAGGTCAAATACATGAAATGTATTGATAAGTTACCCACGTATGATCGAAAAATCGCGAGGTATGTTCCTGATCACGAGACGGGGTAAGTAGGTATTGAATATTTGCTGGGGAATAGAAAGCTGAAAAATGCTAATTCGCATGTCGCAAGAGATACTTATAGTCCATTACCATATACAAATTCCACCCAACTTCCTCAACACAATGCCTCTTAACCGGAAAATGAAGGTCCCGTAGGCGTAGATGGTGTTCTGGCGTCGGAATACATCTAAGTGTTAAGCATCAACTAAACAGGTACAGGCAGTTTTGCTTGATAAAACACGTCTTTCCAGTAATCGACATAGCCTTTTCATGAGGACATTCACTACCGTTTATCTTCACAAGGTAAAGAGCTACAGTATCTGCAATAAAGTTTTCGGACAGTGCCCATTTCAGCCGAGCTTCAGCCGACAGGGGTGAATTCAGCAGGGCAGATTTCAAGTAGCAACAAAGCAGTAATATAGCCAATTCGTGTATATACATGAAGCTGTAGATTAGTACTTTGTTTAATAGCCACGAGCGCGTTAGCAAGCTGCAAGTCGTCGCGACATGCTCGTGATTAGCTTATAGATAAGATTATTAGGTATACACTCCTTGTTATGGTTCTACCACACAGGTTTACCTCGTACCACAGGAGGAGGGGATCTCGGGAGGTTCATCTCCGTCACTTGGACGAATGGGAGATCGGGTGGCTCAATAGAGTGTATGAGGACCCCGAAGACCATAACCTAGGCACGTGACCAGGATCACGTGGCAGGATTCGCGATTCGTGAATTCGTTCGACGAATTCACGAATCCACCTCAGGAGCGTGAATATACAAACACGTAGAAAGTCTTCACTAGGAGGACATCGCCAATCCACGATTCAGACCTCCTGCATCTTGTTCTATTTGAAGTCTACTATGCGACGCCCCTCATAGCCACTCCATGGTACCCGATTGAGGTTCACATTCACGTGACTTAATACCAATTCCTGCCCCTTCATTTCTCACCATACCCCTTCGAGGCTATCCCGAAGTAGCCCTGTTACAGTAGACCACTCACATCCACCTCTCTTGTATCCACCCACTGATTAGTCCTATTTTTTTTTTATCGCTGAACCTTCGCTTAAGGCGCGATTCCTTTATTATCTCTGGCATCTCTCCCGTTACGTCTATCACGTCCGTCCCGCATTAGGCCAGGGTAATTTAGTAGCAGATAGCCTTTCACCGGTCGTACAGCCACAGACGGTACGTACTAGCGCGGGTGACTAATCCTTTTGTGAACTACTGTGTCTGTAATTGGCTGGAAATTATCTCGCTCGTCAATGTGATAGGCACCTCGAGGTGTTCACCGGAAAGTTAGAGAATCTGTTTGCCTTGATCACTTATATGGGCACTTGTGAACCTGGGTAGAGAAAGTTATCGACTCTGTCTGAGGATTGCCTTCTTTTAATGAGGCTGGTAATCCACTTGTGGTTTCGATGTTGGTCTTCAACCTTCTTACTTCCTTTGGCTTCCTACACCCTCCCAACTTCGCAATGGACGAGATTCAGCACCCAGCTCAGGCCGTTGTAAGACAACCTTGTGAAATGAGTTACGATCAGGAACAGCAGTTAGAGACCACACCCTTCAGCCGCCGCGAATTCCATCGCACTCGTTTTTCTAGATGGAAACAAGAACACAGGGCTTCTCCCCAGATCATTAAAATTCTAACGATATTTACGTCGGAGTTTCCAACGCCAAAATACAAGTCTTTCCTCCCGTTCTTCAACACTGAGCCCTCTCCACGGCCTCCTTCAACAGAAAAGTTAGCACTTAGTGCTCTGGGCCAAGGGTACCAGGACGTTGGCTTGCGTCGCCGTAATATACCTGCGTATCAAACAACTAAATGTACAGGTACTGAAGATCAAAGTGCACGGGCTTCTGCCGGAAAGCCGCCCAATATCTCCCGAAAATCGCATATAGAAAAGGTGAACACCCCAGAAGCAAAGCATAAAAAGCGGAAGAAAGAGATCTTAGAGATCTTAGAGCCTGTTCTTGATGGCGAAGATTTGCATTCTTCTTCGATCCTCCTATGTTGGGGCAAGGAAAGTCATTGTCAAATACTACCTGTTAAGATCGCGCATTCAGCCGACGATGTGGCTGTGTGGCAAGAGATCCGCCGGGCGTGGTACGCACACAGAGGAGTTTGGAGAAGTCGTCTACCTTTTTTGGGTATTAGAGTCGAAATTGTTGAGGTCTGTCACGGGTAATGTCTCGAAAATTCAAGTAGCAACACCACTAACAGCAATCTCAAGATTTCAATCGCTGGACGTAGATCCCAAGGCACGCCAGAAAGGACGTTCATTGGCACCTACACAAACGACTACTTAGCTGCAGAAAAAAGCCGACTCGAGCAAACTATTGCCAACTATGTCCCTCAGGAGTTCCCTTGCCCGTACAACCCATCTACAGGCCGAATAGACTGCTTCTCTGAATGCGTATCCTTTATTATAGATGGAGTGATATGTCCGGAGCAAAAGTTATACGACGCAGAAAGGGAGCTCTTACGTTTTAAAATGCGGGATTATCTGACCCTGGCTTTCTCTTGCCCAAGTATTGCAGCAGCAAATGGCCTATTGGATGAAGAAGATATCACTATCAGTCAACTGTAGGTAGTTCTCCGGTTATGGCAGTGGCAACTGAATTGAAAACTAAGAACGATAGGGATATTTTGTCAAAGGTAGAAAGCTGGCATTGTCCAAAATTAGGGGAGCTAAAGTTTCGAGGACTTATGATCAGTGAAGAATTGGATACGGATTCTCGGCGTATGGCATTATTGTTGACCGCGACGATACTCTTTTTGATAGTGTTTGCAGCTAAGCTTGTTTTCGGTGACTGGGAAACAGCTTGGAGTGTCGGTTCGGTTTTATTAGCATTAGCAACGCTCTCATGGATGTGGATTAATCACCCTGCGGGCCGAGTAATGCGTTGAACATGAAGCTTTGATTGGAGGCTTGGTAGGTCTTAGAAACATTAAGGTCTGGAATCGGGAGGCGTCGATAGTTTGCCTAACACCACGTGCATCGATTCTCTGATAATACATAGACCCTCCCCTAGTCCGATCTATGGTTGAGCGAATTACTCCTCGGAAACCCTCCGAGTACAGTTCTAAGCCACCCTCCCCCGCAGAGTGATTGGATGCAGCTAAACCTCCTAATTACATCGAAATGAGCGGCACAAATTTCAGGGTGACCGCTCCACAGATCCCCCGTGCTGGAAATGCCTATCATTCTGTGTCATCATCATCGTCAATAGCCCATGCTAGTTCTCCATTGTCGTCAAAATGGAAGCCACATGGCTTGCATTTCCTGTTGTTTAGCTCCCAACTGCACATGGGACATCGCTCAACGCCGTCCTCTTGATCCCATATGACTCGTAGTGGTGGACCGAAGAATTGTGCTGGGGAGGTGTGTACAAGATCAATGGATTGTTCCTCGTTTTCCTTGGTGTCGATAGGTTTCTCCACCTTGCGCTTTGGATCGATCGTCTTGTCGGCCTTCGCATTTGGTGCATTAGAATTAACAGAGGGCCCGATTGCTTTTGTATGATAAAACAATCCCTCACGGTTCTTTATCGCTATGTGACGTAGTTTATAACGCGCGGACTCGCTCATCATATCGTCTCTGGAAATCGTAGAACAGACTTGCGGTCGCTTGCGCTTAAGCTCGAAGGCACTGCAAGTATCGTGGATAACCTTAGATCGACTCTCCATGGTTGGTAAGTAAAGGTATCAAGAGGTCTCAGACACACACTGCTGGTGCTGGTGCACAGTCCGATCAAATTTGATGGTTGTAACGGCAAGTCATGGCAGCTTGGGAGGCTGGAAAAGACTGGCTTATGCACTTCGCCTCATTTATGGATGACAGCGTAGCAATTTCCTTGGCAGCCTTTGCGCAAGTCATTTGCCCGCAACGTTCTTAAATCGATAACTTTATATTGTTTATTGAAATAATGTCCATCCACCCGAGGTGGATTGTTTTTAGGATGGCGGCTACAAGGGACTAAGTTGAGGCGAACCCGTCTTGCAAGAACGACCTGAATCACGACCACCGAAAACGGATTGCTCGAAAAGCATATAAGGTCACCCACTGCGAGACGGGACGCACAACGTAACGGAACACTTTTCAAGTCAAACATCAAAATATCGCATTCTAATCGAGGATTTGACTTCACATATCGATCCTACAATTCACTGGCATCTACTTAATAGATATAATGCTTTATTACACCGATCGTTGTAGTGTGGTTGACGCTGTCGATTATCTCGTCAACGCCGTTCAAGCCTTGCCTTCCTGTTTACCCCTGCTTGTTAGGTCTGAATACATTTTATTAGCACTTATATAGACTAAACAGGGAGAGAAGACTGTAAAGACGCTGTTTCTAAATTATTGGAGCGATTAGTAGCCTAACTTATAGTTGAAAAGGCTATAGTGCGACGATGTACGTTATTGTAGTCTAAAAAAGCTTATAGAGCTGGATAAGACACCCTTATTAATGCGGCGTAATTAATGCTAAAGATTTAGTATTTTTCGTTTCTTGAGCGAACGAATTATCTAAGAGAAGGCTAAGAATTAAATCGCCTTAAAAATTAATTCGAGCAGCCAGTGTTGTTGGGCGACAAATGTGAGTTGAGTTCAAAGTACCCGTGACGCAGTGGGGGACCTTAGGCATCGTAGCTTCTGATAGCATGCCTGATTCACGACTTGCGCAGAACGATGTGCCACTACATTATCACGGTCAGCCACTTTGCGAGGTCGGTGTGGGAATGAAGTAACTATGTTACATGGGGAGGAGTTGCTCGCAATTGCAGCAGAGACGAGCCAAGTGCGTGATCGACGCAACGAGTTGAGAGGTTTGAAACAAGCTTCAAAAGCCTTCAGGAGCTGCGAGAGTAATTAGTGGTGTAGGTCCTGTCCGAAAACTTTATTGCAGCTACTGTACTAGTAAGGCGCCAACCGAGATGCCAAAATTATGTTTATTGATGTAATAAAAATACAGCGACACTATGGAATACAACAGTCCAAAACACATATTTCAACTTCATACTCATACTATCCACTTCTGCATCCCTGTATTGCGTTACCTGAACCATTGAACTGCCCTTCGTGCTGTATTTTGCAGCAATCCTTTGCGCATCATTGACGTCAGTAAATGCTCGTCTTGAACGCGCTACCTCAGAATCCGCCAACGACAACCAAGAACTTCTCCTGTCGTCAATATACCCTATTTGTCTAGTTGAGTAAATTTGATTATTTGCGCTGACATGCATGGCCGCAAAGCGCGGGTTTGGTGCATGTTGATCTGCCGATATATCCAGCAAAGCAGAAGTTTACCTGCTCTCTCGTATCCTAGTAAGCGCAACGAAACTATCGCTCCCACCACTTTTCAGGCTAGAGATTCCCCCGAGGGATACTTGCTCTCCTTCAATGACAGGTATTACGTCAACGTCTCGTCTCATCTGTCTCGCCTAAGATCTGCATAGAGACCGCGCCCAACTTCTTCCTCGTAAATGAACCTAGTGTCCGGACTCATGGGGTCGTTCAAAGACACTAGCGGTATTTGAATAGCATCGCAAAGGGTCTTGACAAGCTCTGGAAGCAGCTCATTCACCTTTGCTAGCAGCAGAGGCACAAATTTTGATGAACCGCCAGGTAGTTTGATTAATAGAGCTGTTGTTTGAGTAAGGTAGTCCACTGGACCTAGTTCGAATTGAGCAGCCGATGTGGATATGAAAGGAAGAACGTCGGCAAGAGCACATGCAATGTCAAAGATTTTCTCAGTCTTGCTGATGTTAGCGTATAATCCTCGCTTGTAGAAGAAAAGGACATACCATTCCGACGCCGTGTATCTGCAAACTGGCTATTGGAAGCTTCATTGCCAAAATCGTCAGATCTTTGGCTACAACTATTGGATATCGAAATGTTAAGCACTCATATACTGATTCACTCGAGAGGAACCCAAAACGTGGAAACAATTCCCAGAGCTTGATTTGCACCCAAAGCTGCGAGACGCGCAAATTGGCTAGTTGTTCACTGGGAACATCCATGATTGGAGGGAGTGCAGTTCGAACGTCTCTTTCGAGGCCCAGAAGCCACTCTTTGCTGCATTCCTGCTTGGAGCCGTTCCAGACAGAGAAGAAGACCTCGTCGAATGGGCGAAAGATTGACGCAAGATATTGAAGACCGTACTCAGTTGAAGGATCGAGAGTGGGACTGGATGGGGTAACTTGGAGGGTAATTGGCCGATTGCGGCGAATGGCATGCGACCTAAAGGAGGATGAGCAAATTCTCGTGTTGAAGAAGGAGGTATTACCTCTCAGATACCACCATGATCCAAAACAGGCATCTATGCGCTTTGTCATCGTACCACCTCTCATTGTCCCCTTTTAGCATCATGAACAGCGTCGTAGCCTCTCTCAAATAGAACCAGCCCTGAAGGTAATTTCCCAATCCTGCATGGGCGCCATAGAGAAAGAATGATATAAGAACTGAATGTGGGCTGGGTTCCACTACTCGCTGTTTGTTTTGTATTCGAAGTGCAGCATCCAGTAATTGCTTCCCCAGTTCTACTTGGGAGAGATGCAACGATGACAGTAGGGTCTCATCGACAACGCTAAATGTGACTACATATGCGCAGAAGGAAAGAATGAATTGACGCGACATTAAAGAAGTTGACGCCTGCGCGGCCTCTATTCGTAGAACATCGGGCGGTAGGATAGGAACGACCGGATAAATCCGGGACAAGTACCCTTCGATGCAAGCTTCAATGGTGACGGCCTCAGATCCGCTGAGGATGGGACCCGGCGAAACATGCTCAGGCGATGCATTGTTGTCTTCAATTTGTTCATGATACGATTGCTCGTTCTGCTGATTGGCACGAAGCTCATTCAATACCGTCGCTCTCACACCTCTGTTTCCACCTCTGCGCTGTGGTACGATAAATGTGCAGGTCAAATTTGCCGAAAGACATCCTGGACAGGGCTGGAGGCCGTTGCATTTGATCTTGCGTCGACGACAGGCATCGCAAGCATGAGACACCGTCTTTCTCATTGGAACCGATGGCATTTAGAGACATGAACAATGGCATTGCACCCCATAGTCGTGATAGTATGTTGTGGTGGATGTGGAAAAAGGAATGATGGTCTCGAAGCTGCGCCGGAGTGGGGAACTTTCTTTAGCCTTTCCCCGCCACGTGATGATTGCCGGTACTCCACTTCCCCAATACGCGGGGAGGCCATGCAGGTCATACATATCCAAGAAAATATTCTTGGCTCCATATGAAAAGATCGATTTATTATATTCATCTGCGAGGGATCTTATGCAGAGTGACGCTATTGTTGCTGGTTTCTTGGAATGGAAGCCACCAAACTGTTCTTACAGACCACCTACGGTATTATTTGATCTATATTTTTATTTCATAGCTACCAAAGACAAATCAAACCTACTTATCTTTCTCATCACAAAACAAATCAAACTCAAAAGTTATTTTTCGCGCATTAATGCACAAATCCCAACCCTTGCCATAGCACCCCTTCATGACATTTACTCTCGGGAAATTTCTATCCAACATCATTAATAACAAAGTATCATAAGATATTCGCAGTAAATGTCACTCTATCTACTTGCAGAGCAGAGGAAGGACAAGGAAATATGTATAGCAAAGTTTGATGGATTTAGGGATGACTCTAGCTAGCTATATGCACCAAAGCATATCGAAGCGGTATCATTGATACTATAATCCATTACAACAACTAAATACACCTCTAGAAACTCGCCTATCAGACAAAAGACTACTTCATTCACAAAAGTCCTGCCCAAATCCCCCTACTCCTTGTGCTCCGTGCCGCCCACCTGCTTCTCCGCCTCCCTTGGCGCATAAACTTGCCCATGCCCATACGCGTCCACCTGCGTAGAAGCAAATTTCCTCGCACTAACCCTCTGCTCAAACAGGACGTCCAGCTCACCATAAGTCCGTCCCTTGGGCTCCGGCAACCTAAAAAACGCCCAAAGAACGACACACCCACACGTACCCGCCCAAAAATACGCCGTCTTAGCCCCCCAGTTCCACGACCCCTCGCTAAGCTGATAGTTCGTGAGGACGTTGACGACAATATTTGAAATATTGTATAAGGCGCGAGCGAGCACGATGGTTTTCGCTTTGAGGCGGGTCGACGAGATTTCAGAGACGATGGAGTATGTTACGGGGCCGATGGTGAAGTCGTAGATGAAGACGAAGAGGATGAGCATGCCGCCAATTGCCCAGTTGGACGCTTCGTTGCCGCCGAAGGAGAGCGAGCCGACGATGATAAGGATCAGGAAGAGGCAGGCGCCGCCGGTGACGTGGATGGTTCGCCGGCCCAGCTTTTGCATTAGGAACCAGGAGCCCATGGTTCCGATCAGCCCTAGTGCGAGCGAGATCATGGACATGTCGAAGGAGCGGGTGACGGGGAGACCGACTTTTTGCATGAAGTAGGCACTTTGAGAAAATGTTAGTGAGGGACATGGCAGTGATGGCTAGAGTATGCTTACAAGTATCCCATGATGTTTGTTCCGCAAATGGTCTGCCCGATCCAAGCACAGCACACAATCTCGGTTCTCCTAATATCCGTACCCTTGAATAGATCCATCCACCCTGTTCCTTCGGAAATCTTTTTCTCAAGCTCATTTGTGTGCTCAATCATAGCGATTGTTTCATCGGGGTTGAAGTTGGGGTCCTTTTCGGGCGATGTGAGGCGGAGAAGTGCTGCACGAGCTCCTTCTTTGTCGCCTTTGCGAACATGCCACCATGGACTTTCCGGCGCGAGGGCAACACCGATCATAATGGGGATTGGCCAAATCCACTGAATGGCAAAGGGAATACGGTATGCCCATTGGTCGGGACGTTGGACGCAGCCGCGATTCACACCGGCGGCGATGAACTGACCCATTACCCAGCACCTAAATACATGAGCATTTGTAGCATCTGCGCAGAACATAGCAATACTCACATGTTGACAAAGGTTGTTAAAATTGGCCTTAGCTTGACAGGACTGACTTCGGACGCATACTGTGTTGTGAGGGTCTGGAACATGCCCCAGGGGATACCGCAGAAAACCTCTCCGATGACGAGCGTTTGAACATTGGGCGCAAAGAAAAGAATAAAGATAAAAGCAGTCATGGACATCAAAGCGCCAATCATGGTCTTGCGATATCCGTAGCGTTCGCTCACATAGCCGTTGATAATGAGGCCAATGACTTCGCCAGCTCGAGCACCGTTGGACCTAAATTAAAGTCATTAGCGTCTAGATCACCCGAGAGTATAACTCTAGAAAACTTACAGGGCACTCTACCAATTCGCGGGAACAAAGTACTTCCCCGTCTTCGGGTTGAGACGGCCATACTTTTGGTTGAACTGGGGACTTCCATACAAACTGCCGAGAAGAGCCAAATCATAGCCCTCCATAATCAAAGCACTCGACAGCACTACCGACCACCCAACAGCCTTGGGATACAACTTGATAGCCTGAAGCAGGCCCATCTGCTTCTCGTCGGCAGCAGCATGCTGGGCCTCCTCATTGGGACCAACGAGCTTGGTAGCTGCAACTGGTTGCTGCAACTGCACGTCCTTGTCCGCCATGTTGGGAATCAATCTCGCAACGAAAGGGTGTTAGAAGAAGGCCGTCAATGCAACGCGACAATAGCGACAAGAGATAAAATGCCTTCGTATACAGTGCTCACAGGGTACGTTCTTGACCTGATTTTATATATACTTTAATTTGGGGCATGGGCAGGGATGATCGTTTGCCGATATCAGGTGCAACGGGCGGTTTTTGGATTTGCGGGTTAGCGAAAAAGCTGTGCTAGATGGCTTGAAGTTCACCCCATGGCTGGATGAATTTTTCTTGGGCGGTTCGGCAGCGCGACGCTAATGGTGCTCGAGTAAGCTGCTGATGCGGAGTGCAGCTGTTTGTCCCACGAATCTGGGAGAAGGAACTGGGGCGGAGGCAACGCGGAGGTTGGAGATGTTGGGCAAGGCGACTCGGAAGATGGACGGAGCCAAGTCGGGACCAAGGGGGAGGCATCGCGGGGCGTGAATTGCGGGGCGCATACGAGTCGTGGGCAATCTGCAGAGCATCGTTGATCCTGTCAATCCTGTCTGGCCGCTGTTGTTCTGGCAATGGAGTCGCTCCACACCACAAAGGAACGCTCAATGGCCATGTGGGACCGCTCCAGATACAAAGGGGGGAATCATCCTCTTGATTCCTACCCACGCACCTTTCCGTTTGGTCTGTTGACACTGCTGTTGACGTTTTTTTTCTTTACTTCTCTTTTGATTGCAGACGGCTTCGATATTGCTTGTCGCTTGGCTGAAGAGTACACAGCTTGGAGAAGTAAGCTTGTCAAAACTTCGCTCGATACAAGCCCTTGACACCCTTCCTTCGTTTCAATCTCAGCCTCAGGGAACTGGCCTCTCCCGACGAGATCTCCGTCAAACCAAGCAAGTGGTGCAGGTCTTTTCGCCAATTGAAAGACAGGCTTTCTTACGCTGAGGACTATTTCAGTCCTACTCAAAAAACTAGGCCAACATGTCTCCGCACGCAGAACTCCTACATCACAAGCGGGTCTGGTGGAAAGAAGCTACCTTCTATCAAATCTATCCCGCAAGCTTCAGGGACGCAAACGGTGATGGCTGGGGCGACATACCCGGCATTCTCGAGAAGATTGGCTACATAGCGTCCCTAGGAGTCGACGTAGTATGGCTCTCGCCCATGTTCGACTCGCCGCAAATTGACATGGGCTACGATGTATCCGACTACGAAGCCGTATACGCCCCCTACGGCACGGTGCAAGACGTTGAAAAGCTGATCCAAGCCTGCCACAAGCACGGCATGAAACTGATTCTCGACCTCGTCGTCAACCACACCTCAGACCAACACGCCTGGTTCAAAGAAAGCAGAAGCTCAAAAGACAACCCCAAGCGCGACTGGTACTTCTGGCGCCCCGCCCGCTACGACGCCGCAGGAAACAGACTACCGCCCACAAACTACCGCTCGTATTTCGCAGGCGGGACGTGGACGTGGGACGAGCACACGCAGGAATACTACCTCCATCTCTACGATAGCAGCCAACCGGATCTCAACTGGGAAAACGAAGATTGCCGCCGCGCAATCTACGACTCAGCCATGCGCTTCTGGCTGGACAAAGGCATCGATGGTTTCCGCGTCGACACTGTGAATAAATACTCCAAGGTACTTCCGTTCACCGACGCCCCGATCACAGATCCAATGAGCTACATCCAACCCGCGCCGGAGAACTGGTGCAACGGTCCCCGCATCCACGAATACATCAAGGAAATGAACCGCAACGTGCTCTCCCACTACCGCACCTTCGACAACCAAGTCGTCGTCACCGTCGGCGAATTATCGCTGTGTCCAACACCCGCACATGTCCTACCGTACATAAGCGCCGCGGAGAAAGAGCTCGACATGGTGTTTCAATTCGACATCACGCACCTGGGCCAGGGCCCGCCGGGCGGGAATTCAAAGTACGACGTCGCGGAGTGGAAGTTGCTGAGGATGAAGCGCATAGTTGAGAAGTGGCAGTCGTTTGTTGAAGGGACGGATGCGTGGACTACCGTGTTCAACGAGAACCACGATAACGGACGGAGTGTATCGCGCTTTGCGAACGATAGTCCCGAGTGGCGCGAGCAGTCTGCGAAGATGTTGGCGTTGTGGTTGGTGGGACAGACGGGGACGTTGTTCTTGTACCAGGGGCAGGAGATTGGGATGGTGAATGCGCCGAAGGAGTGGGATATTTCTGAGTACAAGGATGTCGAGTCGCAGAACTATTGGGATGAGGCCGTAAGGCTGGCGGATGATGGGTCGGATCCCACGCGCAAGGAGAGGATTATGCGTGGGTTGCAGTTGATGGCGAGGGACCATGCGAGGTTACCGTTTCAGTGGGATGATTCGAAGAACGGCGGGTTTTCGAGCGCGGATAATACGTGGATGCGGGCGAATGATGTGTATAAAGAGATTAATGTTAAGAGACAGGAGAAAGATACGGACAGTGTTTTGGCGTTTTATAAGAAGGCACTGAGGATGCGGAAAGAGCACAAAGATGTCTTTGTGTACGGCATGTTTGATCTCTTAGATCCGGAGAACGAGGATACGTTCGTGTATCGGAAACAGTATCAAGATAAGGTAGCGTTGGTTGTGCTGAACTTTACTACGGAGGCTCAGACTTTGCCGGAGATGGAACAAGACATGAAGCTCCTGGTGAGCTCGTACGGGAAGGCGACATCGGCATTGTTGCAGCCGTTGGAAGGAAGAGTGTACATTAATTACTAGACTCTTGGGTATATATATATATATTGAAGAATTCAATCCCGTCTTCCAATCAATGGCATGCTATTGTACAACTCGTCGAATTCCCTTCCTATCCAGCCTTCCGTCTTTCCATCTCTTCCAACGACACCCAGACTGCCTGCTAACCAGAGACCCGCAACGATCGCGGAGAGTGCGTTGATGCTATACCATCTCCTTTTCTTGATCAAATGTTTCTTCGAGTTGGATTCTTTGACCTGCGACGGTGAAAGTTCTAACCATTTTGCCATGCCCCAAACAAAATGCCATGCGCCTACTCCTACCAATGCCGTAAATCCCGCAAAGGATACAACCGGATGCAACGCAAACCCGTGACTTATGTATGAAAGGCTGATAAGGGAGTTATCCCCATGCATGTACAGAGGCAGTATTCTCGTCGTCCAGAGATGGAATCCCGCCAAGGGTACAAGCGTGAATCCCAATGCACTTATGCCACTTACTTGTGGCCACGGGATCGATTTCCTATCACGGTGTGTCTCTGCACCATATCTCTTCAATGCCTGACTTCTTCGGTAAAATCGGAGGGCTATTCCAGCGGACACGTGCGCAGCAAGCGGGATGGCCACGAAGAGCGGTTCGGTGAGGGCAGACTGATAGTATGGCCGGGTCAAGAGAAGATAGCGATTGCTCTCGGATACGGAGCGAGTGACGAGCGGTATCAGAGAGGTGTTTGCGATGTGGAAGTAGGTAAAGACGGTGAATGCATAAGAGGAGTACTTTTGTACTCGGAGAACTAGTGCAAAAGATTAGTATACTGTCTTGAGAAATGATGGTGTGAATGCAATGGTAGCACAAGAAGAATACGTACGGTAATAGGCCGGCCCATGATTCCCCAGTCCCAGGGTGCTCGTCCTCGAGGGCTTCGGGTTTTGTTCCGGAAAGTACTCGCTCTTGAACTCGGCGGGCGTCTCTTCGACAGGCGATGGCTCCACCTCAGTCAGGCCAATGAGACTGGCCTCGTCGTCATCGACGGGCGGTAAGTCGTGCTTGTCCATGGTTGTCGAGGACGGGAGACTAGGAGAAGCGTGGCTTATGGTGTTGCAATCGGAATGACGTTGATTCGACCAGTTTTGGCCTGACAAGCGAGTGGCCTGTGCGGTCTCAAGCTGGAACCGAGGCGCGTTCTTATTAGTGGGCGCGTTCTTAGTTGAGCCTCACCACCTCTTCACTTCACTTCAAGATTGCTTGCTTCACCAGCTATCTTGTTCACCACTGCGTCTATTCTTTTTCACTTCTTGGCGTTGGAAGTAAATAAGAATGTATAAAAGCCCGCTTTAGCCCTCAACACCGATCCCCCTCCTACCCTCTACCCCTCTATCCCGTCGACAAAATGCCTCCAGTAAGCCTCCCCCACAAACCCACAACTATACTTAGCTTCTTGAGAGTAACGACTAACTTCCATATCTAGCGCAATGTCGCCGCTCCAAATGCGGTCCGCCTCTTCAACTGCGCAATCTGCGACAAGGGATACCCCCGCCAAGTCGACTATGAGAACCACCTCCGTTCATACGACCACAATCATCGACAGCGCCTCGCCGAGATGAAGAAGCTTACCGCTGCCAACGACACCGAAGGAAGTCGCCCGAAAGCCGGCGGTGATATGCGAAGCATCTCCCTCGAAGAAGCAAACAAGAAGCCTGGTGTCGGATCTCGGTTCACGAAGATTGGTGGTGGCGCTGCTGGGGGTAGGTTCAAGAAAGTTGGAGTTGCAGTTGGTGGGACTATTAAGAACAATGATGATGTGAACAAGAAAGCAGACGAACAGGTTCAGGATACCCCTCGTGCACGTGCGAAGTCAATCGACCCCGAGATGCCTCCGCTAGAGGATATCTCCAAGATCCCCGCCACAGCCAAAGCAGTCGAGAAGCAGTCAGAGCTGGAGAAGGCGGAGGATGCCGATACAGATGGAGAAGAATCCGAGGAGGAGGATATCACTTGGGAGGAATACGACTTTCTGAAGCCTACCGGATGCGACCATGCCAACTGCCCCGGATGCCAGGTTGACGTCAAGAAAATCTGGAGTGGTAAATGGATTGAAGACTGAAAAATACAGCAGGTAGAGAGCTCTTGCTCACTGCTCCTTGCGTACCAGGCAGGCAATTTATGCCGTTTCTCTGATGTCACCGACCGCTATAACACCCCGATATCAAGACCGAGATAGAATAGGTCTATGCTCGGCACGACTACCAAAATATATTATATGATACACTCAAGCGTGGAGGTTCATGCGAATATGATCAACGTATTCAGGAAGCTATACGCTTACTATGAGGACACGAAAGGGCTGAGGATATTTGGGGAAAAGAAGGGTGAATAGAGTAGCAGACAAAAGATACCCAGGATAATACCAGTCAAAAAATTTCAATACAATGCTTCTGTAAAAAAGGCCAAAGGCTGAATCATGATACCTATAAACAAGTGTATCGTAAACCCTTCTATCTTCACACACCACTTCACCGTCTCCCCAAATCAACATCCAAAACCTGCACCATATCCTCCCCAACTTTCTCCCCTCCATCCACCCCAAAGAACCCCTTAACCCCCACCTCCACAACCCCCTCAAACAGCCCGCCCACAAGCCCCTGCAACTCACCCCCCGTCTGCCTAAAATCCGGAAAAGCATTAACCTCCAACAACCACGTCCGTAGCTCCCCACCCTCTTCAATCCCAACCATGAAATCCAACCCAAAGATTTCAAACGCATTAGGCAGCGGCTGGAAATGAATCGACATGCCCCGCGCAGCAGCTTCAAACGTCTCGGCCGTACTATCGCAGATTTGCGTGAAGATTTGGGATTTCCATGATGGAGAGGAAGTATTTCTGTTGGTGTTGGATGTAGTAGAGTTGTTATTAGCGGTGAAATCAGGTTGCGCAGGAATCTCATCCGGTAACTCCCAGAACAATCCTACCGACCCTTCGCGCTCGCCGCTATCTTGTAAGCACGTGTTCGTGAGATGTGCGCGCATGGCTTCGTCGCGGTCTTCTTGTAAGACGTCCGCCCAGGGAGGGATGTATGGCCGTGCGGCGAAGAGTGCGAGCATGGATTTGTAGACGAAGATTTTTAGGGCGCCGGTGGCTAGGACGTATGTTCTTATGTGAAATTTTCGGAGCGTTGAAGATGGGGATGGGGATAAGGAGGGTGGGTTTAGGAGGAGTGGGGAGTGGATGTATGGCTGTGCGATGAAGTGGCGGAGAAGCGATGTTACTATACCCGTACTCTCTGGATTGTCTTTTTTCTCTTTTTCTTCTGTGCCGGCGTCGCTTCTTGTATCTTCTTCTTCTTCGTCCTCTTCGTCGTCAGACTCTGGATCCCACTCCTCGAATATCCGCGTAAGTTCCTCCTCGCTCGAAAACAACCGTATCCCCTGTCCCCTCTCACTCATCCCCGGTTTCAAAATCCACCATTCGCGCTCCCTCCCTTCTTTCTCCACGCCATCACTATCTTGATTCCTGGCCCAACTCTCTTTCAATTCCCACGCCTCTACCAACGCATCGTCTAAAAACTCCGCATAGTCAATTTCGAACTCGACACTCGGCTTGACGTGTTTCTTTAATACAGAATCCGGGTACTTGGTTATCCAGTTGGCGATTGTGGTCGAGAGATAGTGTTTTCGAATCAGAGCTTTACGGATTATGTAGGCGTTTGCTAGAGAGGTGCTGGGGTGATTGAGCAGGTGGTCGAAGTCTATGGATTCATATTGCAGGAATTGGAGGAATGGCGTGCTTGGTGTAGGGAGTTGATTGATGGTCGTGATGAGCTGATAGGAGGTGGGGGAGAGTTGTTTGGAGAGCGCGGATAGGATGAGTGGTTGCACGTAGGCGTCTTCGTAGTTGATGAGACAGTAGATTTTCTGGTCCTCGGCTGGGGTTTCTGATGCCATTCTTGGATTTTGACTTGTTGATCGTCAAGTACAATCCCCAAGCTCTTGCGATGTCCCGCTCTCTCAGTTGTGGAAGTCGAGTTGAAGTGATGATGATGAAGGAAAGTTCACGTGATCAAAACTTGCGGATCATGTAATGCTTCGTCAAGTTGGAGTTATAATGAAGCTTATTGCTTCATATAATTTCATACACTAAGAAATCGTTGTAGTGGGTAAAAGGTATCCAAGCCTGAAAAGCGAAATCTCAACCTCGACTCGCTTAGCCCAGCCAATAAGCGGTCCGCATTTTGAACGCCAGACTATCGCCCCTCCTATGCCCTCCATCCAATGCCGCAACCCACAATACAGAAGGCAGACTAGTATTTATTGCTAACGCAGGGATATCTTAAGAATCAACAACTTCCAAATCATCATCGTCATCGTCATCCATAGCGGCGAGCAAGCCAACATCCAGTCCTCCGAGACTGTCTCGTCCAGGCTCGCGAATACCTTTTTCAGGTAAGAGAAGGCGGGCTTTCTTTTTGACCGGGCTAGTTTCTCTAGCTCCAC
This sequence comes from Acrocalymma vagum, assembly GCA_028476805.1. NCBI lineage: Eukaryota > Fungi > Ascomycota > Dothideomycetes > Pleosporales > Acrocalymmaceae > Acrocalymma > Acrocalymma vagum. The sequence goes on from JAQGEP010000061.1 coordinate 191,261, forward strand.
GAAGGGATGAAGGGCCCTCTTTCTTTGGCGACAAAAGCATTCCTCGCCTGAAAGCGCCACTCCAGCCAACGGGCTCGCTTGCTGCCGCGGATTTGCCAGAAATGATGCGCTTTCGCTTCACTGGGGCCAGAGAAACATCGTCTGCTTTCCTGTTGAGTAATCCACCAAAGTCGTTCTGGGTAGCCATATCGCTTCTTGGCTTGGACATCTCATCTGACTGCAGGCCGCCTGACGCGGGCAGGTTCGGTGTGTTGGCGCCCTTGACTCTCATATAGTCGCCACCAGTACTTCCGTGACCCATTTTCCCCAGTTTCTCTGCGAGTTCACGCTCCTTTTCCTTTGCGGCCAACTGCTTGCGGAAGCGTTCTTCTCGGCTTGCACCTCGCTCCCAAGGTTGTTCATCGTCATCAAGGAGCTTTGCGGCGCCTCCAACACCAGGAGCAATATACATGGTCTCTTGCAGCTGTCGGTCGTGATATCTGCCTTCTCTTCTGAGCTCATCACCCTTAGGGCCTCCACGGCCGCCCCCGAACATCCCAAACTTGCCACCACTGCTTGGACCTTTACCATAGCCTGTCATGGTGTTGACTTCCATTCGTCCCCTTTTACTCTTTTCGACCTGAAGCTCGAGATGGAATTCGCAGTACTCAGTCTTTCGGCCATCGACCCACTGTGTGCAGTCTTTACCGTCCTTTCGCTTTGCATGGCAGAAATCTAGATCGCGAGCGCTACCAATCTCAAGCACAGTATCGTCAGAACTTGTTAGTTTAAGAGAGAATTTTCCTGTGTCGCGGTTTCGTGGGGGCATAATATCCGGGTTGAGAATTGCAATTAGAGTGCCCACGGACAGCTTCCAGAATTGTGAGAACCCCGTATCAAAAAGGTATAAATCAAGCTCCCACTTGAGATCGGTAAGTCGTATGACCATGAATTTACCAGGCTGGTAAACATCTTCTTGTTTCCCTGTTGTCTGGCCTTGGCGAGAGTTTTTAGTGTTGAGCGGAGACGATTTTGAGCAAATCACACCCAGTACGACATAGTCATTCTCCAGATCTGGAGGGTCGTAGTCGGGCGCCTTGACAGTTTTCAGGAGCTGAGGTATGGTCAAAACGGTCTTGCCTTCAAGTGTGCGCGTGACAACGTTGTGCTGCATTTCTCGTGACTTGAGGTGTAGCCCTGAGAAGGATTCGAAGCTTGCAGCTTCGGTGCTATTGTCTCGTTGTGAAATTTCCGCATACTTAGCTGCGGTCGATGTCATACCGAAGCCAGAAGAAGGTCTAGAAGCCGAAGAGGATGCGCGAGTACTATCTGTTCGGGTAGATAGATTTGAGCCAGGTCGAGGTGTGGGCGGGTTCCTAAGATCACTTATTGACCGGCTTTGTGCCTTGTTGGAAGGTCTCCTCGACAGGGTATCTTGTGCGCTGCTCGTCCCAGAACTCAGTGAAGAACTTGATCTTGATATTGGACGATCCTTCAGACCCTCAATATTGTGCAGACCAAACCCTCGATTTCTCCTCTCCTCTATTTTTGCTTCCTTTTCCTCCCGCTCCTTCTCCTTATTCCTCTGCTCCGCAATTCGCTCACTGAACGATTTGATTTTCGGTATTTCTCGACCAGTTGTGGAGTTTGCACGGGACAAGCTTTGCGAGGTGGATTTTGCACCACTCCTAGAAGTAAAACTTGCTGCCCGCTTGAGACTGACATCTTGCGCACGGAGTCCCTTGTCAATCCCTAAAAGAACTCTTGCCGGGCTCTTTTGCTCTTCCGGTGCTCTCCTATGCCGTACTGGTGACACTGGGACTTGCACTTCGGACTCTGGCCTTGAAATCTCTACTTTTCTCAGGCTCGCGGCTGTTCCAGGCCGCGACGAGCTTGCATTACTCTCTTTGTCGCCCGTTTCGGTTGCCTTCTTGGCTTTCTGCAGCTGCTTCAGCTTTAACCTTGCTTCGATCGCCTGGAGCTTAAGCTGAAGCGTCTCCTCATCTTCTTCATCCTCTTCATCCTCTTCATCTTCGGGCTCGGGAAGCCCTCGCGATAGGGGTCGGCGCTTTGTAGGGGAGGGCGAGACTGAGGTACGCTGGTTACGCTGACTTTCATACTTGCGGCGAGCTGATGGTGAGCTTAAGAGCGCCTCACGAGGCGACTTTGGCGGCCAATTCGGCTGATCCTTTCGTACTGCTACATGTCAGCTGGTGTTCTTCAAGCGCGCAGCCCTTACATACCCCCTGACCGTGGGCTCTCTCTAACGATCATCGTTGCGGTGGTGGAGCCAGAGGTGCGCTCGGAATAGAGCCCATATCCACGCCAAGACACCCGAACTCAGAGATTCAAACACCAGCGAGAATGTGAGAAGCAAAATGCAAAGTATCGGCGCGTGTCAAGGCGGCTAGAAGCGTAGACTCGGAGTGGAGAAGTGGTGAGCCGTAAAAATAAGGTTGGTTCATTATGCTGAAACCGACAAGGATGACGCGCCGCGCCGTTGTCGTTGGCGTCTGTGCTTCCGCAAACGCGTCGCGCGATTCCGAGCCCATTTCACTTCCATTTGCAGTTCAATTCTCGACAAACTTATTTTCGCACATAAGAAAAATCCCTTACAAGCGCCTTTTAACCTAACATTGTATAATTGTTGGTTACACACATCATAACCCATAATGACACGTACCCGCTCGAAAGGCGCCCCGAAAGCGCTCCCTTCTAAAGAGCCCATCGAATCCACCAAGGAACCCCTCCCCGCAAGTGTCTGCAACCCACCGAAGCTCTTCGTCCTACCCAAAGATACATCCAAAGATGCGCGTATAGTTACATTCGACAATCCTGCCAATGGTGACCCTTCGAGATATTACTTCTGTCCCGAGAAGGGCTTCTACGAGTTCACACGAATTGCGGCACCAAAAAAGGAGTGTAGGAGTTGGTTAATCACAGGAGACGAGAGCGTAGAAGGTCAAGAGGAGAAGAAAGAAGCTGAGGGTCAAGAAGGCACGACAATTGGTAGTGGATATGTTACAAAAGGTGCAGACCTATTCATCGCGACACCTATTGACCTCCTTTTCCTCCTTCTCCCGGCGCTTGCCCCGAAGAATACCAAAGACACGAAACAACTCTTCCTCGCATTTGACGATCACCTAGACACTCTCTCTTCATCTTCGCGCCATTGGAAGGTACTTTTAGCTCAATATCCTACTTTGAAAGTTATGGTAGAGAAAAAGATGAAAGTACTGTGCGACTCCGTGGATGCTGGCGATGAGACCATGTACAGGATATCAAATGAGAAGTTACTCGCGGCATTGCTCAAGAAGGCGGAAAGGATGTGCAAAAATGGGCTCCCGCCATCTATGGAAGAGAAACTCGTCAAGCCGGCGCTGGACGTACCTATCATGAATATCAAGAGGGAAGACAGCTCTCTCAGCGCAGTATCCACGACGGAAATCACACCTCCGGAACATTCACAGACTTCAGAAACAACTCCAGCTGCGAGCACCGAGTCTCAGAGCTCAGCCGCCACATCCACAGATTCTCAGACCTCAACCGACTCCATATCCACAGCTGCCACAAGCATAACTGTCGAAGAGGAAATTCCCTCAAAACCCGCCCTCGAAACACCTCCAGAAGTTCCCCACCTACTCCGTCTCCGCACGTGTATCACATATCTCACATCTTCCTACCTCCCCACAACATACCGCACAACAATCACCACCCTTCTAGCAGACGCATCCTCACCAATCAACTTCACCCCACTTAACACTCACCTCTCCGCCATCGCCAAGCTCAAAGCCGAAGCCGCAGCCCTCCGCTCAATATCCGACAATATCTCGCGGAAACGCAACTTCGAGGACGATGATGAGAAGGTTGCCGAGCGCGAAGAAAAGAAGCGGAAGAAGGAGGAAGAGGAGCGCAAGAAGAAGAGTGAGAGCAGGGGCATCAAACAGTTGAAGAAGGTGGATACCAGTGGGATGAAAAAGATGAGTGCCTTTTTTACGAAGGCGCCTAAGAAGGCTTGAGTGGATATACCTCTTATAGTTTTGTGAAGTGAAAAATCTGGGTCCTCGGGGTGCATAATGGCGTTGTGGTGTAGGCGGTTCTTCCAGTATTTCTCAGCTAGGGTGAATGTAAACATTCGTGATGCCATGTGGTATTTGGTGCAATGCATATTCAACTCGAATATAATCGTGTTTAGAATAAAATAATTCTTGGTACTAATATCAATTGAGGAAATGCTATTGTCACGATCTGTCACCTTATACAGATTCGAGTTTCTGGGACCTTTATTATTGAGTTGAAGTCGTTTCGGACCGGCCTGTATGCAAAATTAGCAAGAGCAGTCACGAAAGGAAATTTCGGCTGCCTTAACCATTTATTTTGCGAGACATCGGCATGTAAAGCATTTTCTTCTATTCTGGTCATGCCCCTCGAATTGTATATGCGATTTTGATTCTCAAATTGTAGTTTAGATCTATTCACGTTAGTTCTCGTAGAATGTGCTCAGAATTATTGTGTGCCTGTAACCGAATAATGCTTTTTTGACTTCAGCGTATGTGCAAAAGGCCGTTCTTAAGAAAAGTTCCGGAAGAATGTATATGCTGATCTTGGGCAAGGAAAGTAGATAAACTTTTCTTTTCAAGCCTCTACAGAATTCGAATGGCTGACCAGATTCTTGATGTCCATTCCTCGAGGTTTTTAGAAGCATATGTTAATTTATGAATACAATTTCCACTATCTGTAATGTTATTACACGTCTTTCTAAGGAACTGATCGTCTGTGTCTGAATTTACTCAATCTCCTTCTCATCCATTCCAATCTTCCTTGACCATTACCAATGTTTGCGGGCCTTTCAGAATCCTCAACCCCCATTTGATTGGAGGACTCTGTGCTTGGTGAAGTGATTGCTGTTGAGGTTGATGGTTGGGGATCCGAGGAATCGACTGCAGAGATGCCGGCTGTGCCTTGACTGCCACTACTCTCCCCTATACTGGATAACCCATCGTCATGTCCCGTATTACGTTCAAATGTTGCCTCGTCCTTGTTGCGACCAAGTAATGACGAGTGACCGAAGATGACTGCACCATTTACATCGAGAGTAGCTAGCCCAATCGATTTGGCACCGTGCGGAACACGTTTCATTTTCTCTATCTTCTTCGTAACGAGTAACTGGGTCGGGTCAAGGTGACGGCTTCCCTCTGGAATATCTCCATTTACGCAATCACAAGTCTTGAAAGGATGATGCACGGACTTCCATCGTACATCCTTTGCCATCTCTCCGGGGCTTAGACCTGGTGCAACTCTCGGGACTCTCTCTTCATACAGCATTTTGAGAGTTGAAACTGAAGCGGCCATATATTCCTTGCCTATGGGAAGAGACTTCCAGTGTCTGCAAAGCACGCTTGTGTCGTTGGCACTAATGAGATCGCCGAACCCGTTGCCGAATATCGTGACCGCCTTCATAGCAGGTATTAAATCGGTCCACCCACGGCTCCACGAGCCAAGATACTTGATGCGTCCGTAGACAGTATTACTTGGCGCAATGATATCAAGGACATCAAATCCGATGATAGCGTTACGACAGTTTATAGTCTGGAGAAAGCTGACTCCATCCCTTGAAGTAGCCTTCTCTTGCCAATCTGCGAGGATTTCGATCGAATCAGCTATCTGTTTGACGCGATTTTCAAAGGTGGAGTACACTGGTACAGGGTTTCCATGTCGGTCCGAATGATCACCAATAAGATATAACTTGAGCTTCTTATTCTCCTGGTCTTTGAGTGTTTTGATTGCTGAGGAGCGTCCTGAAAAACCATTCCAATTCTCTTTCAATTGGCTACTATCGAAGAGCCATTCATATGGCGAGTTGGCTTGTTTCTCATTTCGATGCAAAGACAGCCTTACTAGGTGAAGCAGTGCAGAAGCACCGTCTATTAGCCACGCACGGCTCTCAGTCACGTCAAAGAATATGATGGGCTGTAACGTAATCGCGTCGAGCATGCTAGGGTAGTTCTCTCTGGCCCCCATCCAAACCCCTTCCCTTTTCTTATTTGGCGTCGCTAAAGCTCCAACAACAAGCTGTGAACCCGCTTCGATGTAGAGTCTTTCGAAAACAAACGACGGTGGCTCAGTGGGCAAGTTGCACGTTAAGACATGTTTGTCGATTGCTACATTTCCTAGGAAGAAGTCAGGGAAGTATGGAGATGTAGTCTCAAGCAGCAATCTTACCACAGTGGTCAGTTGCATTAGAACACCATCCAACGATGTGGCGCATCCCGACTAGTTTTCTGAGACTGTTTGGGATCTCCAAAGCCAGCTTATCAGTCCGAAAATCGTTGTACGAGATTCGCTCGCCGGGATCCCCACTCTGAATTAGATGCCAAACTAGAACCCCAGAGAGAACTGCGACCCCAAAGCACATCATATTGAATCCTTTGATGAGTATTTTGTCGCCCCACCGTACTAAATGATTCGACTGAATAAGATAAGCCAAGGTATCTAGCGGCATTTCCAGTCCGAGGTTTGGTTCTTGTCTGCGGAGTATAGGATATCCACCAACCACTATAGGATTGCAGAACAGTCTATCCCAGCAAAGTCCCCCCTTTTGACCATGCGTCTTATCGGATTGATGGAAAGCAAATTTCAAATGACAGTATCCTGCAGCCGTAGGTCCATCGGGGCGCCTAGGGTCGATCCTTACTGCTAGATCTTCAAATCTCGGAGAGCAAATTACCACGCCCACAAGATCTGCTGGCTCTGTGCGCAATGCTGAAGATATTCATCCTATCTGTTCAGTTATTTCACAAATATGAAATATCCCCCCGGTGACAGTGATCTGACAAGAGTTTGAGTCTTGTATCTTTGCTGTGAAGCAGACAGCTTCCTTCTATTGGGACTGATCTAATAAAAATTAGCAGTATTCAGATATGCTATGAAAACAAATATATGGCGCCTACAAATACACTCATCGCCCTCGGCAGACGAAAAGAGCTTCTCTAGCAGGCGAAGAACGGAATATCCTGTATTAGGCCATGTTTGTTCGAAATACTCTGCCACTGTCGCTGCCTGCGCTTCCCTAGGTGATCCTGTCATGCAAACAACTTCACTTAGGGTCAAAGATGAAGAAGTCGCTAATCCTAGCCCTACAAGAAACTGGCGAGGGTTCCAGTCAATGTTATAAGACATGATAACGGACTTTACCATCTCAAGCGATCTGAGCCCGTCAATTTGATGTTTAAATTGTGAGCTGATAGTGGACATAGGGTCGGGACTCCCAAAGGTCAACATGTCATGCTGCCGAATCCTTGTAAGAAGCCACTTATAGGCGCTCGATCCGAAAGCATCCTCCACAATTGACTTTTCAGTTGTCCCCAATAGGGGAGATTCTTTTCTGGAGTTGCCCGAGATGTGCTCGCTGGGCGTTATTTGATTGTGTTTGACTCCAGGTGATGAAGAAGCCTTATTTACATCATCGAGCTGGGAACCCTTTCCTTTGCCAGGAAGCAATATTTCCATAATTTCCCTATAGCTTTACAGTAAGCAATAAGTTAATTGGTAATTTCTCCTTATGTATGAAGTTATACTTACGTTTGGCGCTTTCGAAGAACAACGCAAAGCTCCCAGTACTCTGGTGATTCTGCGTGTAACGCCCAAATGAACTATGTCAAAGCGCAGTCCAGGTAAGAAAAGGTTACTTCTGAGATATTGAAAGTCTCTGAGATGTTTTTGACATCTTTAAAAAGTCGAATGGAAAACTCTGGAATGAAAGCAAGCTTTCCATCGATCTCGTTTCGGTCGTCGTTTCGCTCTGTTTCTGTTACTTGGTTGCTGTTCGGAGTATGCTTCAATTTCGTCGATTGCTTTTCCTGAAGCAGCTCCACTATTGGGCTGTGCCCTTTGATTTTCGCATAGAAAAGTGGCGTTTGCCCGAACTTGTCAGTAATCCCCTTATGCGCCTTGCCAGTTTCAATTAGCAATTTGGCTACATCATAGTCACCATTCGACGCGGCCCAAAATAGTGCTGTCCATCCGTTCTCATCCTTCTTTTCAATATCAACTTTCCCTGTATCCAGCAGCAACTGGGCCAGCTAAGCGCTTCCGTTTATTACTGCTTCTAGAAGCGGAGTTCTTCCCAGTTTGTCTTCGTCATCCAATCTTCCTTGCGCTATCAAGCTCTTGACCTCTGCCTCATAATCTCTCGGTTCCGTAGAACCTGTGTCTTTGTTTTTCATGGCCTCACCAGAGTCAGCCATCGTTTTCAACTTAATATCTCTTTCATTCATGCGGCGTCTCAGAATTTCTTGCCTAGCTCCCCAGTGGCTATCGGTCCCCGGAGTCGCATCGCGAGCTTCTCGTGCAATCTGTGCAGCTTCTTCGATGTCTTCTATTGACGAGAACTTTTGATATCGACGAAATATTTGGATACCGAGGTTTGTCAACAATGCGCTTCGGTTTGGGTGGGATTTGGGGGCCACAAGAACCGCATCTCGAGCTAGTTGGATAGCCTTGTCAAGTTTGTTTGCTTCTCCAGTCCTCGAATATATCTTATTCCACTGCAATGACAATGCGTTGAATAGGGTCGCCTGTTCTAAAGAAGGTTCTGGATCAATGTCGAATGCTTCTCGTGCAACTTCAATAGCCTCCTCAAGGACGCCAGCGTTAGATGTTGCCGAGAATTTTTCAATAAGCTCGAATCCTTTCTGTCTTAATCTTGATTCTTGAGATTGGATATAGTGTTCTGGTACTGCTATGAGATCTCTTTGTTCGACTGCATACGTGCTCCTTGGTGACAGGTTCGAATGTCTTCCTTGGTCTACCCTGACATCTTTGCGACGGACGCTATCCACCTCCTCTGGGCTACTCGATGATTGTGAAAAAAAGGACATTCTGGTAAGTTGAAACCACTTTTACGATAATGGAGTCGGCGAGGGAGTAAAGGTGTGTGAAGGTGTGTTCTAATCTATTTGGATGCGCACAAGGCTGAATGGTCAGCGAAACATAGCTTGGCATACACGTCATCATATGAACTCAATATGCATGTCTGACTGTAAAGAGTGATGCTTCAGCCTTGTCTTGGTATATTTGCTGTCGAAAATTTATGCTTCAAACTCATCTAAACATCCTGTTATCAATTTGCTCCTCACTTCCTATTCAAAGATCGTTTAGCTCTTAGGAGGAGGAAGAAATGCTGCCTATATCAATAGTATATCCACGGCCGGCCCTGGGTGGCTGATTCAGCCGATTACTGAGATTTTAGTGGCTTTGTGGCCCGTGCAGTCAGCCGTCGTATGTATTCACCCATATCCACTATAGTTAGTGTAGGTACGTAGGTATTTAAATATTCAATTCCTTAGCTTCCTAGCAGCTCTAAGCTGCTTACAGAGTAGATCTAGTAAGTACCTCTGCTGCTACTGCTAGTAGCTAAGTTAGTACATAGCTACCTCCTAACTCAACTAACGTAACTATACAATACGTGTAATCTCCTTAATAACCTTAAGCTATAGTAAATACTACTATAGCTTACTACGCCTGCCTACTCGCTAGGTACTTCCCTATCGTCTATCTAGCTCGCTAATAGAAGGCTGTCCTTATAGGCCTACTATCTATTCCCGCTAGAGGTCCTCTATAGTACGTATAGTATAACTTATTCTATAATTTAGTAGCAGTACTATATCTAGTATATAGGCTCGTATAGGTACTAGGCTAGTTAGAGCTAAGGCGTACTTACTTAAGGAGGCTATATATAGTAGTTACTATATACCTACTAGTACTAGTACTAGTACTAGTAGCTATAAGGCCTTAAGCCTAATTACTAGGTTACCTAATAAGAATAGCTACTATAGCTACTCTACGTATAACTACTATAGCTCCTATATATAGCTATATATCTCCTTCGCCTACTACTTTAAATTTACGTAGATTACTTATAGCTAATCTACTAGAATTAGAACTATCTAGTATAGTAGTAAGACCTAGTTTAGAACTTTCTCTATATCTAGTAATACCTTAATCTTATGCGCGAATACTAAGTAGGATAGATATTAGAATATAGAGTAGTTCTAAATAGGGTATTAAGGGAACTACTACTATAAAGCTATAGAGTCCTATAGTATAACCTCTTAAAGGTAGACTAGTAGGCTTATAAGGCTAGCTATTATAAGGTTATTAATTTAGTTATCCTATATACTAAAGTAGCCTTTCTATATACTAAGCTATAGCTATATTAGTAAGAGTAGTATTATAGGTAGACGTATACTAGCTTAAGGTATCTTAAAGTAGCCTATCTAAGGTAGATAGCTAGCTATAGTTCTTATAAACTTATAAGGTAGTATAGTAAGGTAGTAGCTAACTATCTATTTCTAGTTCTATCTACTAGCACGTTATATTTAATCCTTACTAACTCTCTTAAGCTCTACTAGTTTAGCTCCTATGCTATAGCTAAGGTAAGTCTTTTTAGCTAAAATTATACCTCTATAGCTAAAAGCTTTAGTAACCTATTTACGCTAGGTATTATACGATAGCGCTTTATAAACTAGTTCTAGCTAGTTATTAGCTTATATAGCTTATACGGCTTATATAACTTATATAGCTTATATAGCTTATATAGCTTATATAGCTTATATAGCTTATATAGCTTATATAGCTTATACAGCTTATACGTACCTAGTTAGTCTCCTAGTTAAGCTCCTAGTTAAGCTTCTAGTTAACGACTTTAGCTACTCGTAGGCTTTATTAGCTAGATACTAGACTAAGCTAATTATTAGCTAAAATTAGGGAAGGCCTTACTACTAAGTGTTACGGGGCCTTGATACCTTACCAGGTACTCTAGATAAGCGTGTGTACCAAAGGGGTGGTCGTAGCCGTAGGATTATTTAGAGGTCTTGGTGACACCGTAGGTGAACGTTTAAACGCGTATAGTTAAATAACGCACAAGTATAATTACTAATCTATAACTACTCCGTTTATAATACAAGTATAACCGCGAACAATCTTATACTAGGAAATCTATCTACTTATATAGAACGTGCTAAGCTATATAGTAGTCCTAAATTCTTATTAGTAGTTATTAGTAGTTAACTACTATTTATCCTTAGTAACTACTACCTACTACTATCCTTACTCGAGTATCTAAGAGTTCCTACTAGGTTCCTAGCCTCCCTAACTCCTTACCTTAGGTTTCTATAGCTATTTATTCTTCTAGAATATAGACTCTATCTACTATTCCTCTAGCCCTAGAAGTCCTATTAGCCTAAGTATATTACGTAATATATTAGCTACCGCTACTATTTCTAGGTAGTAGTAATATAGGTCTCCTATTATTATTACTTATAGTTCTCCTAAGTACCTTCCTATATTAAAAGAGTTATTTATAATACTCGCCCTCTCCTCCTAAGTATTATTGTCCTAATAATTATACTTACCTCCTTAGCTTATATACTTATAGTTATCCTACGTTACTTAAGGTAGTTTATATCTCTATAGAACTAATATTTTAGGGTATAGGTTTATCTACTCTAGATACTAGCTAATATAAGGCTTAGCTAGCCCTACTTAGTTATTAAGCTTAAGAGCTACCTTCTTTTTTTTATACTATACTAAAGGTATAGAAAGATAATTCTCGCTCTATTCGTCGCCGTAATCTTATAAATTATCTCTTATCTTTTTCTTCCTTAATACTATTACTATATTTAAATTACTTAAAATCTAGTTAAGTTTACTAAGTAAACCTTCGCTCTAGTTTATACTTTAAGTATAAGTCCTATAATTTAAAATATAACCTAGTTATAACTAAGAAGGATTAGGCTTATCTTAAAGACTAAAAGAAGAAACTCTAGAAAGAGCTATCCTTTCTTAAGAAGACTATAACTAAGGAGACTCTTCTTTACTATAACGCGACTACGCGTTATTAGGCTTAATTATCTAAAATATCTATAAAGCGCTTACGCCTTTATAAATAACTAGGTCTTCTATCTTCTTATAAGAAGGAGATATATAATTATAAGTTAGCGAGTATTAAGAAGATAGAACGTCTAGAGGCGGCGGTTAAAGCCTCGTCTACTCCTAATTATTTTATAGAACCTTCCTAATCTAGAGAACCCTTATTTAATATAGAGGTATTTCTTATAAATTCTTTATCTAAGAATTTCTTTTATAAAAGTTATTTACTACTTATTAGTAATAGGTTAGGTTCTTAAAGAGTTTCTATATAGATTCTTATAGTAAGTATCCCTTCTACTTAACCTTATACTTCTATTACTTACTAATCCTTTATAGCGCTATAATTCTTCTAACTTTATATTCTTTCTCTTTAGGTTCTATTATTATTTCTATAGTATATAGTATACCTTCTAGCGCTTTTTCTAATAATAAGATATAAAATACGTTATACTGCTTTATTTTAATAGGTAGCTTTAATTAAAAATTAACTAGGCTTATTTATTCTAAGACTTTAAAGGGTCCTTATTTAACGTAATTAAGTTTTTTACTAGGCCTTTTAGTCTTAATATTTTTTATATTAATAAAGACTATATTCCCCCTTCTAAGAATTAGTTCTCTAATCCTTTTCTTATTAGTATATTTTATTATTTTCTTATTATTTTTCTATATTTTTAAGATTATTTCTTAGTATATCTTTCTTATTTTTTTAGCTATTATTCTTACCTTTAGTAATTCTTACCCTAGTAGTTATTTTAACTCTATACTCTAGGTATTTAGGTATCTCTTTTAATTCGCGTAGAATAGCGTTTACTTAGTTAATTCTAATTAACTATTATTATATATAAACTCTACTATTAGTAAGAGCCTTACCTAATTATTTTATATCTTATTAATATACGCTCTTAAATACGTTTTTAGGCTTTAGTTAATTCTTTCTATTTATCTATTTATCTAAAAGTAGAAACTAGTTAATA
>JAQGEP010000610.1:0-13040 GCA_028476805.1 Acrocalymma vagum
TCAGTTAATGTTGGGCGCGTGGATACATCGTAGGACAGCGACGGATAACCACTTGGTGGAGGCACTGGCGTGTATAGTTCAGTTAATGTTGGGCGCGTGGATACATCGTAGGACAGCGACGGATAACCACTTGGTGGAGGCACTGGTGTGTATAGTTCAGTCGATGTTGGGCGCGTGGATACATCGTAGGACAGCGACGGATAACCACCCGGTGGAGGCACCGGCGTGTATAGTTCAGTTAATGTTGGGCGCGTGGATACATCGTAGGACAGCAACGGATAACCATTTGGTGGAGGCACCGGCGTGTATGCTTCCAAACGTTAGTTGGAATTGTCAATATCTCAGTAATAATGGCAAACACTATACAGACCTAGATCTGTTGACTGCGCCTACTTATTGTGTAATTAGATAATCACATGAGAACGATAGCTTGCAATTGTTGGATAGGCTAACCTTGGGTATTATATCTTCGAAATGAGCACTAACGTGATCGCCAGTGTTTCTAGACTTCGGGGGCATGGGATGCTTAGATAGAATCGAATCCTTCATTTCCAATGTACCCGAGAGTGTGGCGTAAGCCTTTCCTTGCCAGAGCAAGGAAAGGTAAAAGAGTATGAGAATCATTCTGGGAAAAGATGGATGACTTCTTGGGGCGTGCCACGAACTATATTTATGAAGCCTAAGTATGCTAGCGTCGCTGAGGCCAGTCCCTTCTCCTCCCCCTTTCTTGGTATATACACGAAGTGGAAGCTACCCTGCAAGGGCTATGCATTATCAATCTATAATTGGTGAGTTATAAAGGAGTACGATTTAGCCGCCCAAATATCTATTAAGACTGGCCAATGAGGATATAATAGCATATCAATTAAGGAGATGGTAATTACAGTATAGAGAAAGAGTATGATCTAAACCAACCGGGAGGTATCGTTGCTCAAATGCCCCTTAGCGGACATCGAAGAACCCAGACAAGGTCATCAGAAAGTTGATGGCCTCCGTGGCGCGACGGGTGATTGTACGTGATCGTTCGGGTTAGTGAGAGTATTACGAATGGGCGACCACGTAGTAGAACCTGGCTGGACAAGAATGACAAATTGAGCTCTGAATATTAGAATCTGTTGGTAATGGGTTAGAGGGAACGAGCACTATAAAAGCTCTCGGGCCTTTTATTTTTAACATCACAATCGCAATGGTAAAAAAGGTGGAGGTAAAAGACGGCTTACTTAAAATCCTTCAAGGACGTAAATATCCTTGCGCGAAATCTGATTCCCTGGACAAGCTCTACGAAAACGTACTTTCTTTGTTCACTGCTAAAGGGTTAATTGCTTTGCATAAAAGCATATTTGGATCATCGCCAAAAGGCATGTTAAGAGATGAAGTTTTTAATACCCTATCTAAAAGTCAAGCGGACGTTCTCGGTCCAAAATTTGAACAGAACATGGCAGACATCCTTCAGGACCCTAGTAATAGACTCAAATCGCCGCCCCTAAATAATGACAGAGATGCAAACAAATGGGACGAAATAGAAAAGTTACTTTCCGGAGGGCGGCCCATATTGCCCAAAGATGCGTCGACGGGTAAGAAGGCAAAGGCGTATCGTAAGGTAAAATCGAACGCGGAGAGGTGTGATCTGATTCGAGGGGTTCCAGTGGCTCGAGGTCGCGGTCCAATAACGTGCGCCCAGGTACTAGGGGAATATCACGACGTGAAAAAAGAGTTGGCAGCCATTTCGTAATTAGTTCACATGATTCCTACTATAGCTACATAATCCCTTGCTAGAATAAATCACTGACTCAAGAATCTCCTCAAATAGCAACATACTCTAAACTACGTTACAGATTCTAGCAATTATTTACCTTCTAACCTAATTTAGACTGAAAGTCAGCACAGAAGCAGATGAGCGTTTCAACTCCTAGCGCAGCAGCTGGTAATTCATATTGTCAGCATATATTCTGGCTCATTGAAAATAATCAGCCTCATGTTGTTGATGCGCTGTCGCTAGCTATTAGTGTAAGCTTCGACGGTTGACGCAGTAATTGTATGCGGGACCGACAATAAACATTGAAATAATCGGGCCTTCCTTGTAGCTTGATTGCGCACGATTGGTGGAGCCATGGCGATTTGAATTGTGGTGTTGCTGAAACATTATATAAGGTCCCCCCCCTACGTTGTGATTGACTTCCGGAGGCTATCACCCGGTCGGGAGAGCTGATTCTCGCTTTCTATTTAACGGAATATTTTCTCCACCCTCCTGAGATACTCTTAATTTAGGTTAGTACGAGAAATACCCTAGCGTTCCACCGTAACCCTCTTTTGTAGCTAAAGTAAGCCCTTACGACAACTAGAAAGCGTCTGCTTTCCTAACCGCCTGTGAGTCGCCAACCACAACGTGTAGATACCCCTAATCCTATAACACTAGATAACAGCGCAAACACACATTAGAAGAGTGGATCGAAACGGCTCTAGCGAAAGCTAGATGGTTTGGGCTACCACAAAGTCCTTATAATCGCAGTCACGTGATTCTATTCTTAAGAAAAATAATGTTAGCAAGGATCCACCTAAAGATACTGCGTCCAATAATGCAATATCTACTTATGAAGGGATGCTTGAATAATTGCTTCTGCTTCTAGTCCCTGAGATAGTCTAACCACTTCACTCGTATGGACAACTCGTGGATTGCCGTGTATTGTTTTATGGAATAGCGTCGTCCAAATTTATTTGATCTTCCAGAGAAATAGGCCGCTATACCAAGGGGCGAGGTTCACGCCAGGTATCATGCTTTCAGGGTATAGGATCAGGCTGAGCTCTATGTAACACATATCCGTAGGAGTAAAGCCAGCTACCTGCCACCTACTATTGCTCTGTATGTAGTTCCTCGTAGAATCGGTATAAAGCAATCTTGAAGGTGGTTATCTAGCCCCTGGTTTTAATGTTCAGCTTGATCGAAGAGTGGTGTTCATTTCCTCACGCAAGTATCCCATTCCCTGGGGAGAATAATCTTTGTATATTTTGTGGTAGCTATCTTATCCTGTCACGCAAATAGGATCTTTCCGAATCAAATTATAAGGTAGAGCATTTGATGGCAGTACTCACGTTGACCATTCTTCCAGTGTCTGTAGTAATAAAACTGTGAATAAAATCACGCATCGTTCTCACAAGTACACCTATTCTACCTCCAGTATCACATTCATATTTAAGTTCTGAGCTAAAAATACTGTCTGCAATGGCTGGATCATTATACGTATCATTGACAGTGCTATCCGCGATGAATTCGATCTCAAGAACTGCTCCAAGAGGGTAGATAGAAACTCGAATGTGGTCTGCAACACTGCATGCATCTTTAACGCTGCCTAATCCTTGTACTGTAAGAAGAGAATGGTAAGGTTGGCAATTGCTACTCTCCACAGCCTGGTATTGAATAACCCGACTAATGAGATGTATCATGGCCTCTCTAAGGCCGGGATTGCCCGGAGGGAAAATCGAACGGGTCATGCGGAAAGATATACGTAATTCTAGTATTTCCAAACTGGAAGGTATCAGTAATCCCTAGCCCGATTGAAAGAGCTCTATTGCAACAAATATGATCACCACTTATATTATAGCTACTTCGTAAGACATCGCAATAATCTGGACCACACTCCCTAAAGTATTCTTTCTCTAGAACTAAGTTAGCAATAGATTTGTTGAAAGGATTGCCTATAAACACATAGCGATTGCTAATTTCGCTACAAGTGACTCGATTCTTTGCTCCGTCACTGGTCTGTCTTCCAAGCTTCCCAGAGCGAATATTATCCCACAAGATCGATGAAGGTCTGAGTGCGGCTGCTTAACGCTCGCACAAAGACGACGATGTTGTGAAGCTTGCCCAAGGGTCCCATGACTCGAAACGACTGCTTTAAGGCTCTACTAGGTCCAACTGGGCTATCTCTTGCTAAGCTCTTCGGACATGTCTAACGCCTCCACCTCCGTGAAGTTGTAGAAGAGGAATGCAAACCGCCAGATTGATAATATGGCCACGTGTGTCCCAAGCGATACCTTGTTCTTCAAGATAGTTACCGATCGCAGAATAAAGAGTGTCGTTTGAGCTAGCGTTGTCGCTAATGATTAATCTAATCTTTTAAACTGTGCCGAAGTCTTTGATGATTGATTTAAGAGCTTTAAATTGCTCCTCCCTAGCATGGCTGGGAATTGTACGGAGACTAATGAGAAGCCTGGACATTTTGAGCAAGGTGCCTGTTAGGGGACGACCACACATCGACTGCAAGATTAGCCTTTAAGATTAATAACTGAAGTCTCTTTTATATGGAATCTTTCCGACAATCGTAGAGTATCTTAATCTTCTTCCTAACCTCCGAGTGCGCAGTAGTGGGTTGATTACGATACGAAATGACAGATTCTGTGCGAAGACTAGCGTAGCCAGCGCCTCTGTAATAACCTATTTGTCGAGCACTCTCCAAAAGACTTAAGCGTCTATCTTTTAGGACGTTTGCCCTGCTAATACGGCCTTTAAGTATAGACGTTTAAGCTAGTTAATGGTTAATTAACGAATCACTCTGAGATCTTTGACGATAGTAATGCTATAGATATTCGCGAGATAGTTTCAATGTGTTATTTACCTAGCTTTAATAGCTATCTGTATAGTATTTATAATAGAACAGTTAATTTTCCCTTCTTTTTCTAGTTTATTTAGTCCAAGCTTGCGATAGTGTTCCCTGGTCGCAGTTACTACAGTTCCTCTAGTTTTCCTTAGCTATAATGTTATCTCGTTCTCCGCGGTACAGATAGAAACGAGACTTATACGGAGCTAATGTCTCGCCACACCCTGTGTCTCGCTACGTCGATAGACGTTTGTCGCACTGAACGTGCTAAAATGATGGAGAGTCCACAAATTGATTCGAATCAATAAATAGTACGATCACCATAAAGTATAATTATGAGAAGCGGGCATCATAAAGTGAGATAACTTAGCTATAGAATAGTTATAATTATAAATGGTTCATACGCATTCAGAGAAAGCTTTCAAGATGTCGTCTTTACAAAATTGTCTCACCACTAAGAGTAGAGGCAAAGCAAACGGTATTAATGTAATAACATTGTGGAGGTATAGGAGACAATCTAGCTTCTAACACGGAGAATCTTTTTACAGTTAACAGGTGGTTTTTATTGCGTTATAGCGAAGTACACTAACTTGAATTACTAGAGCCCTACAAAACAGACATAATTTCTAAAGCTACATGATAGATCTCGGAGTAAAAAGTATCAATTGAAATCATATAATATTGTATTTTAATAAGCACGATGAAACTGCGAGAGCAAATTAAGAATGCTATGTTACAATCATTCGAGGAGTAAATCTAGTCACAGTATAGAGTTTAGGCTTTGCTCTCTATGGAACGGTAACAAGAACCTGCCAAAGGACAGCCACAGCTTGAACAGGCCGCGTGGGACACAGGGGACGATAGACGTGAGTCTGAACTATCTTCGATAGATTCTTCGTTGTCCGAGCCTTGTGACTGGTATTCGCAGTCTGATAATTTTGTGCATCGATATGAGCGTTCGGGGCATGATCTTATAGAGTCTTCCGAGTCCGATTTACTATCTGAGTCTGATTCTTCTTGGCTTGACTCGGAGTGAAAGAGGTTCTTTCTGTAGCGTTTATGTCTATGTTTCACGAGCTTTCTGGGTCTGGGTTCCCGCCTTAAGTTTGATTTTCGAGCCTTTTTGGAGCCACTTCCTTTATTTGATGAGCTCCCTTCACGGTCTGGTTCTGGTTCTGATTCTGAGTCGAGCCGAAAACGTCTTTTGCGGGCTGGTTTGGCCACTTTGTCCACGTGTGAGCGAAAGGCTTTTCCTCGATTAGACGCCATGCTTGAATTTTACAGATCGCAATGTTCAAGAAGCGTAGTTATACCTTTTCTGTTTTCGTGAATTACTACAAGTATTCCATAATCATTATTATAGGCAAGCGATTACCAATCAGTGACAACATGGTTTTAAACGTAGACTTGTGTGGAGATCATGGCCAGAGATTATTATGGAAGCGCAACAAAGTTTTTGGCTTTAACCATGAGTAATTCAAAGCTAGTAAGTTATGTTACTACTAACTTAGGCGTGTGGTTAATGATATCTTCTACAAGTCACAAAAGGAACAAAGGGAGGCGAAATGTGCACGTCAGTCACTTATTTCCGGTAGAGCACTTTTTAGCTCTGTCAGCAGCATTTAATTCTTGCGTCAGGAGGCATTTCGGCCAGCCAAATGCTCTTCATTTCT
This sequence comes from Acrocalymma vagum, assembly GCA_028476805.1. Taxonomy (NCBI): domain Eukaryota; kingdom Fungi; phylum Ascomycota; class Dothideomycetes; order Pleosporales; family Acrocalymmaceae; genus Acrocalymma; species Acrocalymma vagum. Next base: position 6,269 of record JAQGEP010000610.1, read on the forward strand.
GGCTTAAGTAGAGTAATTTGAACGCTTACCAATTGAACACGGCTGTGTAATCTATAAAACGTTAATTTCGATAGGTGTTCTGCCTCAGAAAATGTTGAAAGGTCTTCCAATCTGCACTATTATCAAGTATGTGAAAAGGAAGCTATTATTACCTCCGAGCAAAGAGTTTCCGGCTATTAAAGTCATCCATGACTCGTGTATATCCACAGTTTTTCCAACTGACACGATGACAGTATATGTCTGCTTTCCGGAGATCCTGCACTCTAGGGGGGCTATTTAGGGGTTTAGGGGTATCTGAAATACTCTCCCTCACCACGTAGCGAAGATCACTTCTATAGCGAGAAAATTCATCAATACCTAGACTTACTGACCCCGGTGTCTCTCCGCACCTGGTCCGGTCCCGTGCCGTACAGTATATATAACCATCCTTAAACCCTCAACACTCATCTGTTATCTCAATTCTGTGCCATTGCTTATCATCTTCTGTTACGCAAATATGGACTGAACGAGCCTTGATTGAGTATTTTGAGAACATAATGGCTTACTTATTCGGCTGAGTGAAAGCCGCCTCTTTTGATTCCCATCTAACTAGACTAAACTATCAGCGATCGCTAGGACCTTAGGCACAAGCTACGCAATTTGTTACCTTACTGGCCATGAGCTTGGCAAATCAGCCAACATGGCTGAGGTCGGTTCGCTTAGATTAGTAGGTGTGACGGAGTGCGTGCAGGCATCTCCACAGCCGCGGCGAAGCTCTAGTTTCGCTGTTGCGCTCTTGAACAAGGTTATTTGGCGATGTACAGAATGCCAAGTGCCCAGAAATTTGGTCTTGGTGCCAACCAGAGAGAGTGGGGCGCTTGCCAAGGCTACGGAGAAGCCCTAAAGGATCTGTGTTAAAGCTGGGGCGGAGACGTTCTGACGCGCGTTAGAAGAGGCCTTCGAGATTGGTGATTTTGATAGTAGCCGGTATGTGGTGATTCTCATTCACATTCGGAATTTGCATGGTAGAGCCGCTCCTCCTGTACATAACCGCTTCGAGTCTAGGGGACACAATCTCGAACGTTCACAGTGGCTCGTGAGCCATAGGGTGATCTGCTTTGAACGCGAACAATGGGGGCGCGGTGTAAGACACCGACGAAGGATGCAAGGGGAGCGAGGTAGTGTAAGGGTGACTGGCCAAGCGCCTAGCATAAAGCTTAGCGGTCTCCTTGTGGCGCATGACCACTTGGTAGAAGGACACAGGCCTGGGCGGTGATCGCAAATGTAGAATACTTATTCCGATTGTATCCAAAGACTCAGATTACTCCACTCTTAACTAGCAAGCTCCTCTCCCTAAATAAAACAAAACCTTCAGCATCCTCCGTGATGTATCCCGTGCACTTTGTTCCTGCTCGTCAGGATTCTGTTCCACCCCACCAATGCATAACAGGAATAAAGAAGTCGTTAGATCGCATACCATCGGATACCGCAACTCGTGTCGCGAATGAGGTCAACAACGCTTCATCGGCAATTGCAACCACAATTACAAAGGGTGTGGTGCATCAGCTTACACCCCGATTAGTCCAGTTGACTTCAGATCTAGAGGAGTTGAAGTTAAACACTGCCGCTTCAACTGAAATACTCACCAAATTACACAATTACATCACAACGGGTGCTGTGTCACGAAACGCGGAAGAATTTGCCCACATTTCGGAGGTGTTGTGCCAACATGCTTCAACTACGCAAGCCGGATTTAATGCGCTAGGCGCCAAACTCCAATCAGTGCAAGCGGAGTCAGATGCCAAACATGAAGCCATTCTAGACGCGTTGAACAAGCTCACAACTCGTTCTGGGGGGCGTGAAAGCTCTCGTCCCCGGCCAACCCACAGGTTAGTTACATCTTTGATCAGCTCTTGCTTTTGCTCACTATGCATTACCAGGAATTCGCCAGTGGTGCGGCGGGATAGGGAGTATTACCCAAGGAAGGCCAAGGACAAGGCCAAAGGGGGCTGTGTCTAGGGGTCGTGCTTTTCAGGATGTAACTACACTTCTCTTAAACTACTTATACAAGTCCTGCAAATCAACGCGTTCAAAAGCGATATAACCGAATTGAAACATCCCAAAGTATCCATGAGTTTGATTGATCTGCCTCGTGAGTTACAATTGCATGTAGTAGAATGCATACAAGCCGAAAGCGATCTTGTTGCTTTTGCAACAATAAATAGCGAATTTTACGGTCTATTTCGGGATTACATCTGCAGACGTAACATAGAGCGCTCTCGAAGCTCGGCACTGCCCCACGTAGCCCAAAGTGGCACAGTAGAATCAGTGGAACGATGGCTTGATAAAGGCGCTAATGTCAATGCCCAAGGGGGACTATTTGGTAATGCTCTGCAAGCAGCGTCTACTAGAGGCAGTGTTGAGATTGTCCAGTTACTACTTGAGAGAAACGCCAACGTTGATGCCTATGGCGGCCGGTTTGGCAGCGCCCTTGTGGCTGCATCGGAGAAAGGCCATTTGGAAATAGCTACCCTGCTCCTCGCTCATGGTGCTGATGTCAATGGACCAGGCAGGATATATGGCAACGCTCTAGAGGCGGCTTCTGCAAATGGCTATCTCAGGCTTGTAGAAAAATTGCTTCAATATGGCGCACAAATCAATTCGCCTTGTAAGAACTATATCAATGCGCTCAATGCCGCTGTACATAATGGCCATCGGGAAACCACGAAACTACTTATTGCTAAAGGAGCCGACGTCAATGCAGTGGGCGGGTACTATGGCTATTCGCTTGTAACAGCTCTAGTTCAGGGCTTTGCGGATATTGCATTGTTGCTGCTTGATCAAGGTGCCGACGTCAATGTACAGGGCGGGTATTACGGTAATGCTCTCCAGGCAGCCTCGCGAATTTGTGATTCGAAGACAGTTGAGCTGTTGATTGACAATGGTGCCATTGTGAATGGACAGGGCGGTTACTACGGGAGCGCCCTCCAAGCAGCTTGCACTACAGGTAATAGGCAGGCTGTAGCTCTATTACTTGAAAATGGTGCGGACATTGACATGAATAGCGGCATTTATGGTACTGCTCTTCAAGCCGCAGCTTCAAGACGAGACAATGAACATATCGTAGAACTACTTCTCTGTAGGGGCGCCGATGTTGACATCAAAGCCGGTAAATACAACAGTGCTCTCCAGGCTGCTTGTACGCATGGATACTGGAAAACGGTAGAGTTATTGCTAGCGAAGAATGCAGACGTCAACGCGGAAGGCGGAAATTACGGCAATCCCCTCCAGTCGGCGTGCGTTGCGTGTGATCAGCATATAGTTAAACTTTTGCTTAATCGAGGAGCTGCCGTTAACAAGAAGGGGGGACACTATGGTAACGCTCTCCAAGCCGCCTGTGTGAAAGGGAGTAAGGAGATTGCTGCGCTGCTGCTTGATAGAGGGGCCGACGCTAACGCACAAGGAGGGCATTACGGCAGAGCTCTGCAGGCGGCTTGTGCTCAGGGCCATGAGCAACTTGTCAGATTATTACTCGAAAGTGGGACAGACGTCAATGCACCCGCGCAACCCTACGGGAGTGAAGGCCATCAACAAATTGTGGAGTTATTCGAAATTGGCGCACAGACAACGTTTTATGGTACAGCACTCCAGGTAGCGGCCGCTGCTGGCTTCCAGAAAATAGTGGACTTGCTTCTCGATAAGGGCGCAGATATCAACGCTCAAGGGGGATACTATGGTAATGCTCTGCAAGCGGCTTCTAGTAGAGGTGACAAACAGATGGCTCGGCTACTAATCGGAAATGGTGCCAATGTAAATGCAAAAGGCGGATACCACGGTACCGCTCTGCAGGCCGCTTGGGATGGAAGTCACCTAGAAATTGTTCGGTTGTTGCTTGAAAAGGGTGCGGATCCCAATACATATATTGCCCCATTCTATAATATTCTTCAGGTCGCGTGCATCGAAGGAAACATGCAAATAGTCGAATTACTGCTGAAAGAGGGCGTCGACATCAATGCGGAAGGCATGCATTGTAGTAATGCTCTTCATGCAGCTTGTGTTGGAGGAGATGAAGAAATTGTCAAGTTGCTCCTTACAAAGGGCGCAAACATAAATGCACAAGGCGGGCATCATAGCAATGCTCTGCAGGCAGCGTGGGATTGGGGTCATGTTGGAATTTTAAGGATTTTGATTAGTGCTCTAAGCCCTCAGTCGACTTAGATTCACTCAAGTATATACATTCCAAATCATTAGATTTGTTTTGTTTTGAGTAAAGCGAAATATTTTGGTGATGAGTTATGTATAACCAGGGTAAATTTGTGTCAGAAATTGAAAGAGAGCCAGGCAAAGCTTCCAGTTACCACTACCGCTACACAAACAGCAAATGACACCTGGCCAAAAGGGCCGCAAAGATACCACCCAAGAAAAAATACACCTAGCAAGAAAGCCAGCATTTTTTAACATCAATGGTCATTCTAGGCCTGAACGGTTGATAACTGTGTTCATCATATTATCGTAGTGTTATTCCCGAAGGGGCAGCAAATGCATGGGAAAAGCGGATGCGCTGGGATCGTCTCCTTGGGAAGGGGTACGTTCAGGGGGTTGGGGTTAGGGTTATTCTACGGGCGTTGTGAGCAATAGCCCCTTGCGCTTACGTATGCTGTGACTGCCGCAGTCGAGAAGCCAGTATATCTGTCCAGTACAAGGAGGTGCCAAGCTCGACACAGGCAAGACCATCAGATTGGGAGAAGCATTACTGTATCCACATCAGAAATACCCAGTCTAACGATAGGATGGGGCCTGGACCAGGCGTTAGGGCTATCCCTACTTTACAGTCCTAAACACGAGTTGAGCATTTTACAGTATATACCATGCTTGCCTTGGATACCTCCTACTAGATATCATGACCGCAGGGAATAATTGAGCACTGTAAGAACCCTGGTACATACAGTGCCTTGCACGTTCTGCTTTTATTATACCGGATTACATGACTCCTTCACGTGCTATCGTGTTTCGCGCCGCACAGTAATTTAGCATTGAATATCGTGAGTACAGTAGCGAGCAGATTCGGTTTCCGGTGCACTTTGGTCTGGTTTCACCGCCCGGATCTCCTTGCAAAGGGGGTTCTATACAGAGATGTGCGATTGCGCCTTGTCTATTGTAGGGGTGCCGCGCAGTGTCGGCAATAACGGATGGGGATTTGATATCCCCTTAACCGTAATCCGTAAGCGAGTCCGATTTCTCAGAGGCAAGGGGGAATCGTTTATTCTGCACTTGCCCCTTGCTTCTTTCTAGAGCTCGGGCTATGGGATCCCCGCACTTAGCGCTGAGTGTGCCTTCCCTTTCCCTGAATTACAGTACAACCGTAAATCCGTACTCTTTTCGCGGAATGGGATCCTTCATACAACTAGGAGCGAAAATGGTGTCCTCTAAACTATTTCAGAGAGTTTACGCGCACGGACAGGCACACCCTGTTCACTGAAGGCCCTGCCGCGCCCGTGAACTTGCGGCTTAAGCCACCACATGTATGCCACACATCTGGTAACTAGCCTTGGTCGGAACCGAGTCACGAGGTTAACTTAGCTCCTCCAGAAATGTAGGCAAAATTAATGTCATCCGTGCGCTTAAACTCTTTGAAACAGTTCAAGCGAGGACATCGTTTTCGCTCCTAACTAGCGAATTCGGCTCCACACGCGGCGCGCAGAATTCCCCGCACACCGAATAAATGCTGCAATCCTCAACACCACTTTTATCAGCAAAATACTCACACTTTTAGTTAAACAAATTGTACCGAATTTTTTCCTGAATAACAAATGGCTGGTTGGAATTATCTAACCCAGGAAGATTATATTAGCCAAATTCTTGAGCTAATTGTTAAGCCTTAGCTAAGAGGTCCTCGTTTTATCCTTAAAGAAGACGGAGACTCTGGCTATAGGCCTAGTAAGTCAAATATTATACGAACCTAGAAGCGGCAGATTGGCCTAGAGTGCTATTTTAACTTCCCGCCATCCCCAGATTTATCACCTATTAAAATTACTGGTAGCTACCTAACTAAACAGTACGTTAAAAAGTATCCTTACTAACTTAGGATGCTCAAGATACAAGAGAGCTGGCTCTTAAGGGCTAGCAAAACGTCTCTTAAAAGTTTATTTTACGGGTTAATACTATGCCACAAAGGCTTAAAGCTATATAACTATCGTGCATAGAGCTTTGCATATAACTTAATAACCTCACATCAATTTCTATTAAAAATCGTGCAAATGTGCGAAAAACCGTAGTTGCTAACAAATTGGGTGTGCACTTGGTCGGTGCGGCATTTATTCGGTGTGCGGGGAATTCTGCGCGCCGCGTGTGGAGGCGCAAAACGTGTTGCAGCTGCGTGCAAGGGTGAAGCCAAATTCGCTAGCGACTATATGTACTTCGGCCGTACGTACTAGAGTTCCACCTATGCTAGATGCCTTACGCCAGCACTTCCTTGACAAACCTGAGCTATGCCAGGATAGGATGGCAACATAGATCGGAGTAGTCCGTCAGTCCGTTCAACTGGCACTAAACGGACGGACTGCTTAATTTTGAGGACGGACTGCCAAGAACCGTCAGTTTCAGAGGTCCGAACTGAACGGACTGGCTAATGATATATACACATATATCCTTAGTTTTTGCCAAGCATCGTGAGTCTTGGCATGGTGGGGAGGTTTTGCACAGTGCTCAACGGCCTACCCAGTTGCCCTTCTTGCTTGCTAACACCAAATATCCACTATCCGCGCTGAATGTGACGTGGCGACACATTGTACGC
>JAQGEP010000611.1:0-12890 GCA_028476805.1 Acrocalymma vagum
AAGAGTCCTTTGCGAACGCTGTAGGGGTCCTTCTGGGTGTCCGTGTATCGGTGATGAGCTCGGTGGTCACGGCTCCACCAGCGGATAGATCCCTCGACGGCACCACCACCCACAGCAGCAAGGAAAAATTTGAGTACGGGTCTGGCCGAATAGGACTTATGAGCCCACAGACGATGGTAGCCGGCAGTAATTCCGAGACCGGTCCAAAAGTAGTATATGACGGCCCATATGGCGGTTGGACGTTGTAGAGGGGTCCAACAGGCGGCGATGAGGCCCATCACGGGAAGCCCGATGATGAACAAGGTCTCGCCATCGTTAGTAAATGCGACATAGGCAATTTCGGGTATTTGAGCTTACATTGAGCCAATTGACATGCTTATACCAGTTCTTCCACGTAATAGGCGTATCTGCAATGTGAGGATTCTTAGGGTCGTATTCTGGGGTTCGGTTTGGCTCAGCAGTACTAGCCATTGCGAAAGGCCGAGAGGAGGTGGATTGAGGGTCAACGGCTGACATGCTCTGCATCAGGTTGGAGGGAGGACGTGTGTCTCCTCGGCGGTGAAGGATAGGGGCGAAGAAAATGAAGGTCGTGGGCGAGGAAGTGGCTAATAACTCAATATGATGCTTTCAGAGGGCGTTTGGGTTTGGTCCAGGACACTCTGTGGGCAATGCAAACCCCTTCATACATCAGCTGGGAGAGGAAGTTGATGTAAGGGGGCAATTTATGGGAAGAGGAATGAGTGGAATGTGGCTAGCATATCTTGGCATTCGGATGGAGGACAAGTAAAGCGGTACGGAAATTGGTTGTTGAGAAGTGTTGAGCTCCCAACAGCTCTATGCTGCTTACCTTTCAACGAATGAATCAGGAACATCCTTAACTCAGTCGGCACATATGGAAAATGCACATAATAAACGCGATAATACTCTCATTCCTAGATTGTTCTTCTTCCTTCTTTGGATAGGAATGCAGGATTGAGCCTGCGATGACCGGGACTAGAGTGCCGGTTGAGCGCAATTTCTTGGCCATATCAAATGCATCCATCAACTTGTTGTTTGCCACCTCAGTGTCTGTCAGGCGGCATGGATTGGGGGGTTTGTAGAGAAAGATGCAGTTCCAGATAAGGATGCCACCAAATATCACCTGAAACAGCGGCAGCTTATTCCACATGCGGAGTCTTGGATGGAAAGAATGGAGCGAGAAACAGTGGGTACAGAGGCAGGATTCAATGAGGATATGTCATACGCACTGCATATGATGGCTATGCTGTTGTCCGATCGAGGTAGCCTAGGAAAGGCTGAGAAGATGTACCAGCGCGCGCTAGAAGGCTTTGAGAAAGACTGAGGACCTGATCACACATCGATACTCTCTACTGTACCGTCAGAAACCTGGGCCTTCTCTACGCCGACCAGGGGAAGCTGGCGGAGGCGGAGAAGATGTACCAGCGTGCTCAGCATGGTTACAAGAAGGCGCTCGGACCACATCACATCACATCTTATGTCCCTGCACTCAATACCGCAACAAGATTGCATGCAAAGCCGAATTTCAAGGGTCCCTAAATAGGCTCCCTTCATTATTATTTAGGAGCTGGTAGGGTCTGGTTCCGGTGTCTCCTATGACTGCTCAGGCATGGCTCAGGCATGGATCTAGTTTGCTCACTCCGGGCTTAGGTCCGGCTTAGGCTGGCGTAGTAGTAGCTTAGTTCCCTGAACGGGAAGGGACAGTGCTCGTGATTAGATTAGGGTACGAGATAACCCTTTTATATTATGAGCTAATATGTTATTCTTTAGTTCATGTGTTATAATCCCCCTAGCCGTAACGTGATTCAGTCGCGTATAGATATCGCCGAGTCTAACCTGTAACCAAGCTTAAGTGCCCTTTTCTACATCGATAGAATCAGAATGTGTACTGTCTGGGGAGACAAACCGTCTCCTATTTGACGCCGAATAGAGTGTGTTCTGCTCTACGCCCATAGTCTCTGCCTGGTTGACGCTTACTTGAGACGTCCTCACAGTTACGCCCTTGCCAATCTCGCCGGTCGAGCTTTCAGTACTTTACGAGCCTTCTCGTGCTGAGCCATTCTCGAAAGGATCTGTGCTCTGAGATGCGTTGACTACTTCAGCATCCCCTTCATTTTCTTGCTCGCCTTCTCTTCGCTTCCCATTTAGCTCGCAGCTTGCCGGCCTTCTGCTGCAGGATCCGTTGTAACACAGGCCCCCGCAAGCGGCCATGATAACTAGGATCCTTGTGAGACGGTCTCTAATGGCTTTCTCCGCCAACTGCATGCCATCAGCAATCTCGCTACTGACTCGTCGTTACAAGTACTTACTTGCCCAGCGGCCGATGCGACAATTCCTACAGTACTCACATTCAGCCCGCTTAGCAAGGTATACGGCAGCAGGTCGGGCATCTGTTAAACACCGAATACTGTCCTCGGCTCGAAAAACGACACCGTTTCCGACCCAAATGCCACGGTTTTATCCCACGTGGGATTTAGTGTAGCGTAGCTGCTAACTTAATCCATCAGGAGCTTCCACAAAACAAGTAATGTGGCTAGTGACGTCACTATGCAGTCACCTCTTGTCTTAATCACTTGTCTCAAAAGCTGCTTGCCTCCTGCCCCCATTGCACGGACTGGTAAGTGTACATCATCGAAAATGGCAGGAAGTACCTCTTATTCTCGGTATAGTGTTCCACGCATCGGCGCCTTTAATTTCTCATCTTACTAAACTACGAAGCGACATGTATCTATACACCGCGCAGCAGCTCCAGGGTGCCACTTCCTCTCTATGGCGCGAGCCAGTCTCAGCTTCTCAAGTCTGTCCATCACGAACTACCACCCTCCGACCAAGCATAGCTTCTCGTCGTTCTCAAACCTCTATAACGCTATCGCCTCGAATGTTATCGCCTCAAACGCTATCCCCTCCAGACTAATACGGTAAATACTACCGACACGCGGTTAAGACGTAACTGAAGGACAGCGGAGTAAAAGCTGGCTATAAATGTCTACAGCGCCTTTTTAGTCGAGCAAATTTTGTGCAGAAAGATAGTCCATTTGAATGTGGATTCCACTCATTTTCAGGGCAGAATAGACGTTCAGGACGTTCGGGCAGGGCGCTGGCGAAAGGACAACGGCATTAAATCAGTCTCAAATAATGAAAGTGATGCAGCAAATCCAATTGTATGCGTCTGCCTTTACATAGCTTAATCTGATTATTAAGTTACACCTGAACTCACTATCGGCCTGCGTGAATCCTGCGCCACGACTTTCACTCACGCACGCACTTAGGTAAGTGCGAATGCGACATGTCGCAGTCTAGCGGGTAAAAACTGCTAATAGTTTCAGAGCTCTGAACGACTGAGCTGTCATAAGGGCCATAAAACCATGGCTACTAATATCCCTCGCTCCGTAGAAATCTGCCTCACACGGACCACCTTTTTTCAGCCAATCAGAGCAGCAGGATTTGAGACGATTATCAAACACCAGATTTCGATCGTGATGTCACAGGGGATAGATCCATTAGATTCCATCACAAAATCACTTACTTTTGCATTTCTTTCAGTCAGCTGTGGTTAAGATGGGTCGCCCAGAAGATGTAGACACCGTCAAGTTTACAAAGTACTCAAACAGCAAGCAGAAACCCCCCCTTCCAGAAGCAGGGCTCCCTAAGGATTGGGGGCCACTTAAAATTGAGGGGGATAGCACGTTTGGAGAGCCCCGTTTACCAGATGGAGTAGATACCGATTCCCCTATTAATCTTTTTCAACTATTTTTCTCAGAGGAGCTTCTTGATAGGATTGTGTATCACACAAATCAGCAAGCTCAGCTTTGGGATGCTGAATTCGCACGTGGTTGGGCGCCTACGTCTGTATCAGAGCTGTATCTATACCTAGGAATCGTCGTCTATATGGGCGTGCACCCAGAGGCGTCAATCTCAGAGTACTGGATTCAGTTGCACCCACACGCTCCTACCCACTGTGTGAGCAAGTATATGGGACAAACACGATTTGAGCAGCTTGATCGCTTCGTCTACCTTACAACGCCGTATTAGGATTTTGCAAGCACATTTGGAAGAATCTGGGAGGTCTCTGAGCACATTCGTGCGTGCTGTAGTCGGTATTGGACACTAGGCAGGCACCTCTGTGTTGACGAATCGATTGTTCGATTTACTGGCCGCTCAAACGAAATTGTTACTATCAAAACAAAGCCAACGCCTACTGGCTACAAGATCTGGGATTTAACGAACGACGCGTGGGTGTACGATTGGCTATTCCACGCTAAAGGTGCTGGGCGTGACCCTGTAGGGTTGAGCAACGACGAGGATTTACAGCATTTGACAAATACAGAGTCTGTTCCAGCTACTCTCCTACTCCGTCACGAGCTCGAGCCGAATCGACACGTGGTCTGGTTTGATAACCTGTTTACAACGATCCCTCTCCTCGAACTGTTACGATCAAAGGGCATTGGGGCTGCAGGGACTGTCCGGACGACAAAGACAAAACGAGAAGACGACGAGGGCGCTCCTGCTCCTGCTCCTGGACTCGACTCTGGTATCTTTGGTGATTCGGCGGCAGCCGAATCAGCACCTACTCGAGCAGAATCGAGAGGAGCAGAATCGAGAGGAGCAGAGAGCTCCGCGCGCGTCAGCGTGCACGCTCGAAAAGCTGTCAAAAGAGCGTTTTGACAAGGCTCTTGCAGACGTCAAGACGTACCACTCAAAGAATCTCGATTGGGGCACGTCGTACTGGGGTCTCTCTCGAGAGAAGACTGTCTTGGAGATGGCTTGGAAGGATAGCCAAGTCGTTCTGTTTGCCTCAACTGTAGGAGATCCATCAGAGACAATCGTACGCAATCGAAAACGCCCTCAACCTACACTAGAAAATAGGAAGGCTATTCAGCAGGGATGGGGCAATCTCCCTATAGTACCTCAATCAATTCCATTGCTCGTTGATGAGTACAATCACCATAAAAGCAACGTTGATCTCGTCGATCAAATGATAAGCTACTATCCTATCCAGAGAGTTAAGCAAAGGACGTGGCGGCCACTCTTCTACTTTTTAATCGAGGTTGCTTTAAATAACGCTTATCAAGCTTCATCTTTTAAGGAAGAGTCAAAAGGGCGCGGCCATAGGGAGTTTCTAAGCGTCCTTATTGAACAGTTATTTGAGAAGGGTAGTCGTCTAGCAAATACCTCTAGGAAACGCCCCCGTATGGACGATACTCATAAAATAGACGATAGCCGACATAAACTTACTAGGCTCTGGGCAGAAGGAAGAACGTGTACAGCATGCGCAGAAGCAGGAAGAACTGTTACTAGAAAACAGAGGGCTCCTCTTCAGCCTATTAACCCTAATAGTATGGGTAAAACACCTAAAGGCAGGCGGCCACGATCGTTGTATGGCTGTGCTTTGTGTAGAATACCCTTATGTAGGCCTCAGATAGACGAGCGATGCTGGAAAGAGCACCTGCTTAGAGCTCACACAAAGAGGCAGGTGAATACGACTGTCAGCTCAGTAATTAGATAGAATTGAGGTCGGCAATCTATTGATCCGATTGGCTGAAAAAAGGTGGTCCGTGTGAGGCAGATTTCTACGGAGCGACGGATACGAGAAATTTTGCGACAGGCATCTCATTAGATATGCCGTATTCGCGTATCATGACCACATGGAGTTTAGTATCCTTGCACCGGATCTGGAGGGACTACCTATTGCGGCCCGGAATATTCAAGTTAAGACTCCAACATTTTGGAGAGCTATCTCCTTTAATTCGCAAGTGCACTTAGGCATCCGCAACGACAACATTCTAGTACTAGCATTTAGGGTAACAGGTTTCCCGTTAACCGTGGAGAACTTCGTAATTCGGAGATGGTTAGGATTCTTAGAAACCGTCCTAAGAGGCGCGAGCTTCGGCCAACAAGAATTCGCTAGGATAGTAACAATCTTAGAGACGTGCTATGGCTCTAGCCCAGAACAAGCACCCCTTTCAACAACGGCTTTTCGCCACAATTCGTTATTGTCAACATTCCTAGCCAGATTTCAATGTTTTCCTCCTTCGTTCCATTCACGTCAACATGTATTCATCAATATGGCAATTCCCTAGATAAAATGGTTGATCCTTACATCCTACGAAAGCCCGACCTAAACCGATTGAATGTGCATTCGAACTCCCATCAACATCCACAGCCCTTTCTTACCGGCGCTCAAATAGCATTCTCTGAGGTAGCGTTGCACGCAGGCTGATCGAAATTTGTACGGACTCGATTTTCCAGTTTAACCAAGACGGCATAAGCGTGGTATTATATATTATCAAAACCTTTCGATCCTCCCCCAACGTTTTCTTCATAAGTCCAACGATGTTATAGAATTTTTGAGTAGCTCAATCAGTTTATGGCACACTCTAGACTGGCATTCATGGGCGCATTCGGTGGCTGTTCGCTTGCCAAACATCTTTGCCTGTTCTTCGTACATACGAGGATCTTCATGCCATTCCTTTTGCCTCCTCTCGAATAGATTCATGATTGACAGGAGCGTTGATTCGTTGGTATTTGTTGGAGAGCCCAGTACATTGTCTTTCAGCATTTTGCGAAAGAACAGACGGAATTGGTGTTCGCTCATTACTTCGCAGTCCTGTCCTTGGAATAGAATAGAGAACTTAGATATGCGCTCCTGGCCGCCAGCCTGCGCACCGGCATCAACTTGGACTCCAGCATCAACTTGAGCTAGTATTGTCTGCATTCGGCCCACAATGCTTATTAGTAACGTGGAAAGCTGGTAGAGGTTCTGCATGGCAGTCACTATTTGTTTCGGGCATTGTGAGCACTTAAGAATCGTAACGGCAGATGCATGGGCGGATTGGAGATCTGCCAGCGATGAAGACAGATCGTTGGCTGCCGCGGGGAATTGGAGTCGTGTAATCGTTAAATACGCTAAGGAAAGACAGGAACATGGCACAGTGACGGGCATCGTTACACTCTGGAAAGTAGATGTGTCTGAAGATATGTCTATAGCTGTTATCGTGAGAATTAGACAAGCGTCTTCGGCGAGGCACGAACCTGGAGTCTCGGTCACCATAAAATCCGGGCTACCTAAGAATGAGTCATGACTGAATACGTCACCAAGGTTGAAAGACGCATCAGTGGTAGACGTCGTGGGTGTGTCTTGAGCCGTAAAATCGTCTTCGCCCGCGGCTCGAGGCCGCTTTCGTGGCCTACCCACTGGCCCTGAATTGGAGTAAGTACAGGGAGTGCGGTCGTTTTGGCAGTTGTGGCATGGTTCCCCTCCAGAACATTTGACTTTTCGGAAACCTATAAAAAGTGAGCAACGTGTAGAAAGGAATTGAGGATGACTGAAGGATAATAATTATGACTAGCCATCAGCTCAAAAGGGCTATTACTTACGGCATTCATCGCATGCGGCGCGTCTCTTCTTCAAACCTGATCCGCTGTTCATGGAGAGGAGCTTTTGGCCCGAATCAACGAGTTTGTGCAAGAGAATGAACGGGATATCGTGGCGGTTAATAATGAGAAGCGACCATGCCGAGATGCGGATAGTTTTCGCAGCAAACTCGGAGTATTTTTCCCGACGCGGTTAGACTCATAATTGTATTTAACGTGATTTTCCGAACTTCATCGTCATGTTGAGCATTAGACTTAGTTCAGAAGCCCATACAAACCGGCGCGGAGAAAAGACATATACCCCTTGAGAAATTCTACCGTAAATTATGGCAAAGTATCCAAATATCAAGCAATTGTGAGCGCTTGCAAGAAAATGCCACCAAAATTCACTTCAGACTGGTTAACGTTCCCCGTTCTTTTGTCCTATTTCTCAGTGATTCATTCAGACAATGTCGAGGTACAACGTGCGATAATTCCGGACTTGCTCTTACATGAAATTATTGCGGCAAGGATGAACATCGAGTCCCACCTTCACCGAATCGTCTTCATCAAACGCACGTTGCAGGTAAACGATCATTTCAAACGTTCCGAGAACCCTCCAAAAATGAACATAAACCTTCCGGCTTACAAACCGAAGGCTAAATATATTAAAGCACTCTTCTCACAATGGACTGTTTGTAGCACATACGTCCAACATGAGCGCGGGTTCGGAGAGCAGTACGACTTTCTCACATCGAGGCCATGAAGAAGATGCCATCCAAAAGGAATTGGATACCGAGGAAGGGACTCAAGATAAGAACAGCGTAGGAAAGAGCATCAGGGAAGGAACCCCATGTGAGAAAAGCAACGATATGGATAGCCTACCAGCCACAGCCATCCAGGAGCCGGTTGAGCCAGTGCCGCACCGACTGTCAACATTACAGCGCATAGCAACGGGTCTCTCATCGGCGGCCCATTTAGCCCCCGGACCTCCTCCAGACGGCGGATTCAGAGCCTGGTGCACGTCCATCATGGCCTTCTTCGTGCTCTTCAACTCCTGGGGCTTCGTGCAAAGTTTTGGCGTCTTTCAGACCTACTATGTCGCCTCCCTTCACGAGACGCCGTCCTCAATTTCCTGGATTGGAAGCGTTCAGGTCTTTTTCCTCTTCCTCCTTGGGCTACCCGCAGGCCGCGCTACGGATGCTGGATTCTTCCGTCCCCTATTCGTGGTGGGCTTGCTGATACAATTGCTGGGGGTCTTTATGACCAGTCTCTCGACGAAGTATTGGCAGGCCTTTCTCGCGCAGGGAGTATGCCAAGGAATTGGAAGCGGGATGCAGTTTGTGCCAACCATGAGTGTGCTGAGCACATACTTTGATAGGAATGGAGCACTTGCCGTGGGCATAGCTGCTACGGGTACGACAATAGCAGGCATCGTTATGCCAGTTATGGTACAGCAGCTACTCCCAACCGTTGGATTTGCGTGGACAGTCAGATCATTAGGTTATATGATGGCGGTGTTGGGGTCGATTGCTGCTATCGTGTTAAAAAGACGAGGATACCCTCTAGAAAAGCCGGACCACTCATGGACTGGTCTGCCTTTGTCGAACGGCCCTTCTTACTGTTTTGTATTGGGATGTTCCTTAATTTTTGGGGCGTGTACTTCCCTTTTTACTACGTAAGTGCATGCACACACTGTCTCAACCGCATTTAGAGCACTGATGCCGTGCAGGTCGGCTCATATGCCCGCGACATTCTCCAAGCAGATTATAACACATCCATCTCTCTCTTGCTACTCATGAACGGCGTCGGAATCCCCGGCCGTCTCCTCCCGAACATAATTGCTGACCGATTCCTCGGCCCGATAAACACAATCACCCTCTCCTCTATTGTCGGCGGAATTATAACCTTTTCCTGGGCAGCAGTCCATACCTCAACCGGTCTTTGGGTCTTTGCTGCGTTCTTTGGTTTCTTCGGCGCTGGAATCCAGAGCCTTTTCCCTGCTTGCTTGGCCGCGCTTACACCTGATCTGCAAAAGAGGGGCATTAGGATGGGTATGGGTTTTGGGGTCGCCGGACTCGCATGCCTGACGGGGACGCCCCTGGGAGGGACGTTGGTGCAGGCTAGAGGTGGGAGTTACTTGTACGCGCAGATGTGGGCCGGGGCAAGTCTAATTACTGGGGCGTTGTTCCTGATCGCGAGTAGGATTGCCGCTGATGGGATTACTTTGAAGATGAATGCAGATTGAGACGAGCTTGATGCTTCGCAGCCGCAAGAATTGGAAGCGGGAAGAGAAGCCGGCTGCTCGTGGGTCGCGATGCTTCTGAATTTTTTTTATAGAATCCTGATGAGATAAAGTGGATGAGGCTCAACATGCAAGCTACAATCTACCCAAGATTCTATACGTAGGAACGGTCAAAACTGCCTACGGAGAGTCGTGTCTTGGTTTCGCACTCCAGGTCTTGTTTACCGATTCCCATTTCCTCTTTCCTGTTTCCTATGATTTGTTGCTGTGATTGGTGATCTGAGCGGTCGGGACGCGACGCCGATGATGGAGAGACTGATCTAAAAGATTCTGCAAGTCACGATTGTTTATCACTTGATATTCAGTAGGAAGAGTAGTTAGACCTGCCTTTCATTCGATACTGTAATAGAACCATAACTCCTCAGGTGACATTGCAACATAAGTGGTAGTGGTTTCTGTTACATACATATCGCGATACGAAGTACCTAAACAACAAGTATTATTGCCAACCTATAACTACTCCGTTCATAATGAGATATAACCGCGAACAATCTGTACTAGGAAAACCACCTGAATATATAGGAGCTGCCAAGAACTGTGGTAATTTGGAAAGCTCACTAGTAGTTGGTCTTGGCTGACTGCCATACTGTCGACCCTCTGTCAACCGTGTCACCCAGTTGTATCCGCGTTCCGTGTGTTCCCTATTGGTTCTTCCAACTACTCGTTCTTTTTGAACATAAGTTCCTCACTCCACGCTTCTCCTAGCTCTGAGAGTCCTATCTGGCTGAGCACCGGCGTTATGTCGATGCTACATCGTCCAATATCCTCTCCCATGGAAGAGCCGGTCAGCACCGATGTCGAGTCTTCTTTTGATAAGGTTTGGTTCAGTCTCTCAGTGAGCATCCACCCTTGCCTGTCGACTATGTCACTTTGTATGTTGAGCATGTCATTCATCTCGTTGATTATCCTCCCCATCTCGTTACACTCTTTCGTCCTTTCTTCGAGCTCCCTCGTCCTTTCTTCGAGCTCCCTTGTCCTTTCATTGAGCTCCCTTGTCCTTTCCTTGAGCTCACTCTTCATTTCTTTGAGGTCTTTGTTCTGTTCTTCAACCTTTCTGTTCAAACCCTGGACTTCGAATTCAGCAATACGGGCGTTTAATACTCTGCGACAAGAGAGCTTGTGAGTGGCCTCGCACTGAACGCCACCCCTGAGGCATTGGGTACAGCTAGGTCGTTTGCGATCACACCTCGTTTTCTTGAGCCTGCACCTGTCGCAGTTCTGAGTGAGATCGGCCTGACTGATGATGTCCTTCGGAGGCATGTTTGCGGTCATTGGGGAAACTGACGAAATTTTGAACGTTGTGTACTCTAACACTAGATGGAACTGTTGGGCTATTTATCGGTTTATCGTGCCCCTAACGTCACGAGGCACGAAAGGGGTAATGCTTGCCGGGGACGTCACCATGATTCCGTATCTTATGCTGGTCTAGCCTATTACAGAAGGATATTCGTATGCAGAAAGGGATAGCGATATCAAAGCGCAATGTGTAAGAACCGCCATGTTTGACACAGTCTAGTCGTGGTTTACACCACTTTTGCATCAAGCACCGTACCTTCCAATTTGGAATGGAACTTGACAGGAATCTAACTAAGACGTTTCTTTGTCTGTTGACTTGGTACTAGGAGAATCATTCTGCCCTCAATCTCTATGCGGTGACTGGAAGAAATCGGAATCAAAATCTGCCAAGGCCTGAAAGCTAGGCTCGCCGACGAGGAGATGGGCACCGGGCTTTAAAACCCTGAGCACCGTAGCATGTAGATTAAATAATACGTACTAGGTGAGTCACTCGCGTCTGCGGACTATCCTATATAAGGGCCCGATACCTCTTTCCAGAAGTTCCTCCCTTTGTTGTCTACTTTCGACTCTTCCTACTTTCGGTCAACGCTGATCATGGACATCAATACAGCCTTCTGTGTAGACAACAGCGTATCCGTAACAGAGCAAGCATCTCAAAGTTCTATGTTCGAACAAACCGATTTTACAATGTCAGACGATTATTCAAACAAAGAGAACCGATCCCCCTCGATCCCACCCAACGCCGATACACGCCAAACAGGTGTGCCAGATAGAAGCTCTTCACCTTCTCCATCTCCGCATCCAGGTCAATGTAAGGAAAGCATGGGCATAGACATACAGTCCTGACTAGTATAGGCGATTGCCGGCGCGACTCTGGGAAGATTACACCAAAGCATTTAGTAGTCATCAAGATCTCATCTGACAGGACGACTAATATCGAGATATCCCTTCAGTATTAACAGCACAATTAAGAGGTCACTAGGCCCTAAGGTTCAAGATTGGAAAAGGGTTAAGACATTTTAGTTACCTCTTTGAAAATAAAATGCTATTCAAAAAAGCTACTATATAAGTTATTCGAATAATTTCCCAATGGTCACATTATTGCATAGATGCTTTCATGACCACACTTTAGTCATGGTTTGCACTGGATTTGCGATTTGCAACTAGTTTAGATAATGGGTGATGAATATGTCTGATAGGCCGCTATCTTAGGTCGTTTAAAAGGCCGCCCACGTGGCGGATACCAAGGCATTGTCATATCATTCCACTCCAAAGAACCCAAGCGTTCGTCTGCATATTAATATATCTTGTTCAAAGGTACTTGTTGAAGCTACTCATAGCTCTCTTCGATATATCGCGCGGCCTATCCTCAAATTTTACGCCTCAGGTCTGGGATCCGACCCCACCCTAACTAGGAGGCTGAATAACACTGACATTTATAAAGCGTTTAACGAAAGTCCATATTCTCGAAATATACTCTCGCCTAGACTAGAGCTTCTTCTCCCCTCCTCTACTGTCGTAGGAGATTGGCCAGTAGCGAGGATACTTAATTCTAAGGTTGAATTTTTCCGAGGCTTAATTAGGAATTTTTTCAGAGATTGGCGTACGAAGGCGATAGTAAATATTGCTTGGGATGCCAAACAAGCCTATAACATTTAGTCCTTTTCTGAAACGATCGACCTTGGTACGTACTAAGTATGCCCACAAAAGGTCGTCCTCTGATATTTTATGCTTGACGAAACAAACGCTCAAAATTATCCCGGAGAGGTAGGATATAGCGAGGAGGATGTTCCCATATTCTAAGATTCTTAATCCGCGTTCTGTTTCCTTACTAGGCTCTTCAAGGCTTTTTCGTAGTCGACGGACAGCTATAATACATGCAAGTAGTGCTAAATCAAGGACGCAGAATATCGATACA
>JAQGEP010000612.1:0-11392 GCA_028476805.1 Acrocalymma vagum
AAAGTTAAATAATTCCAAATACTTATTCCAAATACTTTTGACCTATTATATAAAGAGTTATTATATAATAGTAATTATAAATCATTATATAATGATTATAAATTCTTATGTAATGATTATAAATTCTTATATAATCAAACTTTAATTATTATATAATAGAATTAGTTAAACTAAATTATAATTATATACGTCATACAAATTCGGCAGTTTGATATAATTTTATAAGGCTGATTATAAGGCTTATTGCTAGGTAAGTTGTACAGGTTTATAAGTTATAAGCTATTGCCAGGTAGGTTATATAAGCTTATATTTTTACATTAGGCCCTAAGGTAGCTAGTAGATTAATTATAGTTATTTTAGTATTAGATATCTTAAGGGTATTTAAAATATTAAGACTTAACTAAATAGTAAAGGCTTAGAGTTAGTTCTTAGGGATAGCTAATTAAGGTATAATAATAAGGCGTTTTATAATTAGGTAAATTAGAAGAGTATATTTAAGTAGAAACTTAGATTAAATATAATAGTCTCTAGGAGCCCATTATCTATTACTTATATATATAATGTCCTATAGAATTTCCTCCTAATCCTATATAGGATTCTTATAGGATGTCCTATAGTCCTAAGCGCCGTGGTGTGCCAAGCCATGGGATCGTAGGACTACGTGACCTAGAGGTGACGTAAGACCACTAATCCCTTGGCGGGGTATTAGGTTGACTTTTGTGGTGCCTTGTCGACCTGTCATACTTAACCCGCGCGCTTCGCTCTTCTACGTCTTGGTAAGTTCCTAACACAGAGGTCCTTCTCTACAGCACCACTGTTAAGCTCTTACCACTCTATAATACTCATAAATAGTCTTATCTGAGCCTTAGGGCCTTACTACGATGCTAGAAAGTCATTATTAGCCTTGCGCCTACTATGTCGCGCAAATTCATGCGAGGTCACCACGCAGGTTGGTACCTCTAATTAAAGCGATCACTAATCCTGGCTAGTGCTAAACGAAAACAACCCCTCACCACATACTCACGCGTCTCGGTGGGGAAGAAGTCACGTGTATTTGCCACTGTGGCAAAAACTCAGCACCATGACCTTAAGAAGTTGCGATAGATCATTTTTCGACTTTTGGGTGGGTTACCCGTAGAAATTGTTATTGTCTTGGTTTTCTATGCATTGCTGAAGTTTCTCCTTGAATCTCTGGCATTCAGCATCGATGATACGCTGCGGGAGCTGCCTCCACGATAGCGTAATCTCATCCACGATTGTTGCCCGTGATAGTTGGCCATCATGGCTCTCAGCCCTGAGGGTTTCAAATCAATCCTTGAGAGATTCCTAGCAGCGCTCAACTCTATTGAGATCTGGTGAGAGAGGCGGCGAGTCTACGACCTGTACGCGCCCGTTGTACATCTGTCTTGCCTTGGCTGAAAAGCGCCTTGCTTTAACGTGTGGAGAGGCGTTATCCTCTATAATGTAGACGACTCTACTAGTCTCTCGCGCAATCTTGCCTGCCCATGGGTAGAGCTTTGGCTTCAGGATGTCCTCACGATAGCGAAACCAGTCAATGCCGCCTTTGCCTGTCTCTGCCTCTCACCTCCCTCTCAAGCATAAACTTCCACTCAGGTCTACGTGGCATCCGCCAGTAGTCAGATAGGAGAGGGTCGTCGTGACCGAGTCGTCGTACGTTAGCGTTGAGCTCCCGCAGGACGCGGTTCTCGTGTGTGCCTGGCATCCTTGCCCGCTGCCTCATCTGGTTCTCTTGATCCTCAATCTCTATATTGTCCCGCTCCATGATCCAGCCGTTATCTTCTCTCTCCATCTCTGTCTCCTTCTCCCAGATGTGGGAGAGTCCTGATGGATAGCCCTCACAGATGCAGCCCCAGAATATAACGCTTTCAAGGGTCTTCGGTGGAGGACGCGAGTGGTCGAAGGGATTGCTGCCTTTGAGTATAAAGATCTTGCTGTACTTTCTATGATGGGTGATCTATACTGACGTCTCATCAATAAACACAAAAACCGCAATATCGAGCTTGCCAATAGCCCACTCAGCAAAAAGGAGATGAGTCTCTATTGGCATCATCAAGGCAAATCTTGCGCGGCGGCGCCCTCTTTACAATCTCCCGCTTCTTAAAGATCCCGTACCCAGTAGTGTACGGTATCCTCTCGCCAGTATTCTGCTCTGCAATCCTTATAATAGCCCGGCGTGGCATCTCATGTTTCTCGTCCATAGTGGCGAGTCTCACGACCTCATTTGCCACCTTTCCGTACTCTGGAAATCGCTCTTCGCGGCCGGGCAGCGTTGGATCATCGGCATACTGCAGCAGGATGTTAATGACTCCTTGGGTCTAGTTCGTAGTTGCAATTGGCGCGATTGAGCACACGTTTGACGAACTTCTCGACTGCGGAAGGGGAGCAATTTGCTACCTTTGCTGAGATGACTGTCCACCCATAGCCCTCACAGCGTAGGGCAAGGATGGCTCCTCGCGTGTGGGAGTCGATTCGGGGAGCTTGCGGCATTTTGTTTGGTCGAAAAAGCTATATATTTGCTACTGTAGCAAAGCTGACCAGAAAGTGTGTGGAAAGTTCTCTGCCAAGCCTTCGAGTTTGTCTCTGCACGTGACTTCTTTACCTAACAAGTACCACCCTTGTTTAACGCTTAGCCTGGTTTGGTAGGGAGGTTGCCAAGAGTGTCGCTGGGAAAATCTCGCGGCGGTGTGTCGAGGAGAAGCTAGTTTTGCAAGCGACTATACAGATGAAAAGGCCTTGAGAATCAGTGAGAAATTCCACTAGGCGGCACTTTCAGCAACTCAAATATTTGGCCAAAAACTCCGTTGTTTTCTGTCAATAAGGGTATAAATGTTTATGTAATCGTCGCACGCTATATTTAGCGTGTGGGAAGCGTTGCTTGGCGGGCGCATAGTTTGAAAAGGGGTAGTATGGATGCTGGAGCCCTGGCTGCTACTCAGCATTCACCTTTTGCCCTCGAAGATTTGATTCCAACTTGAGCATTCTGGGCGTGGGCCAGCAGCGTACAGTAGCCATGCGGAAGCTATTCGGGAAAAGGAAGAACCGTGACCATCCTCGCCAACCCGCGATAAATTCCGACTTCGCGCCAGCTGCTTGTCAGGGAAACGCGTTTCCCACCATTCCCCAAGCCAGTCAATCGGCCGTTCAAAGCCATCAAGTGCCCGTTCAAGGCAATCAAATACAATCTGGTGAGCCTTTTCGCTCTCAAGGCGATGAGCTCGCCCGAAGTAATGACTGGAATGGAGCGGCTGTCATGTACGAAGCAGCCTTACGGTCTGCGCCGAACGACCCGAGTCTGCTTTTGAGTAGATCTATGGCCCACTCCATGTCAGAGCCGCCCAATCTTGACTTCGCGCTGAAGGATACCGATCGTGTTATTCGGTCGAATCCGGACTGGTGGCAGGGATGGTTGCAGAGAGGGCTGGTGCTTTTACGAAAAGGCGATTTGCAAGGTGCTGAAGAGGCACTCACAAACGCTGCTGACTTCGCGCAAGGCTTTTATATAATTACGGCCCAAAGAGCATTGGATGATGTGCGAGCACGTCGGGCACAAGCTACAGAGATGACTTCTGTTCCAGAAATACGTACTTGCAATCGATCGAATGTTCAACTCCGTCCTACTTCAACGACATCGCCTCCACAACCTTCTGCCTCTAGTATGGCTTTTCGAACTACACAATCATCATCAACGGCTCTACCTACCACGTTGGATCCATCTGCTAGGGCGTCAACACCACACGAGTCTGGTACGTCAATAGTGCTACCGTCCATCACATCGACTTCCACTTCAACATCGTCAGCCCCGCTCCCGAAACCTGATTCAAGCCCTCAATCAATAGGTAGGTTTACAATTCCTAGAAACTATCTACTCCATAACTAATGCTAAGAAACGTTAGACAAAATCGTAGCTTCTACCAGTACAGCAAATCAACGGGGGAAACGAAATACCGTGAACCTTGCTTATCGACCACTTATTGGAGACGATATTCGTCTTCTATTCCTTCAACCAGGTTCATTCGACGACCCTATTCACTGCCAGCTTGAACAAGTCTCCCTTGGCGCTGGACATGCCTACGAAGCCCTGTCATATGTCTGGGGGAACACTAGTGATACTTCACCCATGCGTCTTGACGGGACGCCGTACTATATCACGAAAAATCTAGAATGCGCATTGCGGTATTTGCGGCACAAAGAATCTCCGAGAGTTCTCTGGGTCGATGCTGTCTGTATTAACCAATCCGATTTGAATGAGCGGAGTCAGCAAGTTAGGAGGATGAAATATATCTACCGCGAGGCATCAAGGGTCGTCGTCTGGGTCGGTGACTACGCCCCATTCACCAAAGAAGAAGTCGATGCAGCATTTAAACTTGCTTCCAAGATAAGCGAAAAACTGCTAACCGAGGCGAAGCAAGTTCATCGTGAAGAGTTTGGAAACGCCATCGACTATTCAATGGCGATAGAGCGTCGGATGACTCAGACTTATTTTAACAAAGAGTTCGTCACGGAAAATCGCTCAGCATTGATGATACTTCGAGAGATTCTGCAACGGCCATGGTTTTCTAGAGTCTGGGTAATTCAAGAGGTCGCTGTGTCGAAGACACGAGAGAGCTCGTACGCCGACGGTGGACCTGTTTTCGTGTGTGGCTGGACTAATATACCATTATGGTGGCTGGCTTCCTTTGCAATGCATACCAGAGCATCTTCGTTTTCATATACTCACTCGACGCATATTGGAATGCTCATTATATGCCGCTTCCGTGAATTGCACCTCGAGCTTGCTTCAGGAAGATTGAAGAAGCCTCTGGCAGAGCAGCTCTTGACGTTTCTCACGCGTCTTAGCGGCAACTTCCAGGCTACAGATGAAAAAGACAAGATCTATGCGCTCCTAGGACTGGTGTCATGTGAAGGCCTTCCTTTACGTCTTGAGGTCAACTACGCGCTCACTACTGAGCGAATCCTTCGTGACTATGCAGGATACATTTTGAAAGAAACCGGAAACCTGGATATCCTGACATGCGGATCATTCCATCGGCAATCACTCCCGTCTTGGGTTCCGGATTGGAGCAGGCCTGCGCAATTGGACGTTTATCGCTGGCGCAAAGATAACAACCTGAGATTCCTCGCCGGAGGGAACAAACTCGAGGTCGACTGCGTCATCGTGGGGACCGTCAAAACCGTTCTTCTACCCCTGGATTTACCTGATTTCGAGCCCGCGTTGCAGAAATATGGAATAGGGAGCTCCGAGTCGAATACCGCGATTAGCGAAGCATTAGGAGACACTGCTACGGCTATATTGGAGTACGAAACGAGCTTGTTCGGTACCAGGGCATTAGAGGCTGGCCTTACAAGGTCGCGTTTCGAGCAGTGGTTCGAAGCTTTCACAGCCGGGTACGGCATAGACGCTAATGCGTTTTACGAATCATTTTCCTTCGAAAAGGTGTATCGCATGTTTTGGGGAGACGAGGCCGATTTCTCGATCATGGCGATCTTCAATTTTTGCAAGCATGTTCGCTGTAGGTTCGAATACGCGACGTACGAGGACACTATGGGGAACTTCGGTAGGCCAAGCAATAAGGACGAGTTCCCAAGGGTCGGTGATGTCATATGCTTTTTAAAAGGGTCCATTCACAAATTCATTCTCCGGCCAGAACATGATGAATGGCGTATCGTGGGTACGAAAGCTCCTAGCGAATATGAGCTAAAAGGACCGGATAGCATACGAACCGACCCTAGCAATTTTTGGACCCGGAATGCGAGCAACATTAAACGCATCGTTATCCATTGATAGGTTAGTGAATGACACAGTAAGTCATCATTGTGGCTAATGAGTGCCTTGAGGAACGAAGAGACGAGAGGCTCTCTGGACGCGCGCAAGAGAAGAAACACCCCCCAAAAACTCTGAAACAAAAAAAGCATAAAAAACCTGAAACTTAGAACTCGAATAAATCACCTGATCACCGCGTGCAACACCTCGAGCCACAACTCCTCTTTACACTGCCACACCTCTTCGTTAAGTATGGTTATTTTAGATCTAATGTATATTTAGTTCATTTTAATTCGTCAATTCTTCTCTCTAGCTTCGTTTTCTTTCTTTCCCTCGTAATCTCTCCGTCTCTCGTGATCCATCGTAGTGAGCAACGCCCCACATCCAGTGAGGACGCTGTGCGTTCACCTCCTCCACACCCTCCGCTTTCCCGTGTCGAAGAACACTAATTTGCCAATTCGCTGATTAAGCTACTAGTCTGGATAAGACCAGTCCTACGCCTCCAGGTCTCGAATCGTAGCGTCACTAAGCTCCTCCAACCTCTCCTCCACCGCACCATTTTCTCTAGCATAGTGTTGCCGACGATATCTCTCCCCCGCACCTTTAATAGCAGCATTATGCTCTGAAGCGATATACTCCACGACAGCTGCACGCATAAGCTATACGGATCGCATTGGCTCGGAAATCGCTTGCTCACACACCTGCATCGTCCTCGTCCACCGCAGCTCCAGCGCCACTCGCTCTAAAGTCCTGCCCTGGATATCATAGTCTATACAAGCGAATGCCGCCGTGCATGGTTGTCCTCTACGGGTGACATCGTGTCGCTGCCAAGGACGCACGCCCCCTCACGCACTTAATCTTAGGCTTTTTGCAGACTCCTTGAAGTCTCTAGTTCAGTCTACGTTCTTTCGCAGCTAAGAGAGCGTGCTATAGTCATTCTTTTAGTGATAGAGATCGACAGTGAGCGAATATGTGATCGATGGTAAATTTACGAGATTTTTCCGGAAAATACGGTATATTCACATCCCTACCCCCAACCTAAGCGCTTGCAACTTCACTGCCTACACTATGTCACTCTCTTCTCCAACAGCTCTTCCATACGTACTTGCTTCGTCCGTCCATTTTGTCTGGGTATGGATCCGCTCAGCGGAACAGCTAGCATTATCGCAGTTCTCTAGCTCTCGGCTAAGGTCCTTGGGTACCTAAACGATGTTAAAGATGCTTCGAAAGATCGCGCAAAGTGCGCCGTTGAGGCCTTAAACGTTTACAGCCTCCTTCTCAACTTGAGATTCCGTCTTGAGGAGGGAAGCGCCGATGCACCGTGGTACACCGCGGTCCGAGCCCTTGGAATTGAAAATGGGCCGCTCGACCAATTCAAGCAAGCACTGGAGGCACTGCAGACTAAGATGACTGATGGAGGTCGATTACTGGAGGCAGGCAAAGCGCTAGTGTGGAAGTTTAAGAAGGAAGAGATCACTAGCATATTGGACCGAATTGAGCGCTTGAAAACGCTCATAGGGATCGCCTTAGAGATGGACTACTTGTAAGCCTTCCCAGTAGCACTATAAAGCTATATTGCTTACATCCAGAAGAAAACTATCTCAAGCCATTAAAGACGATACCAACTTCGCTTGAACACACATACCCGTAATACAGTCTAGTGTAAACAAGATCTAGCACGATTAAGCCGATGCAAGGCATAATAAGATAGTGGAATAGATTTCGCCTACCAAGTATCCCGCTTAACAAGCTAACATTATAGGTCGTAGATAGAAGGGGACTGGCCAATGGTTCCTTAATGCGCCCGAGTTCGCAAGGTGGCTCAATAAACCGAGCGGCACTCTCTTCTGCCTAGGAATCCCTAGCGCAGGCAAGATGATAATAGCCGCGGTCGCGATCGACCACCTCTTAAGGTTAGTACAGAGTAGCTCGGTCGGAGTTGCGTACGTGTACTGCAACTACAAAGCGCAGGAAGAGCAGGATGCCTCCAGTCTACTGGCAGCCGTTAGTAAGCAGCTGGTACAGGTTCGACCGTCGGCGGCGGAGCCTATAGAGCGATTGCACAAGCAGCATGCTAATCAAGGGACGAAGCCATTACTTAAGGAGATATTTAGTACACTTCGAGAAGTAGTTGCAAAGCACTCTACTATCTATATCGTGGTTAATACTCTAGACGAGTGTCGAGACAGCAACGGCACTCGCCGCCTGTTTCTAGCCAGACTCCAGGACTTGTAAGCGGGACGGGATATTCGCCTTATAACTACCTCGCGGTTTATACCTAAAGTCGAAGTTCAATTTAAACAAGTAGAGAGGCTTGAAGTTTGGGCTGGCAATGCAGATGTACGGCGATATATGGCTGGTTAGACGTATCGACTGCCTAAGTGCATCCAGCATAACCCTGCGCTGCAAAAAATAGTAGAAGATAAGATCCCTAAAAAAGTAAACAGTATATGAGTCGCTTTTCTAGCCTTAAACGTGATACAGACTAATAAGTTCTTAGGTTTCTTCACGCTCGCTTACACATCGATTCTCTGTTAGATAAGACTACGGCGAAAAAGGTCAAGACGACGCTAGCTAACCTCTTAAAAGGCTCAGCCGCGCTCGATGATGCCTATAAAGACGCTCTAGTAAGAATTTAGAGCTAGTTAGACGGCCACTACGAACTGGCTAAAAAAGTTTTATCATAGATTACGTACGCAAGGAGGCCACTTACTATAGCCGAGTTATATTATGCCCTAGAGGTGGAGCCTAACGAAGTAGAGCTCGATCCGGACAATCTACCCAACCCAGACGACCTGCTATCCGTATGCGCTAGCCTTGTCGTTATTGATTAGGAAAGCGCTATTATTCGTCTTATGCACTATACCACGCAAGAGTACTTCGAGCGCATTAGAGACACGTGGGACCCAAGTGCTCAGCTACACATTGCCTCGACCTATCTCACGTACCTATCGTTCAACGTATTCGAAACGGGCAGCTATTCCTCTAACGAAGAGTTCGAAGAGAGGCTCCAAAAGAGCAAGTTCTTAGACTATGCGGCTAAACACTAGGGAGAGCATGCTATAGCTGTAGAAGGCGATGTGTGTGTGCTAGCCTGTTCGTTTCTTTCTAATAGGTGCTTAGTTTCGAACGCTACGCAAGCATCCTCGGCTCTAATATACAAGTACCACGACTATAGCCAGGAATATGCCAAGAACAGCACAGGAGCACATCTTACAGCGCGATTTGGATTGTCACTTACAATAGAGGCTCTGCTCTCTGATAAGGAACGAGAGAGAAAATCTGAATTAAGAAAGAAGGATAGCATGGGACAGACTTTGCTGTACCTTGCAGCAGAAAACGGACATTGTGGGACAGCGGAAGCTACTCATTGACGAGGGCGCTGACGTCAACGCGCATGGTGGAAGATACGGCCACGCACTCCAGGTAGCTTCAGCTAGAGGCCACGAGGCGATTGTGAAGCTGCTGCTCGAGAAAGGCGCCGACGCCAACGCGCAGAGTAGGGAATTCGGCAGCGCACTTCAGGTGGCTTCAGCTGGAGGCCACGAGGCTATTGTGAAGCTGCTGCTCGATTCAGGTGCTTAACAACTTTAGGAAGACGATCTTGTGCTCAGGCTTTTATTTCAAGTGTTCTCACTACGAACTATCTTGAGAACAAGGGAGTAAATTTGCCGCCTTAGAGGCATTTCAATTTAGTGCAGAAAGATACGAAATAGGGAACGCAAGGGCTGAGGAAATGGGCTATATACCTACTTTAAGCACATCGTGAAATTTAGTACAAATAAGAAATCATCCTTTACGCCAGGCTCGCTTAAACGCACGCAAAGAGTCCCTGTAGATCATCGTCTACGGATAAATTCGGGAGTACATATTTATGTGCGCTAAATGCTAATATAAACTAGATACATCTTCTTATTCATTATAAGCATCATTTAAAACCTCCGAAGAGTTGAAAGATATCGGTGGCGCCAGCCGAGCAGGGGCCGGAAGCGGAAGCGACTCCTGAGACTACAAACAGAATGATTGACAGCATGCACAAAACTGTGGTAATATTTACTTTACAGACTGGCTGTGGGGATAGGAAGAGCGAAAGAAGGTAACATCCGTCCCTGGGTTACCGGACACCCCATGTGACCGGACAAACCATCGGTACTTTGACTTTCAGCAGCTGCAAAACCTATGCGCACAACGAATGTTGCAATAATTCTATAAAAATAATCCGCTGCAGCTAATCCTAGATGTGTGTAATCTGCTTTTCTCTAAAATTACGTTCACATCGTTGCCTCCGCGCCTGATCTATATAGTGCCTTGTATCGTAGTAAAATATGCTTCCTTACCCACAGCGCTAATATCGAGTCTTTTTCGCTCTAGCTTTTTATAGAATAGCCTTATCCTACCCTCGCGACCCCCCTCTAATTCTAAGAAGTTATTATTAGCCCTATGCGCGCTGTAGGGCGCGATTTTATATAGCGCCGCCCCGCCGAGTGGTACTTCTAGCGGAAGCGAACTACTGATCCGGGCTAGTGCGAGATGACCCCGCACGTCTTACGTTATGCACCGGCGGGTATTTTATTGCAAGATATATAGCTGTGCGGGGTACACCCTAGCGTTTGGATTATTAATAAATCCGATCTAGGATTAGGAGTAGTAATAAGACAAAGCCTGGCTACTTAAATAGATTATTAAACTACTCTATTATATAAATTAATAATTCTTATACTAGGTAGAAGATAGGTTCTTCTACTTATTATATATTAACCCTCTTTCTTAGTTATTCTATAGAAATTTAGTATAATTAACTTTACTTTTTATACTATATTTTCTTTTATATATAATTAGACTTTCTTCTACTTAGTAGACTACTCTTCTATAGTATTAATCTTATTTTAAATCCTAACTTTACTACGTATATAGCCTATTCTAATAAATACTAATATTATAATTGTGAGGGATAACTAGCAGGCAGGTAAAGCACGTGAGATGTAATGGGCTTGTACTGATATATATGTAGATAAATCCTTAAGGGAAGCTCAAGGGTTTGGGGTTTAGAGTATATCCGTAGGTTACGGGACCTGACTAGTCCCCGTTAGGGGCCGAGTACTTCTCGTAGGGGTCCTAGACTATAATAGGTGTTATAATAGCCCCCCCCTTTTTTAAGGGTCGTTCTAAGCCTCTAAGAGATAACTATCTCGTCCTCTTGCTAGGATTCCTATGGATTCTACGTACCTAAAGAGGAAAAACCTATTATAGAATTAAAACCTCTAGTACTATATAGCTTGTACTAGTCCCGTGCTCGTCGCGCGTGGGTGCTAGGTAGTATCTATATTTATAAAGGTAATATATTATTTTAAAGTATTCGTTAATAGTAAATTACTGTTAAGACTGAAAGGCCTCAGGGTTGATTTTCGCGGAGACGTCTGACAAGATGGGATGTTGGCACAAAGAGTATAGTAGTAACCAGTGTGTTATTCAGAGTAACTTAGGTTGAACACGATATTCATAGGGAATATCGTGGGGCTATATACTGGTCGCGCTCACTTGCTCACGAGTGAGCCGGTGAGCTCTCACTGCCTTTGAAGTGAGTCCTCACTTCCTCACGAGTGAGTTGGT
>JAQGEP010000613.1:0-12881 GCA_028476805.1 Acrocalymma vagum
GTACTATAAATAAACCTAGTAATAATAGAATATTAATATTTCTATAGATACTATAGAATCTAAGTCTAATTCTATCTATAAATTAGTAGCTTTATAGCGAATTAGTTTAAAACTATTCTTAGTCTCTACTATTAGTATATTTAGGTTATTCTACTTTAGAACCCTAAAGAGAGACCTTATTAAGTATTACTAGAGTTTACCTTTAAGTTTATAAAGAAGTTTCTTAAAATAAAAGATATATTAGTTTCTAAGCCTTTCTATTTTACTAAACTTATATATCTCTAAAGTAGATAAGAATACTAATATATTTATAAGAAATACCTTTTCTCTTTCTAAAATTATCTATAATAAGTCTCTAAGTTTTAGCCTATATATCCTTCTCCTTAGAATACTCTTTTATAATTAGGTATTTATAGTATATAACCTAATATCTATAGAGAACTTAAGTAAGCTCTATATTCTACTAGAGCGTAATAAGCTACTATTACGCCTTAATCAGGAATTAGATAATATTCTAGTACTTTAGAAAGCTATAAAGACCCTAAATAGTTAGACTATTTCTTTTAATAAACCTCTTTTATACTTTATTCTACTACCTTAAATTTAAATACTAGAGTAAATTATAGGTTTTAAGTAGGTTACCTATTTCTATTTATTATAATATACTAGAGAAAAGGCCTTTAATAAGAATAGTAAGCTTCGCCTAGCCCTTATTTAGTATAGAATTAATATAGTATATAGGTAATATTAGTAAGGCGATATAGAATCTAATAATAAAGTACGCTAATATAAGTACGTTTCTAAAATACTACCTCTTATAACGCATTATAGTAGATATATAAGTAGTTATATAAGGTATCTAGCCTTAAGATACGCTAATACGCGTAGCTTATACTATAAGTTATTTAATTAACTATTATTAGCTATAATAGCTTACTCTAGAATAATTTATATTAGTAAATAATTATTCTATAGTTTATTTTCTACTTAACTAATTAAAGTAACTTAAATATATTCTTAAAAATATAATAAAATATTTAAAGTACTAAGAGCTTAACTACTAAACTAATTAAAAACGATAGTATTAGTAGTATACTCTTCTTTAAGGTATTAAGAAATACTAGAAGTATAAGTAGTCTATATATAATATTAAGTAGTAGCTTACTAGTATTAAAATTAAGAACTACCTTAAAGTTAGATATAGTACTCTACTTTTAGTATAAAAGGAGCTAGTTAATACTATTCTTACTTATCTAGAACTTATACTAGAAGAAGAAATCTACTAGTAGAATATAGCTATTAGTACTATTATATAATATTATAGAATTAAGAAAGGTAGAATATACCTATTCTAGCTAAAATAATTAAGTAATTAAATTATACTACTATATAAAACTAAAAATAATACCTAGCTAGATCTTAATAAAAAAGTACTAGAAGCTACTAAGGTAGTAGTATATAAGAAACTAAGGCTAAGGATATATTTTATTTACCTAGGTAATAAGAAATTACCTATAGAACTATATATATACTTATTTTATATATTAGGGGATCTTAGTAAATACTTTAAGAGGAAGTATCTATAGTATATTAAGGAAGGAGATTAGCTTAGCTATAATCTCTATTAAGTGTGTCTTAAAGGCAGAATATACTTGCAGCGACATGTATATAATGTCCATAGTACTGTGTCGTAAGTGTACGTACTAGCAGAGGAGTCTTAGTAGCTTGAAATCAAGACTAAGGACAATTAGAGGTAAGCTAGGTTCATTGGAATAAGATACCTTACTACCATGGCTGGAATCAGCATCACTAGTCAATGCCATTTAGGCAAGATGCAATCACAAAAGAAAAGCGCGAGGAATCAGTCTAGTATAAAGATGCATAGTGAGAAATTGCCCTTAATTACGTTCTCTTTACGCTACTTCTTAAATCTCGGCGACACTTGTTGGTCAAAACAATTGCGAGTTCGCTAAAACCACATGAAAGGGTTGATGATGTCAGCTCCTAGAAGCTGCGAGACCTGGCGTGTAAGAACCCTTGACCTATCATCATCAGGTTGTGAAAGGGGATCCATAATTGTCGACATGTACCAGGTTGCCGCGCATTTTCTTGAATTGCAAATTCTGGGCTTTTTTTTTCAATTCTGAGAGCAGTTGATGAAGTGCCAGCGCAAAGACTGCGATCAGGCTGCACGTCCGGCACCGTGCTTCTTTCAGGTCGCCGGGGTCTCTCGCTAGAGATAGGGGAGGTTAACTTGAGTATTAAGCTTTGAGGTTGATCGTACGTTGCGAATTAAGGTAGTCATACTCTGTTCTCAGCTAACAGTCACCTCTTCAGTGGTTCCTGCCTGTTGGTTTGCGACAAAGGAGGAATTGTTGGATCCCGAATATTTAGGTGGATAGCTTACTACATCATCATTCCTCGTCGATACTATGCCGATTCTCCAGCCACTTGACCAACTTGGCCATCTTGCCTCCAGACATCCTTTGATTACACGCGATGCTATACACGTGTTGAAATAGACCCGATAGTTTCGTAAAGCACGCGTTGCACTCGGGACATTTGAATGGATATACTGTCTCGCTATACTCGGATGGTAGATGATCGCGATTGAGTAGTTCATTCCGATAGTCTTTATCTAGATATGCCCGTATCTTTGGGAGAAAGCTCAAATACCGCGTGAAATGGCTCGGCTACGACGACGATCCGAAGTGGTATGACGCAGCCAACTTCAAGAATAGCCCACACAAGCTCCATGACTTCCATAGAGCCGATCCAAGACCGGACCTCCACAAAGGCTCGATCACTGGATGCAGTGCTGGAACGAGGATAGGGACGCTGACGACCATCCAGATGACAACAAGCCGACGAATGGATTAGTTGAGCGGCGTGGAAAACTTCGCTAAGGAGAGGGATTAGGAGTTGGGTGTTAGTGGAATATTCTACTTAGGTTGTGATAGTAAGGCAGGGGTAGGCAGAAAGTTTTCGCAGATTCGAATAGTCTCGGCGTACGGTTAACGTTGAGCGCAGGCGGACATGACCTTAAAATGAATGGGAACCAAAGAATGGGCGGAGGGAACGATAACAGTCAGCTATTCAAAGTATTTAGTCGCCATTAGCTACACCATGGATCACTGTAAATTCTAGCACTATGAATGCAATATAAGCGATCAGCATCCCAAATCCAATCTACCGACAAAACCTTCCACCAAACCAGACCGTCGCAGTAAACGCAAGCGTTGAACCCCACAATACCTCCAGTTTAGGGATATTTACGTTGTCATGTTTAAACTTCCCCGATGTATCGAGCATGACGATTCCAGAACACAGTGCGAGCAAGAAAATATTGCTGCCGGCCGTGTTCGCGACGAGAATACTAGCGTGACCTCGGTGCGCACTCATTACGGCTACGAACTTTTCGGGAAGTGTTGTGGCGATTGCGAGAATTACGACGCCAAAAAGCACATCTGAGATACCGAATTCATCAGTTATGGTGGTGGCGGCGTGAGAAAGTACGTAGCCAGCGAGGCAGATAGCGAGAAAACCGAGGAATAGGTACGCTCTTCGATAATAATATATTGAAAATGGTCAATATTAATTAGCTTTAGCGCTAACTATTTTGTCTTTTCAGGAAATCACTATTAAAAGACGGCATGAGTATCGGGATGAGGCTATTAGAGGCGCTTATCACCTGATTTTATCACGTGATCAGCATCATATAACAACCGTGTCACCCATCAATCAACGATCACATTTTTCATACAATCTCTGGCATCAAGTGAAGTACGCCACTAACAACTAACACTGGGCGATTATATTAAAAAGACGATAGAGAATCACGGGTGGACATTTAATACAACACAAAATGTGGAAGAGGAAGGTGAAAGCAGATACGGCATCTTTGGGGAGTTCCTCTACAGGAATCTCCTATGGCAGAGGTCTGACGGGGAGAGGACGCAGCGGATTGGGTACAACCCTGGCTCGTGCCATCCTGGTCATGGATGGCATATGGGGTAGGTATTCAGTTCATAGACGACGCTGAGGGACCTGTGATGGCCTGTAGAGAGCCATGAGACGCGTGTTCCGTTGATGAAAGACCTAGTCATGCATCCGCGGCCGCCCGCAAGTGCCTTGCTCGTATATAAAGCAGCTACCTGGCTCGTTGATCGATCGACTTTCCGCTACTGGCTCAGGCTCTTGGAATATCTTGTCTTAAGCGTTTGGTTCTTGAACTTTCCTCACAATGTCAGACCAGAGCTACCCCTACGAACGCGATCCGCACTGCGTCGCCGTCGACGAATACGCCTTTCCAGTGTGCCGAGTGGGGTCGTGTGGTTCATCCCCACAATCTCACGCCTTCTACGAGTTTCCAACCACCACCTCTGCACTTCCAGCTGCGGTGACAATGACACGTGCGGTAGGCTTTCGCGGCCGAGACACGCCTTGAAACAAGAATACAATGCTATTACTAAAGTATCATCCCCCGAAACATGGCCGCCTCACGCTCCAACCCTCTATTCCGACTACAATTCCATGCCTTCCGTCTCGTAGCAATCACCATTATCCAGAATGACACACGAACGTGAGACCAAGACTTTCGTCGCCCAGCTCTGCGGACAAGCTGAGCGCTATGATGAAATGGTTGTATACATGATGGGAGTTGCAAAGCAGGGTGGAGGATTGAGCATGGAAGAAAGCAACTTGCTCTCTGCAGCGCACCAAAAAGCCGTCAGTACTAGACGTACCTCCTGGCGTACAATATCCTCGAAATAACCTCAATGTCCCGGATGCCAGATAGAGCATGACCAAGTAATTAAAGCTCAGGTATTCCCTAGTAGCTCTATAGGTTTCGTCATGACCAGTATGTCTTCAGAATTCGCCCTCATAGGGGTGACGTTCTCCCAATAGTCCTTGCAATAAGTTTAGTAATACTGACTATTCAAGCAATGTCTCCTTAACTGGGATACATGTCAACATAAAGTAGAGAAACAGCCAGGCTACAAGCATATTCAGGCTAAGTTGCATGCGAATTCGCCTTCAGCTGCAGCATGACCTCTGCATGTCAGCCTTGCCGCGCCACACCGTGGGCTGTGCCATCAGCCGCACCGCGCCCTTCACAAAAGTAAAGCTCGCAACACTCTTGCGCTGTCTTTGTCTCAGATGCAGTTTTCGGTATAGCTCAGCGTCCTATGTTCCTGTATGCTTGCTAACCGTATACTTAGGAGTCATACCCTCTTCGGGCGGGCGATTTACCCTGTTCGTCTCTTCCGTCAGGCTGCCGTGTTGGAACACGACCGAGGTTCACTCCTACCGCTTGCCACCGTCCAGCTGCATGCGAAGCAATGCGTCTTTTGCGACGCAGCGATACTGGCGAGTTCAGTCTTACTCGGTTTCGTGACGAGGCCATCCCTCCCTACGCGATACTTTCGCATACATGGGGAGCAGATACCGAGGAGGTCACCTTTGAAGACCTGACAAATGGCACTGGCAAGGATAAGCCTGGCTACGAGAAGATCCGGTTCTGCGGAGAGCAAGCTTCACTAGACGACTTGGAATACTTTTGGATTGACACCTGTTGCATCAACAAGGCAAACAAGGCCGAACTCTCGCAGGCTATTAACGCCATGTTTCGCTGGTATTGCAACGCGACTCGATGTTACGTCTATCTACCAGATGTTTCGACAGAAAAGCTGAAAACAAGCGGCCAGTCCTCCGAGTTCACTTGGGAACCCGCTTTTCGGGGAAGCCGATGGTTTACTCGGGGTTGGACGCTCCAAGAGCTTCTTGCCTCGTGCTCAGTCGAGTTTTTTTCCCAGGAACGCAAGCAACTTGGCGACAAAAGTACACTAAGTCAACTAATTCATGAGATAACGGGTATCCCCAAGTTAGCACTTCAAGGAGGCCTGTTATCTCAGTTCAGCGTCAATGAGCGGTTGTCGTGGATAGAACATCGCCGGACTAAGCTCGAAGAAGACAAAGCGTACTCATTACTGGGTATTTTCGGCGTCTACATTGCCCCTATCTATGGCGAAGGGGCGGCGACGGCGTTCAAACGGCTCATGGGCGAGATCGAGAAACTAGAGAATTGTATCCAACACTTGCGTCTGACAGACCCCCGCGATGACAAGAAGCGTATTGAGGAAACCAAGGGCGGACTACTGGAGGACTCTTACCGCTGGATCCTCGAAGATTCTGACTTCCAACGATGGCGTGATGGCCAGCAGAGTCGACTGCTATGGATTAAGGGGGATCCCGGCAAGGGCAAGACGATGCTACTCTGCGGCATCATCAATGAATTGAACAAGTCCATGACGAAGACAGACCAGCTGTCCTACTTCTTCTGCCAGGCCGCTGACTCGCGAATTAATAATGCCACAGCCGTGCTGCGAGGTCTGCTGTACTTGCTTGTTAGCCGACAGCCATCGCTCGTCTCGCATATACGGAAGAAGCACGACTACGCAGGCAAAACACTCTTCGAGGACGCGAATGCCTGGGTTGCGTTATCTGAGATCTTCACAAACATCCTGCAGGACCCGAGCTTAAACAGCACGTACTTAATCGTCGATGCGCTTGATGAATGCGTAACGGACTTGCCGAAACTGTTGGAGTTCATCGCGCAGAACTCGTCTGTATCTTCTCGCGTTAAGTGGATGGTTACTAGCCGCAACTGGCCTGATATCGAGGAACGGTTAGAGAGGGCGGGACGCAAGGTGAGACTCTGTCTCGAACTCAATGCAGAGTCTGTTTCTATGGCAGTTAGTATATTCATCCAGCATAAGGTGCTTCAGCTAGCGGACAAGAAGAAGTACGACAACAAAACGCGAGACGCTGTGTTAGATTATTTATCCTTACATGCGAACGACACCTTCCTCTGGGTAGCTTTAGTCTGTCAAAACCTCGAAAATATCCCACGATGGAACACCCTCGCAAAACTAAACGCTTCCCCACCTGGACTGGACTCTCTTTACGAGCGGATGACGGAGCAGATATGCAAGTCGGATAATGCTAGTCTCTGCAAGCGGATACTGACCTCGGTCGCGATCGTATACCGACCTATCACACTTCCAGAGCTGGCATCTCTTGTCGAGATGCTTGAGGATATGGCTGATGATCTTGAGTCGCTACGAGAGATTATTAGCTTGTGTGGCTCGTTCCTTACTATTCGAAGAGATACTGTTTACTTTGTACATCATTCCGCAAAAGACTTTCTCTTTACAAATGCCTTTCACGACATCTTTCCATCTGGAGCAGAGGAGGCCCACTACGAAATCTTGTCAAGATCGCTGCAGACCATGTCCAGGATGCTTCGACGAGACATGTACAGCTTGCGTCAGTTAGGGTATCCTGCCGAGCAGGTTAGGCAACCAGACCCAGACCCACTGGCAGCATCACGCTACTCGTGTATCTACTGGGTCGACCATCTCTGTGACTGCTATACCAGCCTCTCCGCAAATCATACAAGTGACCTACGAGACGGAGGCGCTATTGACAGCTTTATGAAGAAGAAGTTCCTCTACTGGCTAGAAGCGCTTAGCCTCTGCAAGAGCATACCGAAAGGGGTAGTTGCAATGACGAGGCTCGAGACTGTGGCAGAGGTAAATTGAGATCAGAGATTGTATCTATGTATATTATAAGCTAATACAAGCTAGGGAAGAATATATCCACCCGCATTGCTCGAGCTGGTGCGGGATGCACGTCGATTTATTATGTCTCACAAGTGGGCAATAGAGAACAGCCCTCTGCAGGCATATGTGTCCGCGCTCGTATTTAGTCCAACTTGCAGCCTGATAAGAGATCTTTTTAAGGGGGAAGAGGCGGACTGGATCACGATAAGGCCAGCTGTGAATGATACATGGAGTGTCTGCCTCCAGACGCTCGAGGGGCATGGCGGCTACGTCTGGTCGGTAGCCTTCTCGCCCGACTCAACGCGGGTTGCATCAGCTTCAGTCGATAACACAGTTAAAATCTGGGATGCGAGCAGCGGCGCCTGCCTCCAGACGCTCGAGGGGCATGGCGGCTCCGTCTGCTTGGTAGCCTTCTCGCCCGACTCAACGCGGGTCGCATCGGGGTCAGACGACAAGACGGTCAAGATCTGGGAGGCAAGCAGCGGCATCTGTCTCCGGACGCTTAAGGGGCATGGCGGTTACGTCAGCTCGGTAGCCTTCTCACCCGACTCGACGCGGGTCGCATCGGGGTCGTTCGACAAGACGGTCAAGATCTGGGATGCGAGTAGCAGCGCCTGCCTCCGGACGCTCAAGGGGCATGGCCGCTACGTCAACTCAGTAGCCTTCTCACCCGACTCAATGCAGGTTGCATCGGCGTCGGACGACAACACAACTAAGATCTGGGATGTGAGCAGCGGCGCCTGCCTCCGGACGCTCGAGGGGCATGGCCGCTACGTCAACTCAGTAGCCTTCTCACCCGACTCGACGCGGGTCGCATCGGGGTCGTTCGACAATACGGCTAAGATCTGGGATGCAAGCAGCGGCGCCTGCCTCCAGACATTCAGTATTGGCAAGGCACTTGAACAAATCTCGTTTGACATCTCTGGCTCGTATCTTCACACGGATATTGGCACTATCGAGATTAGTGTTCCACTAAGTTCAAGTTCAATACTATCCCATTCAGAACCTCAGAGCCCTCAATATCAAGGCCTAACTTTAAGCGCAGACGGTGTATGGATAACATATAATTCAGAGAATTTAGTGTGGCTACCCTCAGAGTATCGGCCGTCATGCTCAGCAGTGTCAGGGAATACAGTTGGTATTGGTGTTGGGACGGGAAGGGTATGGATATGCAAAATTGAGTCCTATATACGCCAAGGCCTTAGAACGTTCATATAGATACAACTTGCCATCTTATATTGATTTATCCTCACTATTTCACAGTAGGCCGGGGATGAGTGTGAACACCACTGGTTGGCTAAGTGATTTGGTTTACCGTTTCACCCCACGTACAGACGCGCCCCCAATCATTTCTAAGTTAGGTAAACTCTAAGTTTAGATAAACCCCTAGTTTAGGTAAACCCTAAGTTTAAATAAACCCTTAGTTTAGGTAAACCCCTAGTTTAGGTAATGTTACATCTCACGATAGTGCGCATCAGGTAGAGTGGCGGGACCACTATAAAGCGGTCCCGCCACCCTACCTTACAAGAACAATGAACAACATGATCATTTTACACCAACAGGTTATAAGCCCGGGTTTGCACACAGCAAGACCTGAGATACTATCCCTACAGCTAAGCTTCCGCAATAAAGCGTCACATCATTAAATAAGAAGAAGCTGACTTCCATAACGCAGAAGCCAAATAAATAAGTTACTCAGACTACAGAAAAAAGGAGTAATTCGGATAAAATTCACTCCGTTAAAAAGGAAAAGAAAAGAAAGTAAGTATTACTATTGTAATACTATCATAGATATCACAGCAATAACCCCTGTAATAAGCTATTCAAAACTACCCTAGCAAGGATAGGCTTAAATCCAATTATAACTAGCTACTCTTATAAGAATAGCACGCACGTGAAGATAATATATAAAGATACTAATTAGGTGTTATTAAGCTCTAACTTAAAAGAGACGATTCTATTAATACTACTACTAGATAGATAAGGAGCTTAACCTTCTTACGCATTACTAATCTCTTTATTAGACCTATAGTTAAATCTAAAGCATATATCTCCTATTAATACTACTTAGTAGACTAAGAGGAGCTTATACACGTCTATCTCCTAAGAATTATATATCTCGCGTATTAAGCGTTACTTTTATAGCTATTACCTTTTATAACTTACTCTAGGACGCTGCTCGCCCTAGATATAGAGGCTTTACTAGCTCTACTAAATTATCTATACTAGAGAGTAGAAGAATAACTAGGGTATTTAATAGTAGTACTATAAGTAGGTATAATCTCTAAATTAGAAGACTAAGTAGTCCTTAAAAGAGAAATATATAATATCTAATAAATTATTCCTATTTTCCTTATTTCTTTAAGTCGTTTAAGAATTATATATAGCTACGTAGATTAATAGATAAGGACTATATCCCTCTATCCTATTCGCTTACACCTAATTTATTAGATTATAGTCTTTCCCTTATCTTAAGCTAGCTAAGTGAGGCTTTAAGCTTAGAGCTTTTTAGCCTAGAAGTACGTTCCCTAATTCTATTAGAGCGTAATTCCTCTAAGATCTTAATCTCTAGTTAGTCTAGTAACGTATTAAGTCTAGATATCTTTAGTATAGATAAATATCTACCTTCGTAATAATAGATATTATAAAGTTTAAATAGTTTAGCTTAAATACTTTCTATAACGCTATTCTAATACTTAATAATACTAATAACGTAGGTTATAAGCGAGCGCGCCGTACAAGCGAGCGCGCTACCCAGCCAACTTTTTACACCTTAGTAGTAATATATCTTAATAATAGAGTAAGATAATATAATATAGTAGCTATATAATATTAGTTACTACCTATAGTACGGTTCCTATACGTTCTTAAGTTATAGCTAGTCTCCCTATACTATATATAGCGCGCTAAAGCCTATTAGCTAATACCTAATTAAGTCCTCTCTTAATATAATTCCCTTTTAATCTATTACTTAACCTCTTTTTAACTAATAATATCTTCTCTCTATTTCTTTATAAGAGTACCTTCCTTCTAAATATACTTTTTTTTATATACCTTACGTATTATTACTACTTAGTTAGCTTACTTAAGGCTAGTAATTTACTTACCTATTAGTATAGCTCTATAAGCTATCTTCTTAGCGCCTTTTTAAAGTAAATTAAGTAGAGTAATAATAGAAGCTAGTAATAAGCTCTTATACCTTTAAATATAATTATAAATAAGTATTAATTAAGCCTCTATCTCGCGCGCGTTACTTAGTATTTAAGCTTTTTAAATAGTAGCCTTTAGAATAGGTAGCGTAAATATATAAAGCTTAATATTAAGCTTACCTATTACTACCTCTAGATTATATAGTACTAGGCTAGCGCCTTAAAAGCTAGTATAGATATTCTCTTTTATAATTAACTTCTAGTAGGTAGTAAAGAAGGTAAATAGAAACTTAAGCTTTATAATATAGTTAATACTATTATAGATAAGGTAACTAATCTAATCTCTATATATATACTTTAATAGTAAGAAGTAGCCTATATTAAAAGGCTAGAAAAGGTATAATAAATATAAGAGTATATAAAGAGTAATAATATTTCTCTTTTTATAAGGCTAATAGAATTTAACTAATTAATAGCTCTTATAACTATTAAGAATTAGGAGCTAATACTTACCTACTCTTTAATTCTTTATATACTTAATAAAATACTTTAGCTACTTAACTCTAAGCTTATTTATTATTTAGCTATTATTACTTAGGCTAATTACCTAATTACTAAGTATATTATTATCCTTATACTAGATAGATAGGTAGTACTTACTAGTAAAAATAATAAAAAGTAAAATTACCTATCTAGTAGTACTAATCTCCTAAATTATAGTAACCTACTTATAATTACTAGACTAAATAGCCTTAGGTTAAGAGTACTTTTTAGCGCCTATAATAATAAGCTAAGTTAATATCTTATCTATCTAAAAGCTAATCTTATTAAAGTTATATATATTCTTATTATAGATACTATACGTAGCCTTTATATATACTACTAGCTTAAACTAGGCCTAGATAGTCTAAGAGTTCTTATAAAGAGCTCTCTAGTAATTATATAGTTAATTAAAATATATTATAAGGCTCTCTATTTACTTAATAAAGTTTCTTAGTTACTACTTACCTACCTAGCTAGCGTTGTACTTAGTAAGTAGCCTATTAGCTATATCTTATATAGTACTAAAAGTAGGAGGGAATCTACGCGAATCTAGGTCTAGTATATACTTAGTAATTACCTCTTTTTTAAGCTTATAAAGCTTCTTTAAGTTAGGCTTATAATTGCGTCGCGTAGTAATTCTATCGCGTTATTATTAAACTATTCTTTAAGAGGTATTAAATATAGAGGTAGCGGCTCTTTAACTTTAAAATTACTAGTTATTAAGAGCTAATATAGTAAGAAAAATGGTATCTTTATTAGAGCGTGATTGAGTAGTTATAGGTAGTGCTATAGTTGATAAAAGCTAGCATATTGTTAAAAGTTGGCTGGGTAGCGCGCTCGCTTGTACGGCGCGCTCGCTTATAACCTACGTTAACTAGTTTAAGTAGAACTAGGAAGTTACTAAGTTTATTTAAATATCTATAGTTACTAAAAATAGGATTAATCTACTAATTAAAGAAGAAGATACTAAATAATAGCGCTGTTAATAGAAATTCTACTCTACTATAATTACTATAAAATTAATATATAATACTACGCAGCGTATTAACGCCTTTAAGATTAATTAAGTAAAC
Organism: Acrocalymma vagum; assembly: GCA_028476805.1. Classification (NCBI taxonomy): domain Eukaryota; kingdom Fungi; phylum Ascomycota; class Dothideomycetes; order Pleosporales; family Acrocalymmaceae; genus Acrocalymma; species Acrocalymma vagum. The sequence goes on from JAQGEP010000613.1 coordinate 12,391, forward strand.
CTTATTCTTAAGGTAGTTAAGGAGTATTTTAAGCTAGAGGGATCTAGAACGTATATTAATCTCTAGTAATAATATATATCTCTTACTAGAGAAAACTATAGGAGTGTGAGGGGTAACTAGCAGGCAGGTAAAGCACGTGAGATGTAATGGGCTTGTATTGATATATGTAGACAAATCCTTGAGGGAAGCTCAAGGGTTTCGGGTTCGGAGTATATCCGTGGGTCACGGGACCTGACTAGTCCCCGTTAGGGGCCGAGCACTTCCAGTAGGGGTCCCGGACTGTAATAGGTGTCACATTATTCTACTAATCTTTTTATAAAAAATAAATTTCTATTTTTTCTTATTTTTTTTTTATTATTTATAGGTATTTAAGTAATATAATATTAGTTCTAAATCTATCTTTACTAATATAGAAAGTACTTAACTTTAAATAAAGAATAGCTTATAAAGAAAGTAGTAGAGTAGATTAATTTTAAGATATAACTATAGTA